>JAPDVR010000010.1:33196943-33619443 GCA_026230005.1 Gila orcuttii
AAGCTTCGAATCAATTGAACCAATTCCTTCGCAAAATGATTCACTGTTTCGAAGCGTTCGAAACGCCACACGCTGGTGACCCCTGCTGGTCAGAACAGTGTAGATGCAACAAAAACTCAGGCCAAACACGCAAAAAAACAAACACATTGCAAATGTTTTATTTAAAGTAAATTTGACAAAATCTATAAAATAGTGGCATGCATCAGCATATATGGAATATAGCTCTCTAGAGTTCTGATTATTTTAATTATTTAAAAAAAATTGTTTTCTGTATTGTATAAAAAACAATCCATATTGTGCATGCACAAGAAATGTATCAATGTCTCAGTGAATCTGAATGAAAACCATTGCATTTATTTATTTATTTTGCAAGAAACGAAACAGCACTGCATCCATTGAATACGTTAATATAAAAATGAAAAGAAAAAAATACAGACAAATAACAATGACACCTCAACCAGTAGAAAAAATGTGATAATTCTTAATAAACTTATTGTTCTTATTGTAATGAATGAGTTTAAGAGATTTTACAAAATCTTAAGAAATTTGTTTTTGTGAATAAAATTTCTAAATGCAACACAAAGATTTGAAATACAACATTTTCCAGGGAATAACCATGCTTTCTTCCAGTGAATACTGTCAAAAAATGTTCCAGAAAAATGTATGTGTATGTGTATGTGTGAACCATTGATACTTCAAACCATTCATGACGTAACGAAGCCAAGTTTACTGAAATCACGTGACTTTGGCAGTTTGATACACGCTCCGAACAAACTGATTTAAAACAAAAGATTCGTTAAGGGTTCGAAGCCTCATGAAGCAGTGTTTCGAAATCGCCCATCACTACCGAAGTGAAGAAAGAACACTGGGTGGCGCTATAGACTGTGTTCACTATCCTTAAACACAGACGAAGAAGGAACAGCTACGGTGTGACAGAGGTGAATTATTTTGACACAAAATATTCTTCCTCTTGAGCATATAAGCTCGTTTGCTTTGTCCGCTTAATTTTTAGCATTGCTTATAATTCATTTAACGTTAAAGACGTTAAATTGAACATAAAACTGATTATTTTATTAGCATTAGAGATAAATTGCTTGCTGGTCACTTGTGCGAATGTCACTTGATAACGTTATATCAGCTGTTGAGAAGAAACTTTCATTTCAGATTTCAATGTCGTTGGTTATTTCTCAGTAAATACAACTAACTTACTTTGTATTTGATGACATTATCAGGTGTTTGACCGGGATCAGACCGTCTATCTGATCAATCATGGGTGTCCCGTGTTTTGTAAGAACGGTGGCCAGAAGTTTCGCTGTTGGATCAAAACTGTTCAGACCCGCTGTTTTGTGTTCATGTAAAGACACAGTCACGCGGTGAGTATCCAGAATCTGGGGCTGTTTCTGGAGGCTTTGTGTTTTAAAACCTCTTGAGCTGGCTACCTAGTTGGCATGCAACAAAAATACTGTTTAGTTATGTAAGGAGCGCACTACATTTTGAGACACAGCCAGCGTTTAGACACTATCCTTTGTGTTCAACCTAAACTTTACAAAATTTGTTTCAGAAAAATGTCATCCAGAAGACAGACTGACCATCTAGAGAGAACCGCTAACGTTCATAGAGACATGGTGAGTCTTAGATTTCTTTATCTATATTGGATGAAACCCTTGGCCTGTTGACCATAGATTCCTCGGAACTCCTGATAATGGTTAACAAATGATGTAGCCGAGTAGGTGGAAGTTCAGACACTTATTCTTTGTTGTAGGTCAACCAATGTCATTTGATTTTTGTCATGAGAGTTCAAGACGACATAATCATTTATTTGTTATTTATTTCTACTTTTATTGTACTACTTTAATTTGTAGATATGTAGCATACTGGATAGTATAGTCAAGTGTTATTTCATTAACATATTATGCAGATTATATTGTCATGCTATATATTATCACACTTCAATCATCGAGTGTGTGTATAGTTTTGAGTGATAAAAATGTATAGTGGCTCTCATTTGTACATCCGCATTGAATAAAGCATTACATTTAAAATCCCGAGAGACTGAAATATGGGGATTTTATTGTGAATTCTCTGTAAAGACTTGATTTGATGTTCTGTGTGCATCCAGGAACTTTTCTCTGCACGTGTTAGTGACGTTATGAATGAATCTGAAGCAGTAAAGCGACTGAGACTGGAGGTTCCACATCCTGACTTCAGCTTCCGGGCTGGACAGTGGTAAGAACGGTATACTAAATGGTATCCAGTATAATATGATGGGGCTGTGAGGGTATATGAGACAATAAAAGTTGGGAAACACTAATCCAGACAGTCTGGAGCTAATACTGTTCCTAAATGTTACTTTATTTTCATTTGAAAAGTGACTAATGGATAAGAAGACATGGAATTTTTCAAAATGGCCAGGAGATGGTGCTTTCCTCCCACTTATTTCAGTGTGAGAACATAATGTAAAAAACCTATTCGTACATCAACCTCTCCTCACACTTTCTCTCTCACTTTCTGCTGTTGTTGTGTATGTGTCTGAGTTTTGAGGGAGTCTGAGTGAGGTGAAAAAGTCAGGTGGTGATTTATGCAGATATATGCACAAACTCCTCCAGACCATATGATGTTGTGTTCCTGCTAAAGAACATGAGTAGGTGTGTGTGTGCCTGACATATGTGCTTATCACTTATTCATGCTCTGCATACACATACTGTATGGTGACTCAAAGCATATGTTGTTTCGTTTTTTGAATGAAGTATTATTGATATAAGTAATTTTGGACACTAGGGTTTTGTTGTCCTAGAATGTTACTGTGTCAAGTCAAGTCACATTTATTTATATAGCGCTTTTTACAATACAGATTGTTTCAAAGCAGCTTTACAGAGATACTGTGTGGGAAGAATACTTTCTCTTAACTTTTTAAAAGTACTTTATGTAGTTTTCAGTAGTGTGTCAGTATATTATATTATATTATATTAATTTTGAATTGCTCCCCTTTCCACAGGGTGGATTTCTTCATCCCAGGCGTGGAAACAGTGGGCGGCTTCTCCATTTGCTCGAGTCCTGGCCTGCTGAAGAGAGAGGGAGTAATCGAACTGGCCGTCAAAAACACACACCATCCTCCAGCACACTGGATTCACACAAAAGTGAGTAAATGAAAATAAATATACACTACCTCTCAAAAGTTTGGGGTTGGAAAGATTTTTGTTTGTTTGATTTTGAAAGAAGTCCCTCTTATGCTCACCCAGGCTGCATTTATCTGATCAAACAGAGAGTAATATTGTGAAACATTATTACAATTTAAAACAACTGTTTTCTATTTTAATGCTGATTTTTCAGCGGTCATTACTGCAGTCTTCAGTGTCACATGATCCTTCAGAAATCATTCTAATATAATGATTTGGTGCTCAAGAAACTCTTCTTCTTCTTATTATTATTATTATTATCAATGTTGCGGTTTCATATTTTTTTTGGAGCCATGATACATTTTTTTTAAGGATTTTTTTGCTGAATGGGAAGTTCAAAAGAACAGCATTTATTTGAAATTGAAAATATATGTACTGTTACTTTTGTAAAAAATTTAATCCATCCTTGCTGAATAAAAATATTAATTTCTTTAAAAAAAATCTTACCATCCCCACACTTTTGAACTATAATGGAATTAGCATCATTATTCAGATTTTTAATCTGTTTTTATTTTGAATGTACTATTCCATGATTTTATTGAAATGTTTGTTAAAGGAATAGTTAAAATTATCCCATAATTTACTCACCCCATTTACTCAAGCCATTCTAGGTGTATATGTTTCTTCTTTCAGCCGAAGAAGATCTGAGTTATGTTAAATAATATCCTGGTTCTTCCCAGCTATGTAATGTCATTGAATAGTGCCTGAGTTTTTGAAGCTCCAAAAAGCACATCCATCCATCATAAAATAATCCATACTACTCCAGTGGATTAATAAATTCCTTCTGAGGTGAAGCGTTTGGTTTTTGAAAGACAAAAATCCATATTTAAAACTTTTTAAACTATAATTATATAAACAGCCGTACGCGTGTTAACAAGGGAGTCGAGTTCCGGTATAATGGTGACCTCTGACCTGACGTAGCATAAGCTTAGGTGAGAATTTAAGAATACGGAAGCACAGACGATAGAGCAAAACAAAACACCGGTTATGAATTAGTCTAAAACGAGAAGTTTTAAAGAAAAATGTCAGAGGATTTTGATATAAGCGATGAGGAGCTACGTCATGCATCAGGTCAGAGGTCATCCCTCTGCCGGAACTCAAGTTTGTCTACATAACCTTTAATCAGTATATTTTCACTGAATATTCTGTTTCACATGGAAATGCATTGGATTACTGGTTACAGTAATGCATTACGTTTCTTGTGCATGTACAATATGGATTGTTTTTTATACGATTATTCTACCATAGAGAAAAAAAAAATGCATTTTAAATAATTAAAATAATCAGAGTTGTCAAGAGAGCTATATTCCATATAGGCTGATGAATGCCTTTATTTGATAGATTTTCTTTAAAAAAAAGAAGAGATTTTCTCTTCTTTTTTTTGTAAATTCCTATTTGTCGTCCTCTGTTTCAGTGCTCTGTGGGCTCTCAGGTAGCAGTGAGGGTGGGAGGTAATTTCTTCTTTGACCCTCAACCTTCGGACCCTGTGGTGGACCTGTTGCTGGTAGCTGGTGGTGTGGGCATTAACCCTCTGTACTCCATCCTTCTGCATGCAGCAGATCTGCTCAGACACGCTGATGGTCACAGGTACACACCAGGACGCACACACCTGTGCTACAGTGCCAAGAACACCAAAGAGCTGCTCTTCAAGGCAAGTATATACACCCTTGACTTGTCACTGAAGTGAGATTAAAGCTGCCAACTGATTTTTAGATATCTGCTCTATTCAGAACACCATTATTGACATTTGTCATGAGCGACCAGATAGATTCTCCTGCAATCTCCATGTTACCCAGCAGAGCTCTGTCATAGAGCAGGAACTTCAGCCTTACACAATAAGTGAGTAGAAATATCTACAGCTGATATTTTTGCTATCTGTTACCTAAAGTTTTTATACATTGAACTATTTTCCGACATGATGAGATATTCTTGTCTCCGCAGGTGGAAGGATATCAGAAGAGGAGCTACAGCGCTATGTAGACTCTGAGCGCACATTGTGTTATCTTTGCGGCCCTCCTCCTATGATAGAGAAAGTGAGTTCAGACCTGCAGAGAATCGGCCTACCGGAGGACAGAATCCTTTTTGAGAAATGGTGGTAGCTTTAAACCTCCACCCGAAGCAGAGGACACAGTGATGGATGCATTTGCATCGGTGACATTTATAGAAACAGACCTGTAATAACTTTGAAATCTGTTGAAACGCACAACAGACACTATGTCTGCATTTGAACAATTTTCTAGACTCTATTTCTGTTATATCTCATTTTAAAGATGGACTCAACAAATTGACCATGACAGGAACTGTAATGATCTACATTACAGTTCATTTGCTGGTTAATGTCAGGAGTCCTGCTTTGAAGGCATGTTAAAAGATTGCACACTCAGATTGCACTGTTTTTGTTTTTTTAGGTTTGTGAATAATTATGTTTGCATTTTAGAACACATATTTATTCATTATAAACATTCTTCACAGGAAATTATCTGAAAAGTGTTGTGACAAACATAAAACATATTTGTAACTATATTTAATGTAGTCCTAATTTGCTGAAAGCTGCTAAATACGGTAGAAGTCCCTTTAAAGTCGTTGCAGTATTTATTATAAATTTATCTGTGCACTTTTTAAATTCATGTGCCCTCATAATCTTCAAAGTAATCATATTCACAACACCCCATGAGCAGCTATTTCCAGCTTTACAAGTATAGCCCTCGTCTACTTAATTTTATTTTAAAGACCGAAATTTGTTGAAATTGTTTCAATAATATAAAAATCTGTGAAAAAATCAGACAAGAACCATATCATACATTGTTCTTTTTAAGAGCAAGTCATGCAATTTTTTTTGCATTACAGTAAATTTTACTGTAAAAAGTGGGACTAGAGCTGCAATGTTGAATTGTTTTGCATTGTAATTAGGCAAAATTAAACTCTTAAAATATAAATGTCAATATTTGTCATGTTCGAAACAAATAGTTTTTCTCTAATAGCAAGGAATTGTTTAAATATGTAAAGTCACAATGAAAAGCGACATTGAAAACAGAAGAAAACTGCAAGCTGTTGCTGTAAATCAGGGTTCCTCAAATCTGGCCTGCAGACTTTAGCTCCAACTCTACTCAAACACACCTGAACCAGCTCAAGTTCTAGTTACTAGAAAATTGCAGTTAGGTGAGTTTGATAAGGGTTTGAACTAAACTCTGCAGGACAGATTTGAGGAACCCTGCCGTAAATGATGCGTCTTTAATTTGCATCTTAATCCTATCATTGAGAGCTTTTATTTACACCATTAACTGTCTCACAGACATTCACTATAACTGTTACTTTACAAAGAAAGACATCAGTTACTGCCATCCTTACTGCAATTGTCTTCAATAAATAATTTGAGCTAGTGTATGACATGTTGCATATGCAAATATTGTATGTAATAAAACAAGCTAACATCACAGATTTACACAGGTACAAGTCTCAACACATTTGTCAGCATTTAGCATATTCAGAGCTCCTTGAAAGGATGTTTTCACATAGTTGTTTGAATCCACTGCCATTTGCTACAGCAATTTACCTTTAAAACCCAAATAATTACGAGATTCAAACCCCTCTTAGCAATCTTACCAGGACATTTACTCCATCAGCAGATGTATTTGGCCAGACAAGGACCTGACTATAGTGTGTTCTGCCTGAATAAACATGAGCATATTGTAATGGTTAAATATGCATAAATGAATAGTCAGCACACTCCAGAGAATAAAGCTCTCTCTGTTACCGCCGCTCGCACTTCCTCCAGTTTTACACATGTAATTGTGTGCTTTAATTCCTGATCGCCGTTTGTAATGGCGTCCTTTTTTCCTGGGCTGATGATTGGGATGTCGATCCTCTGCGTGTGGAGTTCCACCGTCCTTTCCGCTTGATCTCTCCTCTCTGGGCTTTCTGGCAAAGTCTGCCCATTTTCCTTTTGGATAATCTCACATTGTTTCATCAGACTTGTGTTTTCTCTCATTCTTTCCATTTCTCTCTCAATTGTTGCCAGCGGTGATATCTCCCTCTCTGATGTCCTCTTAATATTCAAGTTCCTTTTGTTTTGACCTCTGAGGTGCAGTTTCTGGAAAACATACACACAAACTGTCAGACACTGAGCTACTTTTGAGGATTTTAATGTCAACTGACAACGCTATTACAATTTCACACAGTTCTCTTAGACAACTCTAATCTAATTTTAGCAGAATCCTTTCTTTTGTGGCAGAAATAAACCTTGTGCCATGCACACACACCGTCAAGTCTCTCCTCTTGCGAGGCAGCGTGGGTCTCTGGAGGAAGAGGATCTGTTTTGTGGCCAAACTTCCATCACTAAGACAAAAATAACAAATCAGGGGTCTGTAAGAGCTGTTTAAATGAAGAATAAAAACTAAGAGAAGACTCATTTTTCAGGCAATGTTAATACTATAATTAGTCCCTAAACTGTATCATTGAACATAATTGTCTTGATTAAGGGTTTACTATGAGTTTGGGACCTTTTCATTTTGACGATGGGAGTGGGCAACACACACATTAGTCTCCAGCCGTATGGAGCCAGAGACTGGAGCAGAGGGATGTAGTCTGTCTTCACTGCGACACCCTGCAAAACAGAGGTGTCATTTAAACAACTTGTGTGAATGTGTACATGTCTGCACTTATTTAAAAGTTAGTTGGTCAGAAGAAATGTGTAAATTTCACTACAAATAATAGAATTGTTCATCTAATTGAATTCGGGATGTACCAGAGTAGACTTACATCGATCACAGTCCATTGCTCAACTACAATAGCATCGTACACTGTGGTTGGCCCAACATCACCTGAAGGACTTTGGAAGATAAAAACACTCTCCACAGTTGAAGATGCTGAAAATAAAGAAAAAAATATTGGAAAAGGTTGATATGAATTTGTTGACAACGTCTTTAGATATTCCAGGACGGAGCACTCATATTACTATGAATGGGAGAAAGTGCAGCTTGCAATATGGCAGAATAAGTCCCGCCTTCAAAATAAAAGGGCCAATCACCAGTTAGCAGCTGCCTTTAGGAATCTCTGGTTACTACAGCCTATTTAACGCTATTTATGGCATAGTTCATCTCAGATTTTGTTGTTTTTAAATATGTTATTTAAATGCAAGTATGGCAAATAGTGTTTGGGATTTTAGGATTTCCCTATTCAAATAGATATGCCTGAAGTGCCTGAGGGCATTTTCAGTTTTTATCTAAAAAAACAACAACATTTTCCCAGAAAGTTTGAGTTAGAATAGTTTATAAGAGCACAATTATGAGCACAACGAGGCTGTAAAAGTGGACTGAGTTTATCTGTTCACCGTGATGATGTTTAATGTCCCCGACAGTCTCTGTAGTCCCATTTAGCCACTTGTTAGCAACCGCCTTTTTCAAGACTAGAAACAGCTTCAAAAATGGGGTGGGGTAATATTGATGTATTTTATGTTGTAGAACAAAACGTCAAAGTGTCTTGAGCTTTTGTTCACCACAGAACTTATTTCAGCCATTTAACCAAAACCCCATTCAAAAAACCCATTGACTTCGGGACGATAGAACCGGAAGCGCAAACTCGTTTCCGCATTTTGGCCTACAAAGTGATGTCATACCTGCACCACTCTATATGGTCGCCAAGTGAACAGACTTTCCTTGAAAGGGACTTTATATGAATTGTTGATCAAATTTGTTTTATAGTCCCCGCTGAGCTTATTTCTAAAATAACGATAAAAGTACGGTAGTTATTTTAGTTTTGTTTTATTCTGTTTATTTTTATTATATGTTATGCATTTTGTCACATCTGTTTTTTTCTAATAATTGTATCATTTCATTAAAACTCGCTAAATGAATAAATGTAATACATTAGTAGAAAATTTTTTATTCAGCAAAATTTACTACCATTTGTAAATTGTCTCTACATCTCCAGTACCTGCGTCATCTCCCAGGTGAAAGTAACCGTCGATGAGCTGTGCGCCACTTCTGAAGTGCTGCGTCATGTGATCCAGCCAATGAGAGTCAACCGAGCTAACAAGCCCCGCCTCCCTGTGCACCTGCAGTGGAATCCTCAGAGAAAAGTATTTTGGCGATCCCGTCAGAACTATCGTATGGTTGTACAGCGCGAACACCTGCACACCTACACATACAGAAACAAGACTTCTGTTGCTACAAATTGATACAGACTTAAAAAGCCAGATAATTATAAACAAACGTATAGATAAGCAACTGCTACACGAGCAAGTGTTTCTCTGAATTTCTGCAAAACGAAGCCGCTGATAAACGGTGCGTCTGAGATTTTATACAGCAGCTGTTGTTTTAAAGTTAATATTGAGTAACTTACATTTTAAACACAATATTCCCTGTTACTTGGTCTACTTTTAGCAAAAAAAATAATTCCAAACAAAGCCACAGAAGAATTTCCGTTGCGCAATATTATTTGCACAGCAATTAGCCTGACGTCGTCATACTCGAATTCTAGTCAGAATGTGAGTCTGATACTGCTCCATTCAAATATTGGTCTCTGCAGGACAGTAATAGGAGTTACCAGATCAGTGGGCGAGGCCATAAACAGGGGGGCGTTTTCGACCGCGTTACCTGATTTGCCCATGTCAAAGTGAGGGTAGGTTTAGGGGCGGGGTCAGGTGAAAGGCATCATTTTCATTGCATGATTTATAAACACCCACCAGTTTGCAAACACCCACAAATTGAGAAACACTCAGTTTTGTTCTGCAGAGACCCCATACTCACTCCATTGGGCTGTGATTATGGGGCGTGTTTCAACCGAACCAGGAAAATGCCTCTGCACTCAATTGGATCGACAAATGCCTTGATCGCGGTTCTCTGTTCCTCTTTTAAAATGAATGCGCTGTCTACATCTTTTATAACAGACGCAATGGCTGAATCTACACATCTAAATAATCCAGCGGCAGCCATTCTTTGTTGTAAACGAATTCAACCCAAGCGCTCTTTGGTGACGTGGATAGTTACGTTACAGTTCATAATTTATCCATCATCTTATAAAGCCCGCCCTGACAATTTGATTGGTCCAAACAGCTTTGGTTCAGGTATACTTGCTTCACAACGGATCAAGTCCAGACCGAACTTCCCATCCTCAAATGTTGGGTTAAGTTCGGCTGGCATCCAGCCTACACAGCAATCACTTTCCTGAATAAACAGTGTGTTTGAATTAATTGGTTGAGTAAATGATTCAATGGCTAACTCAAAGTGACGGTTGCTGCATCTGAAATTGCATACTGTATAGTAGGTACTACATTTGGTTTTTAAAATTACTTCACGACTGTTAAAAAACTAAGTTCTATATAGCATGAATGTGTGTGGTATGAATGAAATTCGGATGTAGCCTACTACAATCCGCCATGGTGTCACTGTCATGTTGCCTACGGCATCAGTAGCATCGCTTCATCACCATTCACAACTCCTCTCTCATGGGATAGCAAAGTGTCCATTGAATGCGCACTTCAGAATCTCTTTTTGCCTTCTGTTTTTCAAATACTATGTATTTGGATATAGTACTCTGTTTGCGTATTTCGTTTTTCGCATACTATATACTATATATGCAGCAAGTCACTTGTTTTATTGTTGAATCAATCAGTGTTTGAACAAATTGGTTGAATGAATGATTCCATGTGATGTATTTTGTCAATATCTAGATTCTACTATATGTAAACCGTCTCTACATTTAGATTTGAGTCATCAGCATATTTTGAAAATAATTATGAATTGGTATTGGACCAACACAATGGAAGTGGACTGAGCCATATACTGACCTTGACCAATACTGAGATTTCAAGTTTTCTTCACTAGTAAAGAATTGTGATCAAATCAGACCTGGGAATTATACATTGTTCATCTGATTTGATATAAATTATCCTGATAAAACTTGATATAATCTAAAAGAAAACATGTTTTCTTGTTTTTTTTTCCACCAGCCCATTTTCTGTATTTCTACAGACTGCATACTTACGATTCAACATCTGGGTGGTTCCAGTGCACTTGCTGGGTTTGTCTTGGCTTTTGATCTGCTCCCTGTGCTCTCTTTTGTGTTTTTCTGCCAAATCACAGCTGGGCAGGACCGGCTGCATTCTAGTATTTTGGGTTTGAAGTGGCTCTGATGCACAAGAGCTTAATATAAACTCATGCGATGACACTTGATTCTTTAAACCATCAGCTTGTGTACATTCACATTCAACATTCAGGTATTGATACTCTGGACACTGAAGGTTCTCAGTGAAAGGATTCTGATTATTCCAGCACTGGCTGCTCTCAGTGCTTTGTATTTGAAGGCTGTGGTTCATAAAGTCTTCATCATGTTGGCTCTGGTTCTCAAAATCTGCATTAAAGGTTGTACGATACTGGTTTCGATGGTCCCCGTTGCCTCGATCCTGTTGGCTCTGCTCGCTCACAGGGCTGAGGGTTGGAGGTCTGCTGCTGTGATGCACAGAACAGGGACTGGAGTGCAAGGAGGAAAGCTCTTCTGGTTCCCAGTGACCAAGGAAATATGGACCCCCACCGGGCTGGGGCAAAAACCCAACAAACAGATCACCCTGATCAGCCAAATCCTGCACCTGCATCCAAAAAACAACCAGGACCAATTGAAAACGTTGTGACATTCATCATGACACCTGTTCTATTCAAAGTCTACAATCAAAGTTGACAATGAATGAATGGATTCCAATGTAATATGAATAATTTTACAGTGTTTTTGGAAGAGGAAGGTGGTGCGTTTTCCTCTAGATGTTTTTAAAATAAGCTCTGTGGAGCTGTGACAGGAAATGCTAATGAAAACCATATTTTCCAATCATCATATTGTCACGCCACACACGCATATGTCTAAATCATCAGTAAATGTCACACGGCGCAAACACTTGCACACACACACACACACACACACACACACACACACACACACACACACACACACTGCTTATCTCCAGATAAATGCAATTACTGAAAAGGCGAGGGGGTGATGACTAATGGAATGGCAGATGAATACGGGGTGTCTGTGTCTTTGCAGCAGCCTGTCAGCTTATGTTTTTTTTGTTTTACAGCCATATTGTAAGACCATGATAGAGAGAGTCTGAAGTAAGTGGGTTTTTAATGCCATCTTTAATTGAGTGATGACACTAAGTGTGCCACTAAAGTGAATGAAAAACAAATTGACCTGCTGCTCTCTGTTTGAATGAAAACAAATTCACTTAAAAATAAGGTCAAACCTTTTTCACATAGCCCTGTATGACTTCTGGGTCAGGGTCCTGGTGACCGAGGTAACACACGTCTGTTGTGAGATGAGGCTCCTCCCAGTTCAGCAGACCACTGTCGGAACCACTGTAACAAAAAAACACCATAAAGCGACTTTTGAACATCCATAATTTAAATATATATGAAATCAAAATAAGCCCTATTTACTCAGTCTTGATTCATCTATGAATCTTATTCCAAGTAAAGAAAATCCCTTGTGGCAAGCAGCGTGGGGCCAAGAGCCATGGGAACGGAGCGGGGCTGGTGGCACGAGTGCTAATGATTGGTCTTGAATACCACAGAGGAGTTCCAGAAGGAAAAAAAGGGAGGAGTAATGACATTGAGGGAGGAGAGAGGACCAGGCCATGGACATTTATGTTGTGTTTTATTACGTTTACATGCAGCACATTTTGAACTTACCGTTCAAAAGTTTGGGTCAATGTTTCTAAAAATGATTCTGAAAATGATTCCTATGCTCACCAAGGCTGCATATATTTGATTAAAAAAACTATTAAAAAATATATTACATTTTCAAAGATCTGTTTTCTAATTTAAGTTATTCATTATTAACTTTATAAATATTTGTATGAATCTTTTGTAACATTATTTACAAATGTCTTTACTGTCACTTCTAATCGAGTTAATGCATCCTTATTGAGGAAAAGTATTGATTTCTTTTAAAAAACTTTTTTTACTCACGTAAGGAATGGTAGTCAATTCTAAATGTCTATTTTTTAAAACCTTTCACTGACCTGACATTTTCACACAAACAAAAATGTAAAGTAACTCTTTATTTCTATATGATTTAAGAATGCAACATTGTGTTTGAAATGTTGATTGATGTGTACAGAACACTGTTTCTGTACAATAAGCAATGAGTACTTTGAAGATTCATAGTCAAGGTTTGTGTGTATACCTGCGTGTTTGTCTGATGAGCACGGCTCGGTGTAACTGCTTCTGTAGGTTAGCACTAGCAGGGCCGCAGGAGTGAACAAAGGGATGGACAGCAGCCAGTACAAATCCCTTCTGATACAACTCACACACCTGCACTGGAAGCTCTCTGACTGACGACAGACACAGCATTGAGGACACTGACACCTCTGAAGAGAGAGAGTCAGACAGGCACAGAGAGAAATGAGCAGAGAAAGAAAATAAATAAATAAACATGTTATCTATTGTTCAACTATATAATCATAAAAAATTATCGTTGAAATGAACTTACCACCATGACAACTTCCTTTTAATAATAACAATAGTAAAACAAATAAAGAAAAATACCCAGAAAAAAAAAACTTATTTTGAAAAAAATCTTACTGATGCACGCACACACACACGCGTACATGCACACACACAATAATAAAACAAATTATTAAAACAAATTATATCAATCAGTAAGATTTCAGAAAGTTTTTTTTGAGAAATTAATAATTGTATTCAGGAAGGATGCATTAAATTGATAGTAAAGACTTTGACATTGTTACAAATTTTACATTTTTTATCAGCATGTTAGAATGATTTCTGAGCCAGTGACTTCTGGGAAAGACCGGATGACGCCAATGAATAGTATGGCAACGGCTGGAGTGACAGCTGACAGCACGGAAAGACGGTACCCGGGGCAGTAAGTGTTAGCAGCCCGAACTGCAGCTCCTGTGAAGGAGCACCCAAGCAAGCTACGAAAAACCCTTCCAAAAAATATCCCCAAGGATTCCCGAGAGGGGGGGAGGATGAGAATCCTAATCGGACAGCCTTTCAGGCTATGACCCAAGCAAATGGACAACCGACAATGAGCACAGTATGTATCTGCGGCAAGGTTTGCAAAAACCCGACAGGTCTGAAGATCCATTAGACAAAGATAGCTTGCCTTAAGGGGGGGGGGGCGAATGCAGCAACACAAAGGAGTAGTAGCTGGTACCTCAGTCTCTGGAGTGCCGGTTGCAGAACCTGGTCAGACGGAGGAGGAGCTAAGCCCGGAGCCACACCACAGTGCCCAGAACCTCCAAGCAGCACCAGCCTCTTCTCAAAGCAAAAAGCCAGAACAGCGCCAGTTGAAGTGGCCAGCCGCCAACAAGAAGGATTGGGTTCGAGCCTGTAAGCATAGGGCATTTATCTCCAACCCCTTTGGCTTTACTAAGAGACTCCTGGGGCAGAAGAAAAGTGGCAACCTCATGTGCTCTGCGGAGGAGATGAACCACCACCTCGGTATCACATTCAGTGACTCTGCAAGGGAGCAAGACCTCGGCCCCTGTGAGAAGCTCATCGAACCTCCAGAACCAGCGGCTCAGTTCAATATCTCCAGGCCCTCCTTGAAAGAAGTGAAAGATGCGGTAACGGCAGCAAGATCAAGTTCCGCTCCTGGTCCCAGCGAAGTACCTTATAAGGTCTATAAACAGTGCCCAAGGCTACTTGTTAGAATCTGGAAAATCTTGAAGGTGTTTTGGCAGAGAGGGAAGCAGGCTTCCCAATGGAGATCAGCTGAGGGGATCTGGATACCCAAAGAAGAAAACGCAAGCACCATCGAGCAGTTTCGTATAATCTCGCTGCTCTGCATCGAATCTTCTTCAAGATCATGCAACAGCTAATGGAGTACCTCTTGAAAAACAGGTACATAGACACCTCAGTGCAGAATGGGGGAGTCCCAGGAAAACCCGGGGGTTCTTCAGGGGCTCCAATGCCTTATCCTATGCCCAAGGATGAGTTTTAAGCCAGCCAAGTCCAGGTCCCTGGTCCTAAAGAAGGGCAAAGTGACCGATCGGTTCCGCTTTACCTTGGAGGGGTCACAGATTCCATCAGTAACAGAAAGACCAGTCAAGAGAAAACCTTTGACAGTTCCATGAAGGACACAACTGCTCTCCAACAAACCAGAGACGATGTGAAGAACTGGCTCACTGCAGTCGACAAGTCGGGGCTTCCAGGAAAGTACAAAACCTGGATGTATCAGCACGGTGTAAGACTGGAAAACTAGTTGAGGAACAAATTAACATATTGAACTCCCACTCGTGCACTATCGAGACGAAGGCCTCACCTCCCTCATCCTAATATACATTTCTCCCCCTTATTCTTCAGAGATTACCCAAACTCACCCAAGAATCTAAATGGTTTAATGTGAATGATCATCATCGAGTATTATACATGTTTAGTATCATTCGAAATGTCTCAGTGCGACTGGTACAAACGTCTCATTTCCAAATAAGTAAAACAAAAGGTAATAAGGTTTTTAAAAGTTTAGAGATAACCTGCACACAAAGGAGGGTGGGATGGTTAAGCCCTCCTGTTCTCAAAAGGTGTTACCTCTGAACGCAAATATCCATTGTCGATCTACACTCACCTAAAGGATTATTAGGAACACCTGTTCAATTTCTCATTAATGCAATTATCTAATTAACCAATTTACATGGCAGTTGCTTCAATGCATTTAGGGGTGTGGTCCTGGTCAAGACAATCTCCTGAATTCCAAACTGAATGTCAGAATGGGAAAGAAAGGTGATTTAAGCAATTTTGAGTGTGGCATGGTTGTTGGTGCCAGACGGGCCGGTCTGAGTATTTCACAATCTGCTCAGTTACTGGGATTTTCACGCACAACCATTTCTAGGGTTTACAAAGAATGGTGTGAAAAGGGAAAAACATCCAGTATGCGGCAGTCCTGTGGGCGAAAATGCCTTGTTGATGCTAGAGGTCAGAGGAGAATGGGCCGACTGATTCAAGCTGATAGAAGAGCAACTTTGACTGAAATAACCACTCGTTACAACCGAGGTATGCAGCAAAGCATTTGTGAAGCCACAACACGCACAACCTTGAGGCGGATGGGCTACAACAGCAGAAGACCCCACCGGGTACCACTCATCTCCACTACAAATAGGAAAAAGAGGCTACAATTTGCAAGAGCTCACCAAAATTGGACAGTTGAAGACTGGAAAAATGTTGCCTGGTCTGATGAGACTCGATTTCTGTTGAGACATTCAGATGGTAGAGTCAGAATTTGGCGTAAACAGAATGAAAACATGGATCCATCATGCCTTGTTACCACTGTGCAGGCTGGTTGTGGTGGTGTAATGGTGTGGGGGGTGTTTTCTTGGCACACTTTAGGGCCCTTAGTGCCAATTGGGCATTGTTTAAATGCCACGGCCTACCTGAGCATTGTTTCTGACCATGTCCATCCCTTAATGGCCACCATGTACCCATCCTCTGATGGCTACTTCCAGCAGGATAATGCTCCATGTCACAAAGCTCGAATCATTTCAAATTGGTTTCTTGAACATGACAATGAGTTCACTGTACTAAAATGGCCCCCACAGTCACCAGATCTCAACCCAATAGAGCATCTTTGGGATGTGGTGGAACGGGAGCTTCGTGCCCTGGATGTGCATCCCACAAATCTCCATCAACTGCAAGATGCTCTCCTATCAATATGGGCCAACATTTCTAAAGAATGCTTTCAGCACCTTGTTGAATCAATGCCATGTAGAATTAAGGCAGTTCTGAAGGCGAAAGGGGGTCAAAGACAGTATTAGTATGGTGTTCCTAATAATCCTTTAGGTGAGTGTATATAATGGAATGCAGCAAGGGGCTCGGGGCCTTTTCTGTATCTCAGATCAGCCTGTGAGGCTGAGAGCCGAGCCGATGTCGGGTAAACATTTTTCCTCTTTGTTCTAGAGCATCCGATGTTTTGCATTGATTATCTTTGAATTGATTATGAAATTGTAATGGTACATTTACCTCACATAATAAATTGTTATATTTGATTATTCTAATTGACTTTGACATTATTTTCATTCAAGAGTTTAAAAAGTAAAACATTCGCTCACATTTTATGATGCACAGATATCATTAAAACCTTTTCATTTATGGAGTCTGATGAAATAACGAGTTAATACATATGACAAAATGTATTGAATTTAAACAAAAATACTTTGCCGCGAGAAAAGACATTAACACGCAGAGAGCTTCTCTCCAGTGGTTCTACCGTTGTCATGGGTACCTCGTATACGAGAAGGGGCCAAAGAAACCTTGGCAGGATTCCGTGCTCGATCGGCCCAAAGTCCGACATCCGACCAGCACGGAATCCTGCCGAGGTTTCTTTGGCCCCTTCTCGTATACGAGGTACCCATGACAACGGTAGAACCACTGGAGAGAACCATTAGTCAGTTCCTCAGGAGGTGGTTAGGGCTCCCACGGTCTCTAAATAACATCTCCCTCTATGGCCATTACACCAAGCTGCAGCTTCCCATCAGCAGCTTGTCCGAGGAGTTCAAGGTCACACGCGCCCGGTAGGTCTTGATGTGCCGAGATTCCTCCGATGCCAAAGTCTCCTCAGCTGGAATCTGCGTTAAGACGGCAAGGAAGTGGCAGGCTCAGGAAGCGGTGGACATGGCTGAGGCATGGTGTCTTGGTTGGCAGCATGGCGGTAGGGTTTGCAGGACTAGGCAGTTTTCCTAAGCCATGCTATGAAAAAGTAAGAGGGAGGGGAGAAGTGTCAGTTGGTGCAGGACAAGGTGCGGCCAGAGGCAGAGGAAAACCGCCAGACCAAGATGGTCGATATGAAACAGCAAGGCGTCTGGACTAGGTGGGAAAACGCCAAGCAGCGCAAGATCATCTGGGCAGCGTTGTGGAGCTCTGAACCACTGCGCATCAAGTTCCTTATCAGTTCTGTGTACGATCTTCTACCCAGCCCATCCAACCTACACCACTGGGGCTTGGTAGATTCACCAGCATGCCAACTGTGCCAAAGGAGTGGCACACTTGAGCATATCCTCAGCTGCTGTCCAAAGGTTTTGGGGGATGGGCGGTATCGCTGGCGACATGAGCAGGTCCTTAGGGCACTGGCAGATACAATCACTGCAGCGATTCAGAGGAGTAAGAGTCAGCATCCCTCCAAGCATACCATCTCCTTTGTCAGAGCAGAGGAGAAGGCACATCAGCAGCCACGCTCCCTAGGTGGGCTCCTCTTCAATTCAAGAGACTGGCACCTTCAAATGGACCTGGGAAGGCAGCTTAAGTTCCTGAATCACATCACGGCCAGTTCACTCTGCCCAGACGTGGTGATAACATCGGATTTGACCAGGCAGGTGGTCATAGTGGAGCTTACTGTCCCCTGAGAAGACAGATTGGAGGCGGCAAATGAGCGCAAGAGAGCCAAGTATGTGGAGCGGGTGGAGGAGTGCAGGAGCGGCGGCTGGAAAGCACGTAGTGAGCCAGTGGAGGTTGATTGCCGGGGCTTTGCTGGACAGTTGTTGCTCCGAAAACTCAAACTCCTTGGAGTTAAAGGACAACTGTGCAGACAAGCCATAAAGAACAATTCTGAGGCTGCCGAAAAAGTGGCTGTGGATCCAGAGGGGCGATCCGTGGAGTTGCACGTGGAGTGGAATAGCTGCTCCATATGTATATGGAGAAGCAGGCCACTTGGACGCAGGCCACTTGGACACAGGCCAGGGACTGATCACTCCCGGCAGGATCGCCCCAGGGTCGAGGGTGTCTGTTGATTAAAGACCCGAAATACCGGTTGACCCCGAGTTCTTCACTGATGACGTGTCCAAGTAGCACCAGTAGGTGTATGTTAGAACTGAAGGATCATGTGACACTGAATATTGGAGTAATGACTGCTGAGAATTCAGCATTGCCATCAGAGGAATAAATAACATTTTAAACATATCAAAGCTGAAAACAGTTATTTTAAATTATAATAATATTTCACAATAATACTGTTTTTACTCTATTTTTTATCAAATAAATGTACCCTAAAACATCTTCCCAAATCCAAACTTTTGAATTCTAAGGAATGTCTAATGAAGGAAAAAATAAACCACTAGATATTCACCAGAGTAATAAATTTGACAACTAGCCCTTCACATATGTCAATGTACCAAAACTGAACTGATGAATAATGTATGCATTTTCATAACACTATATCTGCATGAACTAATATATTCACCCCCACCACATACTCATGTGGAAACGGGGAGGAGGAATGACGAAAGACAAAAATGAGAAGATAGGTGAAAACCATTTCATTCACAGTCATCTCTGGCAAAAAAAAAAAAAAAAAAAAAAAACGTGTTAAGAAGCTCATTTTCTGACACACTAACAGAAATGCTGTAGAAATAGTTTGAAAGTATTCTGGTGAAATAGTTTTACAAGCAAATTGTTTCTGTGATCAGTAATTAAAGTTAATTTCAAGCGCTCATTATTCAGGGCCACATTGAGCTGTAATCTGAGCACTGCTTGACTGCAATCATCTTTCAGAGGTGTGACGAGCTTGTTTAAACAAAACTGTGACGGTCTGAACACACTCTCACTCTGAGGGGGGTTTATTAGTGTTTCCAAAGAGGAAATAACAGCACAGTTCACAGCAAGATGAACTTATAAGTGAAATGAGTGCATATTTGTGATTTCTGTGATGCAGTGTGAATTTCACACTGGATGTTTGGTTTGCAGTTTGGATGCAGGTCATTTTAAGGAAATTATGTTATTTATGTCTGATCAAAAATATCAATTCAACCATGTCAGTAGCCCAGCTAATGTTCTTGGAAGGTTCTCTCAAAGTTATGAACAAATATAACTCCAGTAATGTTAATAGAAGGTTCATTCAAAGTTATCTGGTCTTTAATGATGTTCTCAAAACTTTAGCACAAAAACATTATAACATCGTTCACAAAACGTTTTTGTCCAAAATGTTTAGTTGTTAACATTTGTCTAATTTTTTTTAATGTTACTACGTTTTAAAATATTAAGTTAACATTAAAAAGTAACATTCCCATAATGTTTGACAAAATGATACAATGGAATGTTCCGTTAACATTCGCATTACCAAGAAAAAACACTTTTAAAACTGGTTGTTTTGAACATTTAGAAATAATGTTCTCATGAATGCGAACCATAGCAAAACGTTCTTAGAACATATTTTTTGTTAGCTGTAAGGTTTGGAATAGATTTGCTTATAATTAAAATTTGTAAACCTTGTACGTGTTAAAAAAATGAAGATTTTGAAATGAAGAGACAAAGAAGTATATTGTGCTCAACCAGGCTGCATTTATTTGATCATTTATTATTTATTTGAAAACAGTTGTTTTGCTTAATATTTTTATTGAAACGTTGCTAAAAAAAAATTTCAGGAGACTTTGATGAATAGAAAGTTTAAAAGAACAGCATTTGATTGAAATAGAAATATTTTGTAACATTATAAATGTATTTTACTGTCACTTTTCATCATCATTGCTAAAGTAGTAACACCCCCCCCCCCCCCCCCCAAAAAAAAAAATCTCACTGACCCCAAACTTTAAAATTTCAAAATTAATGAATCAATTTAAAAACAAAATCAACACCAAACAGTTACATTTACAGCATAACTTGTTTAGTATCCAGTTCAATATATCAGTATAAAGTCAAGGGGAAAATCGTTTCTGACCCCTGTATCCCTCATGACACACTCTCATAAAACTTCACCAAATAGCAAAATCTGTTTGCAATCATCAGGTAGTGCTGACACAGCGGAAGTGTCTTAGACTTTATGATGTCTATTAACTCCACTCCGGTCCAGAGCATGAACTATATTAACCAGCACACATCATGCGAAAGGCCTGTGGCAAAGGACACTCTATGCTTCAGCTATGTGTGAAAGAATGAGAAAATGCTTTTGTTTGTGTAGGACCTACACACACACACACACACACACACACACACACACACACACACACACACACACACACACACACACACACACACACACACACACACACACACAGAGAGAGAGAAGATATGACTCCTGAAATGCCAAATATATGATAATCTGTCCCTATATTTACTACGGGGAAATTCCACCTTTATAAGACAGAATTTACCCAGTCGGGGGTTAAACACTCCAGTAAACAGTCCTTCTCAGCAACATACTCCACCTCAAGAATGCAGCCCTCTGAAAGAATATTCCTCAGTCTAAATCCATGTACAAGCTCTTAAAATGAGAAGCAGAGAAACATGTTTTTTGTGCTAAAATTTCAACTCTCACAGCACAATCACACTAGTCTAAATCCTTTCTGGATTTTCTGGATCTAGCTGTGTCTTAAACACCTAGACAATCACAGATTTGAATGTACTATGTGCGTTTGTAATGAAGTTGTTAAAGTTTCCAAGTGTGATTAACTAAAATCCAACTGGACTGAACGGATCTGCTCTGTTTTATGGCTCAAACTAACAGGACACAAGCAAGCAGATGTTTCGCATCATAGCTGTTATATTGAATATAACATGAATATAATTATCAGCTTATTGGCCAGAAATAATATCCGTGCATCCCTGATTTTGACCATGAGCATCCAGGACTTTTTTTTTCATTTATTATTTAAACAAAGGGGTTCATTGTATTGTAAATGAGTAAAAAAAGTAATTTGATTTCACTGAACCAATCCTCTAGATGATTCTTTGAACTAAACGTGTTAGTTGCAAATCTATTATATACCCGTCCCTTCTCCGGCTGTGGTGACCTATCAGAACTGCTCTCTAAATATTGATATGTCATAAATATTAAAGTAAGTGTTTATATGATTCATAAGTATGAGGGATTCTTGCTGCTTATGACTGTGATGTCGGGTCCTGAAGGGGTCTTATTTTATTTTATAAGAATCCGACAGAGAGCAGAATTGAATTATTTGTAGAAACCAATCTAAATTAAAAACAGATTTTGGCTATAAATACAGTTCAGTGTCACTAAGACAACTGATTTTCTCTCTTATCCACACACAAACAGATAAATCCTGGATTTTAGAACTGACCCCTTCACATCTTCAAGATCAGATAATCCTTAAAACGATGCCTAGCATTCTCTCTCTCTCTCCCTCTTCTTTTTTTCCCTCTCTGTTATTTCATCCCTGTCAATCATTCACATTCATTAAGTCACTCAACATTGCTTTCAATATTGATGCCCCAAAACAAACAAACAAAGAAACATATTCTAACATCTCTGCCTCACACTCATGCTGTCACAGCAGTTTGCAGTGAAACTCTTTTTTGTCTCGGTGTCTCTTTAGGCATCAGTGAATTTTACATATAAATGACCTGCCTGTCTGTCTACCGATAAGCAGCTAAAACAGAAAGCCTGGAGTGTGTGTGTGTGTGTGTGTGTCCAGAACCTGAACGATTGTCGCTGTCCCAGTTCTCACACATTTCAATTTTTTATAAATAAATATTTGATCCAGGTCACAATCTCAGACACAAACCTGCACACACACAAATTTGTGTTTGGGTAATGTTTCATGCATTAACTTCAAGTAGTAAAACTGCTAGATAAGATAAACTAACAATACCTTTTTTAGTCTTATATTATCTTAAAGCTTCCAATAATAGAAAATAGAATTTTTCAATGTACAAAATAATTGGATTAGAAACATGGCAAACACACTATATTACAGAAATATAAAGTACTCTGAGACCCTGCTGGACGGCGCAATCTCATCAGATTTCAGTCAAAATGAAGTATTCCAGTCCCATATTGGTTAAAATTTCACTATGAAGCATTTGGCCCTCTAGAGGTTAAAAAAAATTGCATGCATTTAGTGGAAGAACATTTTTTTGGTAATGCTTCGACTCTGCATGACTGTGCGGATGAATATGACCCTTCACAATAGATAATGCATTACAATGAACTCTGTTAGAGAGCTACAAATCATGGCAAATAGGCCTAATCTGTTCAATTAAAATACCTTACTCATCTGTTGAGTCATAAAAATCCGTCTCTGAATCACTTTTACAACATTTCAAATCCCTCAGTACTCGCAATCTCCGAAAAGCCAAGCTAATGCTGATTCTTGTTTTATTACGAGCATACCCTCCTCTGTTTTGTGGTTGTTGTTTATTTAAATAGGTGACTCTCCGGAGGTTCGAGATTTAGAGGCTCCATATCACTTTCTCGGTTGTTGTAACAACTAAAGGCTGATTTATACTCCTGCGTCGGACCTATGCCGGAGCCTCTACGCTGTAGGCTACGCTTGGTTTTCATTTATACTTCTGCGTCGTTGTCCGCATTGACATGCAATTACACATGCATAGGGTGCATGTGAAACCGGAGGGAGCGGTTCTAGCAGACCAATCACAGCGCTTGCGTCCACGTAGGATTGAGGCGTTGTTACATTTTTGAAGAGGTGCACGTCAGGGTATGCCGAAGGGTACACGTGCTACACAGCCTAAGACGTAGCTACGGCATAAGTTCGACGCAGAAGTATAAATTAGGCTTAACCTATGCCACTCCTACGCTGCACACCACTATGGTGCATTCACACGGGGAGTCTGCGTTAATGCTTCTCATTTACTTTCAAAGGGTGACGTCATGCGTTGCCGAACTGAATTATTCACTGTGTTGAATTCACTGTACGGATCCACTTTTGCGACACGACTGAAGCGTGGTCTTGCGTGGTGTTGCGACGCCTCCCCTCATTTGTACGTTGATGGGCGTTCCTCAAGTTTACCGCCATGGGCGTGGTTTTGAGCCAGCGGGGAATGTTGTGAACGTCTAGAACAAAGGACCCGCGAGAGACTTCCTCCAGTCTCCATGTGCTCTACTTCTATTGGATAGACGCGTCGCGTTTAACGGATTCATTTGCATAAAGATGGGCATTGGCCAGCTTATTTGACGCGCAACAAGTATTCATTTACCAGACATTTATTCCTAAATCAAGAATAATGTTAATTGTTAGTTCATGATACCAAATGCAATAAAATTATCCAACAATATAGTACAGTCTTTCCATGGAAAATAATTGATTTTACTTTTATTGTTATTATACTGAGCTCAGGTATTTTCTATGCCCTACATTCACAAATAGGATTTTTTAAAATTTTTCCTTAGTTTGTTTATTAGCATGTCTTCTATATGGGGACCTTTGACTGGTGCCCACAATGTACCTGTAGGTAAATTCAGGTTTTAGTATTGTTGAGGGGTCCTTGACCCCCATCCATACACAATTACACATACGGTCACATCCTTGTAATTATGCTCAGTAATGGCCCATATACTCCTATGCTTTTAAGTCATTAAGATGAGCTGGTCTGTCCTTTTGCTTCAATCTGTGTCTTATATTCTTTCATCCTGTCTCATATCCACTTTCTCTGAATTCAGCAGGAACCATTATTGCTTCTCTCGAAGCATACTAACAAAAGCAGCATTAGTATATTTAGAAACATAAGCCCTCAAAGAATATACACAGTTTGGTTGCTCTCTTGCTCTATTACTCTCTCTCCTCTCTCCTCTCTCCTCTCTCTCATCTAATCTCACACTTTTTTCTCTTCCCAGTTTGAAGCTTTACACTTTATCATCTGAAGGTGGGTTTTGTGCATTTGTGTATGCATATCAATATATATGTTGCTTTGAATTTTGAAAAACAGCAATCATTTTTATATTGCATGTTACTCTGTATATTAATCCTCTGATGCATGAATTATTAAGTCATTTAACCTTTTTTACCTTTATTTTTATTTATTTTTTACTTTTCTTATTTTGGTTTTCCGTTTTCCATCTAATATTTATATTGATGAGTTTGTTTTAGTTTTACAGTAGTTAACAACAACAGAAACACTGTTCCCAATACCTTTCCCACAAAATGGTGTCATTTGAGTTTCATATAGGTCTACTACAATCGTAAATAATCAATATTCCAGAAATTCATCATCACTTCCATCAACCACAACCACTAAGGCCCATTCACACCAATTCACACCATATCGTTCTGTTTATTATAAGCGTGCCCTGCGGTTATGTCATCTGTTGCTTTAAAGAGGAACTATTAAAGGAATTTGTTATGAAGTGGCAGGGAAGAGGAGATGAAAGGATCCAAGTGCAGCATAGATTTATTCAAAAACACCAACAAAGATAATCGAAACACGGAGCAGGAATAAAATCCAAACAAGGAATGGGAACAAGAATCAGACAGGGAGTGAGAAAGCAACAGCTTTACAGACAAGCAAAGACAATGACCAACAACAGACTACTGAAACACAGGGGTATAATCAAGGGGCAACTGAGGAATAGGTGAGGGCAATGAATTACTATGGCTACAAAAGGGTAACTATGGCAACAAACAAGGCAGCAATGGAAACAAAAGCAAACAGGAGTTGTAATTAGTGTGTAATGTTGCTGTTTGAGCAAAAACAACATCTGCAAAGTTAAAATGCTCAAAGTTCAAAGCAAAAGAAGATAATTTTATTTTACAGAAATCGCTTTTTAAGGACTACAACAAACGGCTGGTAGGGACCACAATGAGCTTCTTCACGGGTTAGTGACATCACTAAACCTAAAATTTACATAAACTCTGCCCCCGGGAACGCGATTTATAGATTTTCTTGACTAACACTATTATCTTGAACACACTATTCATACTTAAGAAAGTCATAGAATAGTGATTAAGTACACAAATTGGGATGCACCTGAACTAAGCAGATGAAGTGAAACACTGGAACAATAGGAACAAAGAATTCAATTCAACAAAACAAGGGGAAACAAGGTGTCAGACAAGTCCTCTGAAGGTGAGTTGAATTGAACCCATGTGCAGTTTATTCCAAAATCAAAAGTGAACCCTCTAACATATAACAGGAAAATTCCATTAATTTATGTATGACCAAGAATACCACCTACTAAAGGGACTTTTCAATAGATAAATTCTGCCTCCAAATTCACCTACTTATACTATGCCCTAAAAGTATGTACTGTTTTTGAGAAGAAAAAGTACATACTTTTGAGTGTGTAGCAGAAGAGTAGGCAAGCTTTGGGACATACTACGTCATAATTACGTCTTTAATGGGCCACTCTGTCGCTTAGTTACGTGCATCCTGTCACAGTTTAAACTGCCCTGTCAATCATCTTGTCAGTTGAAATTCTCCACATTCAATTTAATTTCCAACCGTTTCGGAGAGAAATATAGTAGCACATTGATCTGCCAGTCGTGGATCTTTCATGTGGAGAAATCTCCTCATGGGTTTGCAATTTGCATAATGATGCATTTAAAAGTTAATGACCAAACGTATCATTAGAAAAGTTCACAATGCTGTTGCAGATGAAATATAATGTGGATAACATAGAATAAATACATTTAGTCAGGTTAGATACTAGGAGTGTAACGATACCCTCATGTCACGATTCGATACATATCACGATACGATATTATTGCGATACTCCCAGCCATATGATCAAAGGTTAACAAAAAATGTACTGTTAATTAAAGTGCTCAATTTTGTATTACATTGGGGTGGAAATGAATAGGCTTGGACTTGGTGCTGGTAACCCAATGCACAGGACAATAGAGACACCTGAAAAAAAATATTCATGATTCTGAAGCTGAAAATACAGAATTATTTTAGACAAATATGCTTGCACTCTATTGACTAGACATATTTAAATATGTTCATTGACTAGACATATTTAAAATAATCTAGGCCACTTTTTACTGGTAACATAAGATATTTAGCATTATTAGGACCCACAAATATTACCCCATTGCATTATTATACATTTTATTCAACATTATATTAGTTTAATGTAGTACTGACACTTAAACTCTGAAAACTAAAAAAAATTCTCACAGCCATTTTTATTTTGGGTGAACTATCCACAATACATATAGTCACTATCCAAGATACATTGTTGCATTTTGTATTGCGATATATTGTGGCCCCCCTATTAGAAACTGATAATTAATCACTCAAACCCCTTTATCTAAACCTCTCTATTTAACCGTCAGACGTACACATCTGCCATGTTTGTAGTTTTTGTAGTCGAATCCTCGTCCAATGCGCAATGTGTTGTGGGTTAATTAGCCGTATACGTGTCCACGGATCTGCACTCCGGATTCTAACCGGAAAAAGTAGACCATCTGGGAATCTTTGGAATACTCATTTCAAAATACTACGATTTGTGACACACAAATTCTCATTTCGAATACTATTTAGGACGGATATTATGCGAATTGGGAAACAGTGATAGTGTTTGTAGCTGCAGGAAATGGGCATGTGTACCTTCCTTTCCTAACAGGAAGTCCAGGAAGTGGTATGTGTAGGCCACTCCTGAGTGGGTCTCCACTTGTGCTCTTCTGAGGGTGGAGAAAATCTTTCCCGGAACTTCATCTGACCCTCGGGGTTTCGGCAACTTACAGCCCATGTCTGCGCACGTGGAGAAAAACAAAGACAGAGAGAGAAAATGAGATAGATGAATATGGATAATTTGCCTGAAATATTCATGTATTCATAACTACTTTATTGATTTAACTGATTGCCTTGGCAGCAGTCCCTAATTGTCATGCTAATTAAGTCAGATTGACACTGAAATAGGAACTGAGCATGTGCAAAACATGGGAGAGGGCATATCGGCATGTCTTTAAACATAATCACAAACATTCAGATACACGCACGTGTGCACAAGCAAAGATTCGTCACACGGTAACATAACATGAAATCTAATTGGAAAGCTAATCAACCTTCAAGCATCAACCTTTAACTTAAACACGCGTTCGCTGTATCAAGCACAATGCCCCCTTCAAAACACACACACTGTCTCCTTGGCTACTAGAAGCAGCTATCAGATAACGCTTCATATTTGATCTGTGACTACACAACCAATCTAACAGTGGAATGTGTGGCCGATGAATTAGCGTGTGACTAATGCTAATAAGTGTCACATCTAGAACGCGCTAACTTGATGTGACAGCAAAGGCAGGCCACGTGGGCCCCGGCCTCCATCGCTAACACACACCATCAGGTACGGGTAGTTAGCTGCCAGCATTTCCATGTCAGCGTTTGATGAGCCAGAACAGGTGAAACCGAGAGGAACCGGACAAGCCCAGTGGCCGTGACAACAAGCATTAACTGCGCAATGATGATGGGATGGGGAGCAATGGATGGATGGTTTTGTGGATCAGTAACGGAGTGATCATTTGGGAGATGTGTATATGAGTAGACCAGGATAGACACTTAAAAATAGTACTGTGCTTTACCATGGTACAGCAACAGAATCAGAATACCATGGTATTTTGATATACACCATAGTACTGTACTGTATGATTATTGTATTCAGAGGTATCTGATAGGTATTTGTAAGAATAGATGGCATTACCATTGTAATAATGTCCAAAAGACTTATTGTGGTACTATGTCCAAATACTACGGCAATAGAAACGAGATAATAATGACACAACAATAAGTGTAAACACAAATATACAGCATAAATGAATGACTTGTGAGTGTAAGTTGTGTAAGTCTTATGTTCACCAAGGCAGCATTTATTTGATCGAAAACAGTAGTATTGTGAAATATTCTCACTATACTGATCTGGTGCTCAAGAAACATTCCTTATTAATGTGGAAAACAGTTTTGCTGCTTAATATTATTGTTGAAAACCTGAACTTTGGTGAATAGAAAGTTCAAAAGAACAGCATTGATTTAAAATAGAAATCTTTTGTAACATAAATGCTACTGTCACGTTTGATAAATTGAATGTGTCATTGCGGAATAAAAAGTATTAAGTTCTTAAATATAATAAATAAATAACCAAATACTAAGAAAAATTTAGATTTTTAGTTGTTTGAACATATTTTAATGCTAATATTGTTTTATTTTAAGTCATCTTGAGGCCCCATTAGAAGTTTTTTGAGGACCCTTAGTGGGTCCCGGCTATGTTACCAAAATAGTATATGGGAGGTTCCAAGCTGCGAAAACAGCACTGACTTCCAGAAATAAATGAAAAACATAAGGTGGAAAACGTAAGCTGGTATTCTCTGCTCTGATGTAGAGCTTTATATTTACAGAGCATCTCTAAGTGGTTCTTTGTAATTTTAGGAGCTCTCTCACTTTGTTCTTTTAGAATTGCTTTTTTGATTGCCTCAGGTGTGATTGTGGCTGGTTATCTGCTCAAGTCAAATACTTCTGTAATCTGTTTAATCTCTGTTTTATCTCTTTTATTCCACAAAATGGTGGACTACAGACTTCAAGTGAACAACTGAAATGATTTGAAACAATAAGCTACTTTCAATATTAGTCATTCAGAAGAAATGAATGAGTAATTTATATTTAAACAGAGAATATACACAGGAAGGTGCTAACATAATGGTCGTTACCTCAAACATTATAGGTTTAAATTGCAAGTAGGAGTGAATCACAAAGATTTACTGAGACAATCTGCTTTTATTATGAATCCGACAGCTGGAATATAAATGACTAATTCATGGGAGACACACGGACCTTCACACCTGTGCTGAGTGAAGTTAATACTGGCAGTCAAGCATCCGGTTCCACTCATTTCCCTTCACTAGCCTGACAATCACATCATTACTGATGCTAATCGCTCGGCAACAGACCGACAGATCATCCGTTTGCTCACAGTTACTGAGACAACATTTGGAGAGCTATTAGAGCAGAAAAAGAAACCACAGATTCTTAATCTCAGCTGAATTTCCAATACCATCAAGGGACCATGCAAACGCAAGCTTTGACATAAACACAAATGCTGATATGAGCACATAAGCCTCAGTGAGGAGATAGTTGCTCCCTCATCGAGCACAAAAATGACAGCACAGCAATGTGAGCATGATACTTAGCCCTTTCCATTTGGGATATATCGGTACCATTATATGGAAGCTTGTTTCTGGCGTGGAATAATAATTAAAACGGCAATTATGACGTTTTATCTCTCACTTTTTTTCTTGCAATTGCGAGTTTATATCTGGCAGTTCGAACTTTGTAACTCACAATTGAAAGATAAAAATTGTAAGATAAAAAGTTGCAAGTACGTTTTTAATTGCGAGTTCATGTCTCACAAATCTGACTATTTCTTATAATTGTTAGTTTATATAAAAATTCTGAGAAATAAAGTCAGAATTGCAAAATATAAACTCACAATTCTGATTTTTTCACAATTTGAACAGATGGGCGCAAATGCATTTGCTATTTAAACAACGTGGCGCAGGACGTGAAAATGATAACTTAGTCGGGCTGAAACTAGCAAAAAACGCTTGAGTCGCGCCTGGCGCCCCATTACACTGGGTATATGATAGGGCCCTTCATCTCACAATTCAGAGGAAATAAAGAGCAAACGAAGACTGGAGTTTCTGCTTCTTGGAGACCCTGATGGTAATCTCACACGTGTCTCCTCTAGAGACCTCAACAAAATCTCTTTTTTATAAGATATAAGAGTCTGATATGATGATTCCTAAATTAACTCAAGCATTTCTCATCAAATTCTTCCAGGACCAAATGATGTGAGATATGCTATTACTTTATAATCTTACTGTGTGTTAACAATTGGTTCTATTTTTATTTCCAAGGATTTATAGGAGAAACATCTGAGACAAAAATTATAAGTCCATTATTAGGGTTTTTATTAATTGATATATTAGTTTATTATATTCAATACATTACATTAAATTATATATTAGTCTTAAATACATTAAATGCACATTATGTTCAATGTTCATATAAAGGATATGAGAACACAACCAGACTTGGTGATTCTCTTCAGCACAAAGGTGCATACACAGTTTCATACTCTACATCACAACCACACAGCACACTTCCCACACTACACACCTCCTGCAGAACACACACGAAGATATTCACACACACAATAATCTCTCACTGTGATAAGCGTGAGCAGAGGAGCGGAAGAAGAAAGGGAAAAAGAAAGATGGAGAGCTAAATTTAGGCAAGATGATAGGGAAGGATAATAAGTTGAGAGCACACATCGAATTGTGGTGGTCGTGGACGTGGTGGTGGTGGTTGGGCGCTCTGGTAACCAACGGAGACGAGATATGATGCAATAAAGAAAAGCCTGATTTACTCACCTAATGTCTTGCTCTGACAAAGGATCTTAATACAATCCTGTATATCTGAACAATAGAGTATAATAAAATAGTGTAAAAACTATGTGAAAATAACAGAAATTTTACTATCTTATCACATTAATGCGATATGTCAACAGAACAAAGAAAATAACAAAAGTAACATGGTTTGACATGGAATCTTGTTTTTTGTACATAGCAAGATAGTAATTTATTAAAATACTATGGTAATAATTAAGTGCCATGGTGTATGCAGTGGTGTCCAAAAGCCTGAGACCACATTGAAAATTGGGATTCCAAATATAATTCAAACCTGTAAATAAACATTTTAGAATTTATCATAAAAAAAGAGATGTTATGACTTGAAATGACTACAAATATCAAATATTTAGGACTCTACACTATTTCTAGATCACTATATATATATATATATATATATATATATATATATATATATATATATATACATATATATATATATATATATATATATATAAAATATATACAGGTCCTTCTCAAAAAATTAGCATATTGTGATAAAGTTAATTATTTTCCATAATGTAATGATAAAAATTAAACTTTCATACATTTTAAATTCATTGCACACCAACTGAAATATTTCAGGTCTTTTGTTTTAATACTGATGATTTTGGCATACAGCTCATGAAAACCCAAAATTCCTATCTAAAAAAATTAGCATATCATGAAAAGGTTCTCTAAACGAGCTATTAACCTAATCATCTGAATCAACTAATTAACTCTAAACACCTGCAAAAGATTCCTGAGGCTTTTAAAAACTCCCAGCCTGTTTCATTACTCAAAACCGCAATCATGGGTAAGACTGCCGACCTGACTGCTGTCCAGAAGGCCATCATTGACATCCTCAAGCAAGAGGGTAAGACACAGAAAGAAATTTCTGAACAAATAGGCTGTTCCCAGAGTGCTGTATCAAGGCACCTCAGTGGGAAGTCTGTGGGAAGGAAAAAGTGTGGCAAAAAACGCTGCACAACGAGAAGAGGTGACCGGACCCTGAGGAAGATTGTGGAGAAGGGCCGACTCCAGACCTTGGGGGACCTGCGGAAGCAATGGACTGAGTCTGGAGTAGAAACATCCAGAGCCACCGTGCACAGACGTGTGCAGGAAATGGGCTACAGGTGCCGCATTCCCCAGGTCAAGCCACTTTTGAACCAGAAACAGCGGCAGAAGCGACTGACCTGGGCTACAGAGAAGCAGCACTGGAGTACCCACAGTCAGTGATGGTCTGGGGTGCCATGTCAGCTGCTGGTGTTGGTCCACTGTGTTTTATCAAGGGCAGGGTCAATGCAGCTAGCTATCAGGAGATTTTGGAGCACTTCATGCTTCCATCTGCTGAAAAGCTTTATGGAGATGAAGATTTCATTTTTCAGCACGACCTGGCACCTGCTCACAGTGCCAAAACCACTGGTAAATGGTTTACTGACCATGGTATTACTGTGCTCAATTGGCCTGCCAACTCTCCTGACCTGAACCCCATAGAGAATCTGTAGGATATTGTGAAGAGAAAGTTGAGAGATGCAAGACCCAACACTCTGGATGAGCTTAAGGCCGCTATCGAAGCATCCTGGGCCTCCATAACACCTCAGCAGTGCCACAGGCTGATTGCCTCCATGCCGCGCCGCAATTTCTTTGTGTCTTACCCTCTTGCTTGAGGGTGTCAATGATGGCCTTCTGGACAGCAGTCAGGTCGGCAGTCTTACCCATGATTGCGGTTTTGAGTAATGAAACAGGCTGGGAGTTTTTAAAAGCCTCAGGAATCTTTTGCAGGTGTTTAGAGTTAATTAGTTGATTCAGATGATTAGGTTAATAGCTCGTTTAGAGAACCTTTTCATGATATGCTAATTTTTTGAGATAGGAATTTTGGGTTTTCATGAGCTGTATGCCAAAATCATTAGTATTAAAACAATAAAAGACCTGAAATATTTCAGTTGGTGTGCAATGAATCTAAAATATATGAAAGTTTAATTTTTATCATTACATTATGGAAAATAATGAACTTTATCACAATATGCTTATTTTTTTAGAAGGACCTGTATATATAATATATATGTATGCTATTTTTTTTTAATTCACTAAAAAAGATTGATGATAGAATATAAATTGTAATGAAAAATATTGTATTGAAAATATAGCCATTTTCCCTAGTGGTCTCAGACTCACTGTAGCAAAGTACCACATATTACCATTTGATACATCACTGTATAAAACTTTTTTTTAAGAAACTGACTTAATTTATCATTTAAAACAGTTTATATCTGAAACTGTTTCTGTATTCGGTTGTGACAGTAAAAGCTGGGGTCTTTGTACTCATGCAATCATCAGGGAGTAATGCATGTATGTGAAAAAGTTTGTGCGCGAGATGTTTGTAGGACTTTGTAGGTTGCTATCGCAGGAGCAGGCTGGCATGGCTGAATATGAAAGTTGATGATAGCACATTCCCCTCACATGTCAAAGGTTCGTAATCATCTCTTACTTCATTCCTCTCGCTTCCAATCTCTCACCCTTGCTATATTTCTCTCGCTCTCTCAGAGTTTGACTGCTTAGGCTGTCACTATCAGCCTCGGAGCCCCACTGTGAGTGTGTATGTGTGTGAGAAATACTAACCGAAGGTCATCTTCTTCTGGCAGTCATCTCACTTGATACCATCATGTGTGAATGAAAAATATGTGCCTGTTCTGAGCAGTTTTTTTTTCACTTATACTTGACGGTGAATCTGAATTCTCACATATTCATGCTTACATATTCTTAGTACACACAATACAATTATATATTTTAGTATAAAGCACCAATGAATGTGCATTTCATAATTTTGCATTAAGAAATATTAACATTGGAGAAGCACTATTTAATAAATTCCTGCTGTGTGTAGCACCTGCAGCTCTGCATATACTAATATTAGGAAAGATCCAGAAGTTTAATTTAGATCATTTCAGTCTGAGGTTGAGTGGCACATTTTAATACAGATTGTATTGTGAACTCAATGTACTCTTTCTAAAAGGCTATTAAAGTATAGGGCTGAGGAAAACTACTGTATATTGCAGCAGCAATTTTCTTTTCACATTCAAAGACAGCATTTAAATTAAAGTCTTAAAGACAAAGGAGCGAAAAAGTCCACAACAGTTAAAAAAATATTTTTTCTCCGTGGTCTATTTACAATAAAAATGTTAGTCATAGTCACAGAAAACTGTCCATTTAATTGTAAAGATCATAGGGAAAATTGTCACAATAAACTTAATTCTGACTATTATATGAGCAAAGAATCTGACTAACGCTATAAGTAGGCCACATTAAAAATGAAAATAAAATGTACAATATGACCCTTTCAAAACTGCTTTAGGTTTTGTGACAAAAAGCCAAACACTACATATGTAATGTTAAATAGTAGGCTAGTTATATGTAGAATTATACAAAACCATTCATGCAAATGTATTTTTTTTAATAGTTTGACTTGAATGGAAGTGTGAAAGTCTTTGATATTTTTGCTGTTCTATTGCACATAGTATTCAAAATAGAAGTGAGCTTGAACTTTAAAGTGACTCGCATACAAGCTCAAATAAAAGCATTGAAGTTTGCATTTATTATAAAGTAACCTATAGCGAGAGCATGGGAAGAAAGAAGAGAGGGATGAATCAGCAGAGAAGAAACCAGTGACTTACGGGTTTAATCATAAAGTTAACAGTGTTAGATCAAGGTTCCGTGAGAGAAAGAAACTACACACAATTATTAAAAGAGTGAACATACCTGCTGCTGTTCTTTGATAATGTCTCTCTCGATTTGTGTCTCCTCTGCCGTTTCTTTCTCCCTTAATTAGGCTTCTTTCGCTTCTCTCCCGTTTCTTTTAGCTTTCTGTCGGTTTGTCAACTCTCATGCCGTCGCGTGTGTGAGAACTGGAAGCAGGTGATCAGATGAGCTGTTCATTTCTGCCGTGGCGACTCCTTCACTCAATACAGTGTGCTTACTAACGTCTCCTCCTCCCCTCCCTGAGAATGAAAGGGGAATGATGCCCTCCACTGTTTCCAAATAGATCTCCTTTTGTCTCTCGTTTCACCTTCAACATCGTACAGACAAACAGGGGGGAAAAAATAAACAGTATCCACTAGAACCCAGAACGATTTGACTAATGGCGCTCTAATTCACACCAAAAGAGAGAGAGAAAAAAATATTGATTCTGAAGTTCAATGTTATCCAAGGAATCTCTGGATCTGCTTCCTCACTCATAAATACAACCCTAAAAACACAAATTAAAATGGCTCTACAGCGCCACTAATAATCCACTTTATGCGCTTTAAGTTTCTCTTTAGTTTATATAAATTCCGTTGTATGGCATAATGTACAATCCTAATAAAACAATACATTTTTTGAATTTATCATATTGCAGAATCCTACAGTACATGCAGATTAATGTTCAAGACAATGAGCATAACATTGCTCATGATTCAGACAGTCCATGACAGAATTAAACTTATTCTACAACCAGAAACGTGAGTTTATTTTATTTTAGTTGAAGAGTATTAAAGCGAGTACGTCAATGATCCAGAACTTGCCAGGTCGAAGTTCAAGATGAATCTGTGGATGTTTTTTCTTGTTATATAGTGAATATATATATTTTAAAGCATATGCATTGGTATAAGCAGCATTTAATTCATATCTAATTTAATAAGCAGTGACCAATTCATAATTTAAAGTCTGTCCAATATGAGACCAACACAGTATAACACCTTCCACAGAATCAAACATCAAGATTCTCCAAACATTTAATCTTAAAGTCATTATAAAATAATGATTCAGTAACAGCAAACTACCATAGTTAAGAAATCCTTTTTTTTTGCATCATTTTACAAATCTGGTAACTATTGCAGTAAAAAAAGCAACTTTAATAAACCTGAGGCAAAAATAAGTTAATTCAATTGTTTTTTTTATTAATAACAAAAACAGCAAAACCATACAATGCCAACATCAAAATCCAAAACGTATATACATGGCAAACCCAGAGTACAATGATTAGAAGCAGCTCTCAGACTATAGCACAATAGAAACCGCAACTCCCATGAGGCCATGGGAACTGAGGAAATAAAACTGTGAAATGCCAATACAAGACAATCTGAGTTCGCTTTAAAAAAAAGGTGATGAATCTGCTACAGCCATTAAATCAGCCCGCCATAAAAAACAAAAACAAGTGTTGTAACAATAGGTATAAAATGACAGTGCTTTGTGTTCAAAGATACCCATAACTCTTTGCAAACTTTAAAAAACAAAACTCAATTAACAAAGGGAACTGGTGCGAAAAAGTGCTGAAAAAATAGAAAAAAGGCAGCATGACTTCACACAGTGATATCAATATTCCGTCATCGCTTTAATTTAAAACAAGTCAACCGTCCTGTGACCTGCTGTGACTTACAGGGTTGAGTATAAAATTTTATTGTAATTTCTGAATTAATGCAATGATTTTATTTACACCTTTTAACTGCACTAAGAAAGAAACCAGCATCAAGGAAAAAAAATTAATGGAAGTACAGTGATAACTACTGATGAATGAAAGTAGATTCGGGGAGTAAAAGAAGGGGAACGGGAGCTACTGTACCCTGGTGCTCAATAACCAAACAGAAAATCTGAACTTGTGCACTGAATGTGAAAACCCCAAAACAATTTTAACAGTGAACACTCGCCAGGTTGAATCAGTAAACAAAAGAACATTGGTTTAAAATAACACAGAACATGTCAGAACAGCTACCTAAATGCATATGGTGCATCACCAACAGTGAGTCAAACTTTAAAATAAGCAAACATAAATAAAATATAAATATGTATTTGTGAGCTTAAAAGTGTCTTTAAAGTTAGTTGGCCATGAAGAAAAAAGAAACAGACAATACAAATAAATGGGTGGAATAGGCTAAAGCGAACAAAGCTTGTCAAATGTTTCAGTGAGTGGATGTGAGGCCTTTGATATGATCATAATGTAATCTATGTTGTCCCCTCAAAATACACCTCCACATCACACCCAGGATGACCCTATCTGCAACTGTATGAAAACACAGACAATGAAGTGCACTGCTTGATCTCCATCAAGTTGTTCTCCTCTGCTTCTATGGGAGTCTACCCTAAGGAAAAAGTAAGTGACTCATTAAAAGTGATTCAAGAAAAACTAAGACTGTATCTTCATTTTAGATGCACAAAAACTTACCCCCCCCCCACCAAAAAGGAGTTAAGGTTTAGCTACAGAAGGGTTAGCAAAGTCTGGACTCCACAATCCACATAGTTCTGAAAGACAAAGTCACACATTCACTCCTTATATTAATGAGCCCAATCAATGTTGGCCCACTTTATTTCCCTGCAGCTGTTAGCAGTTTTTATACCCAGTCAGCACTGCCATCTAAAGGATAACCACAGCACAACAATCAAATATAATCTTCATTAAATATTGGCCAGTGCAATGGTATTAATGTCTTAAGAAAATGCTTCCATTTATGCATGCAATGCGTTTTGAACGTTTTAAGCTCATCACAACATTGCACTGCTTATCCTTTATCTACATGTATAAGTTCTCTTATTTAAGGCGAGACACTACAGGTGAATAGGGTAATTTTTTTAACTATCAGATATCACCATGAAACTTTGCCAATTGATTACCTACATTAAGATGAGAAAAAAATGTATTACAAGTTCTCTGTAATTTAATGTTTAAATATGCAAATGAGGCATTGTCTCATTAAATATGCGCTATTTTGCATATATTTTAAAAAACGAAATCTGAGTATTGGACAAAGCCAGGTTCAAAATTATTTTTTCATTGTGTTCACATATTAGATGGGGAAAAAATTACAGAGGGATTTACGGATATCTACTTTTGTTATCCTGTAAATCAGAATATACTGCCAATAGCCTTAAAAAAATGATTTTCGCCATGTTTTTGGGAATAAAATGTTATATAAATCAGGCTAGGAATAATATATTTACAAATCCCTCTGTAAATGTCTTCATAATATAACTAGGTACAAGACTGGAAAGGTTGGTGTATATAGGTGCTACTGAACTGGAGATTTCGGACTTGGAGTATGAGAGAAAAGACATTTTGAGAAAACGTGCTTTAAAGATTTAGCATCAGCCAATGAGATTGCGCATTTAGAGTAAAATCCCCCCTTTTACTTTCGCGATTGGTTGCTGATAAAAAGGAAATTACCATATTTGGATCAGGCAGTCTTGTTCAGGAGAGAGAGAGCTTTCTAACGGTGTGTGTGATGACAGGGTGCAGATCGCGATCGCGGAGCAGAGGGATGATTTATAACGACAACTTTTGATGAATTTATGAGAAATCTACAGACGCAAACAGACAAAGTGTAGTAAAATAAAGACCTAAATGTGTATTTCGGACTTTTTTTCATCACAAGTCTGAAAGAAGACATGTTATTGAAGACAAATATCCCAAAATCTCAAAATTGACCAGTGAAAAAAAACAACAATGTTTTTGCCTGCCGTGTCTCGCCTTAATAAGGTTCAATTAATGAAAGTCAAGATTAAAAGAATTTACACAGATATTGTAGATTCACTAGACTCTCAAACGCGACCCAATTTTGATACTATGTTTTGATTAAGCTTGCTAGTGCTTATTGATACACTGCACTGAGTGTAGTGTATTAACAAGTACTAGAGGCAGCAGTTTCAGACTAGCTTTAGCACAATCTTCTCAATTTAATTTACAGGGCAAACCAATGTGGCTAATATCTCTGTTCGGTTATATCCTAAGCAATTACATTACCGCATAAGTTCAAATTAAGTTTCATACGAGCTACAACAAATATTGGTGCACCTCCAAAATACAAGAAAAAAATGTACTACACTATTACTCATTTGATATGGATGAAATCTGTAAAATTAATAAATGAAAAAAAGTTTTTGAATGGACCCAGAAAAGGTGAAATAAAGCGCCTCAATTGACCGCATACGTTTTTTATGTATATACAATTTTTACCGGGCATTTCCATCCTGAGTTTATGTGATATCCAAAAATATGCATTAAAATGGTCGATGGAAATAGCTAATGTTGAAAACTGTTGAACAGCTTTAAATTTGTGTGAAAACTGCTCCTTTTTTTAGGATTCTTTGATGAATAGAAAGTTTAAAATAACAGCAATTATTTGAAACCGAAATCTCTTGTAACATTAGTCTCTTTACTTTCACTTTTGATCAATTTGATTAAAAATATTTATAGGAATGGGATTTTGAGATACAACTACCATTTACCAGCCCCCCAAAATGGAAGTGGAGCTGACCTGGTTGACAAGCCTCGTCCTCTGCTCTCCACACCACTGTGGCAGGGGATACTAATAAATACACGCACAAAAAAAATTAAGTCAACTTTTTTGGTAACCTGAAAAAGATAGCATGTGTAAATAGTTTACACAAGATATCCATGTGTGCTTATCTGAGTGATGAAAGCAATGTGACCATATGTTTGCATGTACCTGGTAGGCATACGTGGTCTGTGCGTAGTTCATGGGCACTGGAGGGACCATAAATCCTGGAGGACTGGAGTAAGAATAAGGCTATAAAGAAAGACACAGGGAAAACATCTTAAACATTGTGCTTCCTAAAAATTTTGCACATTTTGCACCTAAGATTCCTAAAGGCCCAATCATACCAGGATAAGATAACTATAAAGACAACTATAACGATAACTAAATAAGTCCACTCCAACGCATAATATTGTTCCACTTATAAGCAAGTGCTGCAGTTGTGTTGTCTGCCACTTAAAATGCTTGACCTCTCCAAAGCAGGGTGGATTTCCTCAATATTTTTTGCATTTATCAGCTGGAAAAAATAGGTGTGAAAGTGATCAACAATATTGTTCCTCTGTGCCATTATCATTATAGCTGTGGTGTGAACTCTGCTATAGACCTTAGTCAGGTTAGACGCCATTTTGAACTTAATGAGGTTGAAAAACGAGGCTGTGAGGGATATAACGCACTCAATAAATGTACGCACTCAATTTTTACAGCTCAACTTTCAAAACTGAAAAACTTTGACAACGCCATAAAACAAAGACATTTCGTCAGCTGAACAATCAGCATGTTGTTAAATAACAGTACAATTTAGGGGTGTGCGATATCACGATTTTTGATCGTGGACTAGGGCTGGACAATAACTCATAGTTATTGTCCAGCCCTAGTCCATGATCAAAAATCGATTGTACTTCTTTGCTGGACAATAACTCATATCACGATTTTTGATCATGGACTAGGGCTGGACAATAACTCATATATCGCACACCCCTAAAAAAAAAAATTGCTATATATAGCAATACTTTTTTTTCCCCAATAACGGTGATATGATTTTTAAACATTTTCCATATTTCAATATACATAACAGCATTTGTCACTGACAAATGTTAGGCGTGCAGCCGTCAGAAAGAGCAGAACACAATCGGCTACTTTCGTGATGAAGTACACCACAGACAGTATTACGCTGATCTCCAACGCGGCATGTTTTAGCTACAAAATAAGCGCCCCTTACCGCAAAACAAATGTAACTGAACGAGCTTCCACAAGTGAGGAGAAAGCAGACGAAATAGTTGATAAGAGGAAAGACCAATTCAGTGGTATAGAAGTGGTTCGGCTATCTGAGATCTGATAAACTTCAGGTTTCAGTGTGCTGCAAAATATGCCGGAGAGTGGTGCCGACTAGCAGCGGGAACACATCAAATCTGTTCCACCATCTGAAGCAGTTCCACCCGATAGAAGCAGCACAAACAAAACTTAAACCGGCACAAACGAAGCAAAAATTAACAAGACTTTTTTGCGTGAATTGGGAGCATGTGGGGATGCCGAGTGACCTCAGAATGACCAATACGAGTTTAATATCTAAGAAACCGAAACTTCACGCAGTGAATGACAGGGCGGGAGGGGGCGTGATCGGCTCGGGATGCATTTTCAATTTGCACATTGAATTTTGCTACATTCATTGCGGGACATTTAATTAGAAAATGCAATCGCAAGTGTCTTAATTGTGAGTGTAAATGCAATTAAGAAAAATAACATTTAAATAGGGCTGTAACGATTCCTCGATTTAAGTCGAGTATTCGATTTTAAAAAATCCTCAATTGCAATTTACCCGTGTCGAGTAACCGGCAAAATACCGGAAGTGGCGCATTCCACAGACAAGATGCATGAACCACATTAAGGCTATGCAATCTATCTAAAACCATTTACAATCATAATAAAGCATAGTGCTATCATGAAAACTCAAAGGCTGCAAATCAGTAAAAAAAAAAATAATGCGCTGCCCCCCCCCCCCATTTAATTATTTACATGCGTGCAGATTGTGTTAAAAGTACCTTAGCTCCGTTCACAGTAAACACTGCTCCACACATACTCAGTCTCTGCATGTGCCTCCGTCTCAACATACTGTACAACGCGATGTACTTCACATCACATGTTAAAGCAGAGGTAGAGTTACACACATGGAACACTGCAATTCACAAAAGTTCCCCATTTGCATATGCTTTAAAGCCTTGCCGGTTAAACATTTCATTTGCGTGCTGATGCGCTGTTCTAACATGCGCTTTCCTGAGCACGTAGCCTACACTTGAAGCGCACATGCACTTAAAAGCCTGTCAAACAGCGCCTGGTTACTGGACTAAGTTTTCTTTCCAGTCTTATTGGGTTAATACTGTCAAATACACACAAGGTTTACATAAACACAAATGGTTATGTGGTTAAGTGAAAGCAAACATTTGAGAGAAAATCGGGTGCGTGTCACATGCGTATAATAGATGCCTATAGTAAACATCCTGCTGCTTGTCCTTAAAAGGATAGTTCACTCAAAATATGAAAATTCTGTCATCATTTACTCATTCTAATGTTGTTGCAAACCTGTATTAATTTCTTTCTTGTGCTGAACACAAAAGATGATATTTTAAAGAATGTGGCTTACCAAACAGTTGCTGGTCCCCATTGACTTCCATAGTAGGAAAAATATACTATGGAAGTCACTGGGGACCAGCAACTGTTTGGTAACCTACATTCTTCAAAATGACTTGTTTTAAACTCGAATAAGTTTCTTCTGTTGAAAATGAGTAAATGACGACAAGTTTCATTGTTGGTGGCACTATTCCCTTTAATTAATGTAACAAAACACAAGGAGAAAATTACTCACTTCAATAGTAGCATTAATAAGAATTAATTATTTATACAGTGAGGTCTATGTGGCATTTTTTTTATATTTGCTCATTTAATTTCTTTCTTGAATGCTACAGTTGAATACACGTACTGTAGCTGAAAAAAAACGTGATATATTTTTGCCATATCGCCCACCCCCAAGTACAATCCATTAGAGCCCGGTACCTATATTAGAGAGTAAAAAAAGTCTGATATCGATATATCAGCCAACATTCTTTGTGTATATTATAGTACAGTATAGGTCTGCACGATATTGGGAAAAAAATCACATTGCGATATTTTATTTTTCTGCAATATATATCACGATATGAAAACAATTTCACCAGATTACTTTATTAGCTCTCTTTGGAAAGAATGAATCATCTGAATGACTGGGGTGATTTTGTAATGGAGTAAATCTGCATAGCAACTATTATAGTTAACTAATGTAGTTAACTAGAGTTTAATAAATGGAACCTTATTGTAAAGTGTTACCGATTTGTTATGCCTCGTGAGTTCAGTGTTGGACAGGTCAGTTGTTTTAACCATTTATTAAAGTGAATCGGTTCAAATGAGTCATTAGTTCGCGAATTGGAGGTGTAATTAACGGACCACGGCAGACGTTGTGTGTGATTATCCCGGCAGTTTAGGACATCGCACAAGATTGGTCTCAACACAGAAAACATTTCATCACTGGATAGATTTTTTTTTTTTTTTTTTTTTTTGTTTATTGAAAGTGTGGTTTATCTGTGTGGAACACTTTTCAGAGAATATTTTTTTAGCACAATTCACAACCAGTAGTTCAGGAAAAAAATATTTCCGAATGCTTCACGTGAAACTTTGTTCTTCCGACATTTTACCATCATCTATTCTCAAAGATATTCGTCAACTCAGTTCATTAATATATGCGAGAGAGGGCAAGACAGTTTGAAAACGGTGATAGTGCGCGCGCGCGACCGGGGCTCTCTCTCTCTCTGCTCGTTCTCTGTTTAACAAGCGCAGCAGTCAGTCATCCATCACTCACCAGTCAAATAAGGCTTTGGCGGGACATAAATACGCTTTGGCGGCCACCAAAAAATGTTCAATGCAGGAAGGGCATTCTGACTTTATTTTGAATTCTCATGTTCGTTCAAGCTCAGAAATAAGAGAAAGACCACTGATCTTTGTGTCTGCCCGGCTCACAGAAAACAACGCGCAAGTTCCAGTCTTTTTACGCTTGATGTTTAAACAGGACTTAAAAACACATGCAAATGATAAACTTTCACTATACTATGGTTAAACTTTGCAATTAATCCGCGAATCGCAAGCGTTACGGGCCGGGGAGCTGCTGGCCCGTACTGATCATGAATCACGGATCAATTACGATCCCTAAGGCTTACATCGCAACATCCTGCGATGTGACTATCATGGATGCGCACATCGCGATATCAATGTTAAAATGACACATTGTGCAGCCCTAGTACAGTACCAGTCAAAAGTTTGGATACTTTCCTATTCATGTGTCCAAACTTTTGACCGGTAATAAATATATATATATATATATATATATATATATATATATATATATATATATATATATATATATATATAGCAGTGGATGGCCGTCAGGGCCAGCAAGGCCTTCTCTGACTTCCACTTCACTGCATTTCTTTTCCATGAATGAGTATTAAATTATTCCCAATAGTCCATTCTCTTAAGAAATCTGACTTGATGCCTTCAGAATCAATAGTGCAGGCTAGTGATGCACCGATGTGAAAATTGCGGCAGATACCGATAACCGATATTAATATTGCTGTTTATGGCCGATACCGATATTTACCGATGTCGATATCTCTGTACAGTATAGAAAACACATTTTTATGATAATCAAATAAAGAGCTATTTTCCAAAACACTTTTTTTTTTTACTTTTGTAATTATTTTCAGAAATGACTGATATTGGGCACCTTTACCTCTGTGCAAATTATGTCATCAGATTTTCAGAAGAAAAAATAAATATTTATATAAAAATACATTTTTATAAAGGATACAAGTGTGTCCTGAATTCACACTATGAATAAGCCAACCCTGAGTATTCTCAATAAACATCTAACTCACTTGAGACCAAGTCACTGTATTTTGTGAACATTGTACAACAGTGTTTTTGTTTCCACTGTTCGATCGCGCCTGCGCCCCTCTCTCTCTCGCGCGCGCCACACACACACACACAACATATTCCAGCATTGCAATCTTGACGTCGCAGACAGTTCATAATAGTCACAGAGCTTCAGAGCTAAGGCAGGGCTACAGATTAGGTGTCCTTAAAGAACTGTAAAGTTAACAGTTAGTAGTTCCGCATTGTAATGGATTTGCTTTCTCGTCGGTTGTTTGACATGGATTTTAACCAGGGTTCAACAAAAGGTAGGCTTTAAATTACTACATTCCCGCTGCTGGTGTATAAAGGGTGTGTCGCTGCGTCTCCAACTGACCAACTCGCGTAGTTTTCAGTCAGTGGACTGTCATTGACAGGCGAGAGCTAGCATTTTATTTCAGTTGTAGCCTACATGTAGCCTTACGGGCTGTGAATTAAGATATCCTACAAGCCTGCTCTAATGCAGCGCTTGTTACTAAAATCGAAACGTGTTTATGTTTAGTTTGTGAAGTAGCATCGCTAGCTAAAGGCTACCGCTAGCCATTACTGGATTTTAAAGATTATCTTTTTTATGCACCCGTGTCGTGTGTTATTCTTACCTTGATCATTTTCATCACCATTTTCCCCCGAGAGTATGCCATTATTCAGTAATCTAACAAAAGCAATCACTGTGAAACATGTAACTTACATGTATGTCTGAGGTGATTTAATTGCAACATCATAACCCCGTAACTCCAGCGCGACAATACTTTGATGGTGGGTCAGAACAAGGCAGAGTGCCGTAACTTGCCGCATCCAGCACCTGCTTCAGCACATTGTGTGTAATGTATGCGTGCGTGCGTGCAAAAACAAACATCCCCGCCGGCCCCACATAAGCCTACACACACGTCAAATACACAGGAATGATTATCGGCCTGTTCACATCGGCCCCATTTTGACATCGGAACGATACCGATGTGTAAAAAATGTACCTTATCGGCCGATATTATATCGGCGGCCGATATATCGTGCATCACTAGTGCAGGCGCCTGTAGCTTAAAATGAATGGCAATGAAACTGTTGCTTTAACCAATCAGATAATCAGGCAAATTTAAAAAGCCAATCAGATTTCGATTTGGCTGCATTGGGGCCATCTAGCAGGCGTACAATAACGTCGGCATTTGCACGACTTTCACTATTACTGGTAGTCAGAGGCGGAGCTTGCTAACCCCATCTGTAGCGAACTGCATAAACTAAAATATACACGGAGATTTGTCGTTCACGTCGCATCCAGTGTAGACGTCACAGATTTTAATGGGTTCCACGGTCTTTTTTCGCATCGCGCCGCTTGTGTCCGGTGTAGACACGGTGTAAGACGCGCACACATTAGGTAACAATGGAGCGTGCTCTGCTGGACATACTACATAATTACACACATAACTACATAATTACACACTTTACAAGCATTTTTTCTGCATTGTTCTGTAAAAAAAATATAAATAAATAAAATAAAAAAATAAAAAAAAATAGTGGCATAAATGCTCATGCAGATATATCTGCGACATGCTCATATCGGCTGATAAAAATTGGCAGAACGATAGGCTCAACAATCCATTGTATTCTGTCCCTCACAGGGGACATTCCTTTTAACATTCCTGTTAAATATTAAACGGAGCTACCCTGACTAAGTTCTATTTTTTCAAAAAAATCAAAATAAAAAAAAAATATATAAAAAAATTCGGTTATCAGTTATCTTCCTTGTTGTGAACTGGTTTTAATGCCTTCACATTGGGCCTCATTTATCCATCTAACGTCTTACGACAGGGTTCACGTGTGAATCATGAAACATTTGTATGTTGTCAATCCCATCATTCAAACGATCGTACGTTGATAAATGTGATGGCTCAAAACAATCATAATTCAAGTAATCTCATGAAAGAGATTCATCTTACACCAACACCACCTGTTAACCTTGTAAATGCAAACAATTAAATTAAATTAATTTATATGAATACTATCATATACTATATATGAATATATACGAATATTAAATACCGGTGAATAATATTTACAAATACAGGTCCTTCTCAAAAAATTAGTATATTGTGATAAAGTTCATTATTATCCATAATGTAATGATAAAAATTAAACTTTCATATATTTTAGATTCATTGCACACCAACTGAAATATTTTAGGTCTTTTGTTTTAATACTGATGATTTTGGCATACAGCTCATGAAAACCCAAAATTCCTATCTAAAAAAATTAGCATATCATGAAAAGGTTCTCTAAACGAGCTATTAACCTAATCATCTGAATCAACTAATTAACTCTAAACACCTGCAAAAGATTCCTGAGGCTTTTAAAAACTCCCAGCCTGTTTCATTACTCAAAACCGCAATCATGGGTAAGACTGCCGACCTGACTGCTGTCCAGAAGGCCATCATTGACACCCTCAAGCAAGAGGGTAAGACACAGAAAGAAATTTCTGAACAAATAGGCTGTTCCCAGAGTGCTGTATCAAGGCACCTCAGTGGGAAGTCTCCGGGAAGGAAAAAGTGTGGCAAAAAACGCTGCACAACGAGAAGAGGTGACCGGACCCTGAGGAAGATTGTGGAGAAGGACCGATTCCAGACCTTGGGGGACCTGCGGAAGCAATGGACTGAGTCTGGAGTAGAAACATCCAGAGCCACCGTGCACAGGCGTGTGCAGGAAATGGGCTACAGGTGCCGCATTCCCCAGGTCAAGCCACTTTTGAACCAGAAACAGCGGCAGAAGCGCCTGACCTGGGCTACAGAGAAGCAGCACTGGACTGTTGCTCAGTGGTCCAAAGTACTTTTTTCGGATGAAAGCAAATTTTGCATGTCATTCGGAAATCAAGGTGCCAGAGTCTGGAGGAAGACTGGGGAGAAGGAAATGCCAAAATGGGTGCCATGTCAGCTGCTGGTGTTGGTCCACTGTGTTTTATCAAGGGCAGGGTCAATGCAGCTAGCTATCAGGAGATTTTTGGAGCACTTCATGCTTCCATCTGATTTCATTTTTCAGCACGACCTGGCACCTGCTCACAGTGCCAAAACCACTGGTAAATGGTTTACTGACCATAGTATTACTGTGCTCAATTGGCCTGCCAACTCTCCTGACCTGAACCCCATAGAGAATCTGTGGGATATTGTAAAGAGAAAGTTGAGAGACACAAGACCCAACACTCTGGATGAGCTTAAGGCCGCTATCGAAGCATCCTGGGCCTCCATAACACCTCAGCAGTGCCACAGGCTGATTGCCTCCATGCCACGCCGCATTGAAGCAGTCATTTCTGCAAAAGGATTCCCGACCAAGTATTGAGTGCATAACTGAACAATTATTTGAAGGTTGACATTTTTTTTTGTATTAAAAACACTTCTTTTATTGGTCGGATAAAATATGCAAATTTTTTGAGATAGGAATTTGGGGGTTTCATGAGCTGTATGCCAAAATCATCAGTATTAAAACAATAAAAGACCTGAAATATTTCAGTTGGTGTGCAATGAATCTAAAATATATGAAAGTTTAATTTTTATCATTACATAATGGAAAATAATTAACTATCACAATATGCTAATTTTTTGAGAAGGACCTGTATTATAAACAGCCTAGGCAATTTTAGTTCCCCTCACTCCACAACAAATCCTGTAAATTTATCGGTAGGCTATTCAGAACAAAACAAAAATGAAAATCTCCTTTGGCCAAATCCACATTTCCAAATTCGCAATCTAACATTTGTTGTGTCACATTATGATGTAAACAAGGCTTTGTACTTGTACTTTTGTACTGTAAAACATCATCCTTGAAAATGTGTAATTCATCCAAAATGTGTTTGGTGGCGCGGTGGGCATGCTGACCGGCACATATTGTAAAGAGGATGTTTTATGTTTGGTTCACAACATTTCAGTGAGTTCATCAAAACTAAAATGCAAAGTTATCAACGGTACAAACTGATGTGTTGTTTGTGTGGCGCCTGCACAATCAGTTGGACTTAATAAAATAAAGAAAAAAAATACAATGCAGTTTCTACGGTCTCATTTTCTGTGAAGTTGTTCATGGAGTGTGTCGTTTATTCTGCTATTTGCACATGTAAAAAATCTGTATTTTTAATGGGTCACAGACACCATCTATTCTAATTTCAATTTGACATTCTGATCTTGTCATTTAACAGATAATGATTAGTTAAAAAGCGTCGTTTTTGTTTAGGAAAATAATCTAAATTGAACAAAATGCTCTCAATAATTCTCTACCAGATTTGCTATTCTGCTCGCAAGTTCACGCTAACTCCAAAACTTGTGTACACGAGCTGAAATCTCCACCATTTACATCCATATTGATAAATGGCAAGTTTTACGATCAGTTTTCTGTCGTACATTTGTTTCGTAAATAAGGACCATTATGTTTTTACACAGGGTGTTGTGATGCGTTACCTGCATGTATTGATTCCCTCCATTGAAGACAGGTGAGGGCGGGGCCAGGCCTGGGGGACAGCAGCTGCAATACACATATGGGGTGGGGCCGACCCACTGTGATGGACCAATTATTGGAGACGACACTGAACCTGGGATGAGAAAGATCCCAAAATATTTAACCATGACATTTTCAGCCATTAAGATTACATTTATGATTTCAAATTTAATTTAAAAAAAGTTGTTCCCAATTTTTATATACACTATCCTTGAAATTACTAAAAACAAGCAATTACAAATTACAAGCAATACAAATGTCTCCAATGACACCATTTAAAATGTGTACTTGATCTAGACATTTCCATGACATTTTGCACAAGACCAAATAGAAAGCGAAGCACATGGACTCACGAGAATTTCGCTCTTTCATGATGGCAGGTCCCAATTTGAGTTTTTTCCCTTTAAAACTGATCTGCTGCTGTAAAAGAATTAAAATGTACAATATATCACCCTGCCCTCATAACACCAACACCCAGAAAGAAAAGAGAAGTCATGAAGAAAGGTAAAAGTGACCTCCTTACATCAACGATAGTCTGGATATCAACGTCCTCGCTGAAATAAACGAAACCATACCTGTGAAGGTGAGCAACAAATCAGAGGTGACGCAGCAATGAATATTTTCTAAAAACAGTTTCCAAGTAATATTCCATAAAAGCATAGTTTACCCACAAAAAAAAAAAAGAGTCACTCTCTTATAATTTACTCATCCACATGGTGCTCCAAAATGACTATTGTAAATGACAACTTAAACATTTGGATGGCTTAATACTCTTACACAAGTGTGACAAAACACTATAGCAGGGATTGACAATAAGGACGGCCCGATGGCAGCTTGAACAACGTTCGGGACAGTTGACGGAACCGTCACTTGTCCGCTCAGGCCACGGCTGCATCTTCATGAAAGTTTATTACTTGCACGTGTTTTAAGCCAACTAATTTAACCCTCTGAGGTCGGCGCGCTTTTTTTCTTATCAGTGCAAAAGAAACTCAAAATAGTCTGTTGATTTTGAGCTTACATATTAAGTGTTGTACATCATTAGATCCTGATAAGTGTCTATTTTTTTTGTGGATACTCACAATAAAAACAAAGTGTTGTGCTTTTTGCCAAATAAAGAAAAACAAACATGATGCGCGTTCTGCCTTCTCTCTGTCAGTTAAGTCCATTCTGAAACGCGTCCGAAAATTAACTGTAATTCTGCGAATACTTGTCATACAGGCACGAGTGTTTTTCCATAGTGAAGCTTGAACTCTCTTTTAAATGAATTAATTTATATAAAAAACAAATATTCTCAGTTTATGTAATCTGTATGAAAAGAGAGAGATGTCAGTATTTTTCTTTCCAGCTCATTATACCTCATTACGCGTTAATGTGCCACGCCCACGGACAGCACGCGGTATTCAAACGCAAATGATCTAAGGCAAGCCATTCAAACATGCCAACGCCCACCAGCTGGATTATAAAACACATCGTGTTTAGTAAGCATCTTGTACAGCTGTGTACACAGCGTATCCTTTCGCTGTGAGGAATAATACTATCTAATAACCCTGGAAAATGTTCCAGAAGTGCTGGTTCATTTCGAGGAGCAACGGACCCAGCTGATGTAGTAAGTCATTTATTCTTAAGTGCTATGTTCTAATCGCGATATTGAATAGTGTCTGACTGTAAACCGCAAAAAGACTGTTTAAATATGAATTGCGTGTCTGTGTGTAGGCTAAATGATGAATGAACGGCACAGGCGCGCGAGCGCTTTGTTTACTACAGTTATACAGCGCGTGTCTGTGCCGTTCATTCACTCTCGCACCTACATTAGTAAACATGTTATTAAATTTACATGAACACATCCAAACTATATTGCTATAGCCTACTAAGATGAGTAAAAATAGACTGAAATATGTTGAAATAAAATTTCTGTATAAGCAACAAGCTGCAAATTCACATGTATATACTAATATATCATACACAATATGTTACAGACTAAATATGAATGTTTAGACAAGATTTTGTGTTTAGTTTTGGATAGATTATAAAGTTTTGACTGTAAAAAAAGACTACTGTCACATTAAATAGTTACGCTTCTGTTCACCAATTTCTGCTCATAGTTAAATATACTATAGTATGATGTTTTGTCAAAAATAAAGTAGGTATATTGAATTATCAACTAAGATGTTATTATAGTGTTTGTTCCAATATTCAAACTAATGAATCCTTACCTTTTTTAATACGTATGATAAAATGTATACTTTTTACAAAGAAATGCACTTGAAATATTGTTAAAATTGTTGTTGTAATTGTAACCTATTTGTAATTGGTTACAATTTCTAATTGTAAAATATGTATATATAGATAATTTCTTTTGTCCTTGCATTCTTTGGGATCCTGTGACACACCTGTGTGAAAGGGCTAATTAGTATGCAGCTCATTATGCGGCACATTAACCGGTCTTTGTCTTCTCAGGTGTGAACACGCCTCCACGCATATTGCCTTTCCAAACAAAAGGTGTCTTATAAAATTCAAATCAATGTATTGTTTTGTGTAAATGATTAGGCAGGATGATTTTCAGATCATTTTGAAGCAAAAATTCTAGGCAACAACACTCATTAGTCAAAAGTCTTGTGGACACATATTTAGTATGTTTGGTGGCCTTATTTCAGACACTTTAAGTTTTAGTTTTTTCAATAACCATGCATAAGCAATATTCTCTCAAAAATACAAACATGTACATACATGTTGCTCACATATTACGGTAGCCCCGTTTGTGCTATAGAGTGAATTTACACCTTTGCCATTAAAATGTTTATAAATAACTGAAAAAAGCACAAATGTCAGAGCATGTCAGGACACCTCAAGGACCCCAAAAAACCCTTAGACCTCAGAGGGTTAAATATTCAAGCACAAGACACGATAAATCAATTCGGTACACGCGTGCAGTTTGAGAAGTTTTGTGAGCGCAACACATCTGAAGCACGTGCTCAGAAAGCACAAATATTGAATTAGGGTTGCACGGTATACCGGTACTGGGAAAATAACTATACATTTTATTTCAAAATGTACGATATCATGATTTTGCTCATTTCGGTACTTGGAACGCTGCTGACCCGGAGTTCACTACTAGGGATGCAACGATTGTAGATTTTTTGGTGCAATTATAGTCTGAGGAATAATCACGGTTTCACGATTATCATTTCACTATTGCTGCCTTTTGAAACAGAAATAACAGTAACCAAATAATACAGCACAAAATAAGACAAAAGTTAATCTCTGCCTTAGGAATTAAAGAAAGGTGACCTGACATCTGCGCTGTAAACATCCATCTCAGTATACGGGGAATAAACTGAACTGTTGTCATCAACTGTCATCCACACGTTTTCATTTTAATAATCTTTTTATTAATTCATCTAATTTCACATGTGACCTGAGAAAATCATGTCTATTATTTTGGTTTGTTTGAAGTTTTAGAAAAAAATATAGAAAGTAATTGAGAACATCCCTAATGCAGTGTTAACAGGGCCGGCGCCACGATGGGGCAAAAGGGGGCATTGCCCACTCAGATCTGATTTGTGCCCACTCAGTTGCAATCTGTCCTCCCTCCATGCGATTGATTTTAACCCATACGATCAATCACACCGGTGCAATTTGAACGTTTAGCATGTCACTGATAAATTTAAGCATGCTTTCACGCTTTGGCTGGCACTGAGTCAGAGAAAGACGCGCTCAGTGCTTTTCATATATCACAACTATTCAGTGTTTTCAACCACATTGGGCCCTATTTTAACGATCTAAGCGCATGGTCTAAAGCGCACTGTGCAAGTGCACCCAGGGCGTGTCTGAATCCACTTTTGCTAGTTTAACGACTGGAAAAATGGTCCGAGACCGAATGCTTCTCCAGACAGGAAACAGATCTGCTCATGCACAAGGTTAAAGTGAGCAAGCAGACCATCTATGGGACAAGCAGGATTCCACCATATCTTTATGTACACAATATTCATCTTTTTCATTGTAATCCTTTTATTTACTGTGTATAATTATTTTTTATATACAGGTCCTTCTAAAAAAATTAGCATTTTGTGATAAAGTTAATTATTTTCCATAATGTAATGATAAAAATTAAACTTTCATATATTTTAGATTCATTGCACACCAACTGAAATATTTCAGGTCTTTTATTGTTTTAATACTGATGATTTTGGCATACAGCTCATGAAAACCCAAAATTCCTATCTCAAAAAATGAGCATATTTCATCCGACCAATAAAAGAAGTGTTTTTAATACAAAAAAAAGTCAACCTTCAAATAATTATGTTCAGTTATGCACTCAATACTTGGTCGGGAATCCTTTTGCAGAAATGACTGCTTCAATGCGGCGTGGCATGGAGGCAATCAGCCTGTGGCACTGCTGAGGTGTTATGGAGGCCCAGGATGCTTCGATAGCAGCCTTAAGCTCATCCAGAGTGTTGGGTCTTGCGTCTCTCAACTTTCTCTTCACAATATCCCACAGATTCTCTATGGGGTTCAGGTCAGGAGAGTTGGCAGGCCAATTGAGCACAGTAATACCATGGTCAGTAAACCATTTACCAGTGGTTTTGGTACTGTGAGCAGGTGCCAGGTCGTGCTGAAAAATGAAATCAGATGGAAGCATGAAGTGCTCCAAAATCTCCTGATAGCTAGCTGCATTGACCCTGCCCTTGATAAAACACAGTGGACCAACACCAGCAGCTGACATGGCACCCCAGACCATCACTGACTGTGGGTATTTGACACTGGACTTCAGGCATTTTGGCATTTCCTTCTCCCCAGTCTTCCTCCAGACTCTGGCACCTTGATTTCCGAATGACATGCAAAATTTGCTTTCATCCGAAAAAAGTACTTTGGACCACTGAGCAACAGTCCAGTGCTGCTTCTCTGTAGCCCAGGTCAGGCGCTTCTGCCGCTGTTTCTGGTTCAAAAGTGGCTTGACCTGGGGAATGCGGCACCTGTAGCCCATTTCCTGCACACGCCTGTGCACGGTGGCTCTGGATGTTTCTACTCCAGACTCAGTCCACGCTTCCGCAGGTCCCCCAAGGTCTGGAATCGGTCCTTCTCCACAATCTTCCTCAGGGTCCGGTCACCTCTTCTCGTTGTGCAGCGTTTTTTGCCACACTTTTTCCTTCCCACAGACTTCCCACTGAGGTGCCTTGATACAGCACTCTGGGAACAGCCTATTTGTTCAGAAATTTCTTTCTGTGTCTTACCCACTTGCTTGAGGGTGTCAATGATGGCCTTCTGGACAGCAGTCAGGTCGGCAGTCTTACCCATGATTGCGGTTTTGAGTAATGAAACAGGCTGGGAGTTGTTAAAAGCCTCAGGAATCTTTTGCAGGTGTTTAGAGTTAATTAGTTGATTCAGATAATTAGGTTAATAGCTCGTTTAGAGAACCTTTTCATGATATGCTAATTTTTTGAGATAGGAATTTTGGGTTTTCATGAGCTGTATGCCAAAATCATCAGTATTAAAACAATAAAAGACCTGAAATATTTCAGTTGGTGTGCAATGAATCTAAAATATATGAAAGTTAAATTTTTATCATTACATTATGGAAAATAATTAACTTTATCACAATATGCTAATTTTTTGAGAAGGACCTGTATATATATATATATATATAATATATAAATAAATAAATACACACATATGCATGTATATATTTAAGAAAATGTTATTTATATATAAAATATAATATTTATATATAATATTAATTATGTTTAAATATACAGTATATACATGCAAATGTTTCTTAAATATATACATGCATGTGTGTATATTTATATATAAAAAATAATTATACACAGCACACACATATATTACGTAAACACAAACTTTTATTTTGGATGCGATTAATCGCAATTAATCATTGCCCAGCACTAATATATACACAGGTCCTTCTCAAAAAATTAGCATATTGTGATAATGCCAAAATGCCTGAAGTCCAGTGTCAAGTACCCACAGTCAGTGATGGTCTGAGGTGCCATGTCAGCTGCTGGTGTTGGTCCACTGGGTTTTATCAAGGACAGGGTCAATGCAGCTAGCTATCAGGAGATTTTGGAGCACTTCATGCTTCCATCTGCTGAAAAGCTTTATGGAGATGAAGATTTCATTTTTCAGCACGACCTGGCACCTGCTCACAGTGCCAAAACCACTGGTAAATGGTTTACTGACCATGGTATTACTGTGCTCAATTGGCCTGCCAACTCTCCTGACCTGAACCCCATAGAGAATCTGTGGGATATTGTGAAGAGAAAGTTGAGAGACGCAAGACCCAACACTCTGGATGAGCTTAAGGCCGCTATCGAAGCATCCTGGGCCTCCATAACACCTCAGCAGTGCCACAGGCTGATTGGCTCCATGCCACGCCGCATTGAAGCAGTCATTTCTGCAAAAGGATTCCCGACCAAGTATTGAGTGCATAACTGAACATAATTATTTGAAGGTTGACTTTTTTTTGTATTAAAAAAACTTCTTTTATTGGTCGGATAAAATATGCAAATTTTTTGAGAGAGGAATTTGGGGTTTTCATGAGCTGTATGCCAAAATCATCAGTATTAAAACAATAAAAGACCTGAAATATTTCAGTTGGTGTGCAATGAATCTAAAATATATGAAAGTTTAATTTTTATCATTACATTATGGAAAATAATTAACTATCACAATATGCTAATTTTTTGAGAAGGACCTGTATATATTACGGCTGTCAAAAGATTAATCGCATCCAAAATAAAAGTTTGTGTTTACATATGTGTGTGTGCACTGTGTATAATTATTTTGTATATATATATATATATATATATATATATATATATATATATATACACATGCATGTACATATTTAAGAAATATTTGCATGTGCACTGTGTATAATTATTTTGTATATATATATATATATATATATATATATATATATATATATATATACACATGCATGTACATATTTAAGAAATATTTGCATGTATATATTTATATATAATTTATATTATATATAAATAAAAAATTCTTAAATGTATGCATGTGTGTGTATTTATATATACAAAATAATTATACAAAGTGCACACACATATATTATGTAAACAAACTTTTATTTTGGATGCGATTAATCTTTTGACAGCCCGTGTGTGTGTGTGTGTGTGTGTGTGTGTGTGTGTGTGTGTGTGTGTGTGTGTATATATATATATATATATATACACATATATATTTTTTTTTATATTTAGTTAAATTCAAACACTGATGTCTAAATCCGACAGATCCTCTGAATTGCCAACTCATCACGTGTTATATCTGACATGATCATTATCAAAGGCGTTTAAATAACACATTAATTTCCACATATTTGACCAAAAAAATTACAAATATACAACTCATAGTTAAGTTTATGAATATTTTGAATAAAAGGAAAAACGAAATAAATGCAATACATATCAGTAGTGTGGCTGCATGATGCGTCGGCATGGAAATGCGTTCTAAAATTATGTTCTGAAATAACGGTCACCTTACAGGGCTCCAGACTAACTTTTTTTACTAGGAGCGCTGTAGCCCCTGACTGAAGCAAGCAGAAAATTTAGGGGCACACTTTACATCAGCTTGCAATGCAATCAGTCACATTTCCCCCCAAATAACTGTAATACTATCAAATTCTTTAATAATAAATAGACTTAATGTACAGATATTACAATGTGCAGTTTTATTAAGTTCACAGGGCTCCAGACTAACATTTGAGGGCAGCAGCACCGAGACACAGTTCTACAAAAAATATCTGGTAGCACTGGGGCTGACAAAGCACTAAGCTTAATTTGGGGTGTAGATGAAATTAACTTTATCATCATTCATAGCGTCTTAATATCAATTAACCCTCTGGGGTCTAAGGGGTTTTTGGGGTCCTTGAGATGTTCTGACATGCCCTGACATTTGTGCTTTTTTCAATTGCTTATAAACATATTAATGGCAAAGGTGTAATTACACTATTTAGCACAAACAGGGCTACCATAATATGTGAGCAACATGTATGTACATGTTTGTATTTTTGAGGGAATATTGTTTATGCATGGTTATTGAAAAAAATAAAAAATAAAGTTTCTGAAATAAGGCCACAAGACACATACTAAATATGTGTCCAAGACTTTTGACTAATGGATGTCGTTCCCTAGAGTTTTTTCTTCAAAATGATGTGAAAATCATCCTGCCTAATCTGTCACATGCCTGTCCTGTCTTGTGTTGCACATGGGTGTTTTGTTATTTTGGGCCATGTGCTCTTGTCGTTGTCTGATCCCTCCCCCTCGTTACCTGATTATTGTTTGAGTTCTTCCACCTGTCCCCTCTTGATTTGTTCCCTTCTTAAGTCTCCTCTTGTTTGCAGTCTTTGTCGGATCGTTGTCTAATGTTTCCTGTTCCCTGTGATCCTCCAGTAAGTTTCATGTTCTGTTTTTGTTTTATATTTATTAGTTATGTTTTCCCCCTCGTGGGTTTTGTTTTGTGTTTGTTTTCTTTTTGTAAATAAACATAATTTCTCCTGCACTTGAGTCCTCACACCTTTTTGCCTTGCACGTTCCGTGACAATCATTCACATAAAACAATACATTGATTTAAATTTTCAAAGACACTTTTTGTTTGGAAAGGCAATATGCGCAAGGGGCGTCAACGATTTCAACACCATCGTGCATATTTAGTGGTTCACACCTGAGGAGACAATGGGGCCTGCATACTTAATGAGCCATTCATTCAGGTGTGTCACTGAGCCACAAGAAAGAATGCAAGAGCAACATATGTGTGTGTGTGTGTGTATATATATATATATATATATATATATATATATATATATATATATATATATATATATATATATATATATATATATATATATATATATATATATATATATATATATTCTACCAAATTGGTTCACAGTTGGAAGCATCTAATTTTTTTTTATATTTTTCCATGTCTAGTAATTGTGCAGTTAATTCTCATACTGTATTTTCAGTTTTGGTATATGTATCCTCTCCCCAAATTTGTCACTAATAAACCTCAATAAAAATTATTTAAAGAAAAGGCTTATATTTACCTTTTAATAGTTTGTTTACATCTACCTTGTAAATATATTTTTTTATTAAAAATGTTACAATTACAACAATTCAAGTGCAATCTTTCTTTGTAAAAACTAAAGTATACATTTTATCATATTTCAAAGTTAAGGAATCATTACTTTGGATATAGCCTAGGTTACATTGGAACAAACGCATAATAACATTATTTGATTACTTTATTTTTGACAAAACATACTATAGGCTATTTAACATATGAGCAAAAATTGGCAAACAAAAGCTTATTTGAGGTGGCAAATATTTTAGAGGAAAAATGTATAATCTATCCAAAACTAGTCAACGAAATGTTGTCTTTCATATGTCTGTAACAGGTCTTTCGTTTATATAAGAAATATAAAAGTTAATTTGCAGTTTAATACGTTGCTTATACAAATACATTTCAACATTTCAGTCGATTTTTACTCATCTCAGTAAAGCAATATAGTTTGCTAAAAGCGGATCATTCATTCACACACAGAAATGCGATTCAAATTTAAACTGTCTTTTTGCGAGTTGTGGTAAACAGCGCATCTCTGCCGTTCATTCATTCACACACAGAAACGCGATTCACTTGAGAATGAAAAAAACTTACTACAGTATTCCTCAGTATTATCCTACAGTATTATCATACATATTTTAAAGTTAAGGATTCATTAGTTTTTATATAGCTTACATTGGAACAAACACTATAATAACATCTTAGTTGATGAGTTTATTTTTGACAGAACATAGCCTACTATATATTTAAAATATGAGCAGAAACTGGATGACAAAAGCTTATTTGATATTTTAGAATAAAAACTTTATAATCTATCCAAAACTACGAAATGTTGTCTTTCATATTTCATCTGTAACATAGTAGGCTAAACAAACAACAGCGCCCATCTGTGCCGTTAATTCATTCATACACAGAAACGTGATTCAAATTTAAACAGTCTTTTTGCATTTACAGACATTAGAACAAAGCACAAGAATAAAAAACTTAGGCTACTCACAATTCTCGGCTAGATCGGTCGCTCCTCAAAATGAAAATAAACCAGCACATGTTCTGAGGTAAATGTCCCAGGATTACTCCTCACAGTCACAGCCTCGCAAGACGAAAAGGTACATTAATCTGATGATTAAATTTGTTGTGTTATCGCGTTTATGAGGGGCGTTGACACGTTTGCATGTGTCGCTTCAGATCATTTGCGTCTGAATAGCGCGCGCTGTCCGTGGGCGTGTCACATTAGTCAACAGTCAATAATGAGCTGAGAGAACGATAATGAGATCGGCTGACACCCCTCTCTTTTTTTATAGATTACATAAACAGAGAATATTTATTTTAGTTTTGAATTAGATATTTTAAAAGTACAAACTTAAATGATTATAAAGATATATTGCTCGTGCTTGGGTGAATAGTATTCGCTGAGTTTTGTTTAAGTTTAGAGACGTGCTCCAGAAAAAAGGTTAACGGAGATGGAGAGACAGAAAGCACACCCTGTTTATTTTCTTTATTTTACAAAAGCACAATGTTTTATTTCGATTGTAAGTGGGCACATAAAAAAAATAGACATTCAACAGTTTATTTTTTTTATATTTCTTAAGTGTGTATGACCAAAAATGACAGTATTTTAAGTCTATTTTCCTGCTATGTGAAAAAAATCTAGCAAAACGCGCCGGCGCGTTTGTCGACCCCAGAGGGTTAAAAAGCAAAACGAGCGAAAAAATTCATATTAGGGAGTGAAAATAGCCAATAAGCATCCTACTGTTTACAATGGTAATTAATTTTTTTTTTTTAAATAAGTGTTTAAATGATTTTGTTTTAGGACAATCTTTGAAAGGATGAACAAAGAAATGTGTGGGCAATCACATTAAAAATAACATTTATATATGATATTATAGTTTTGAAGTGCTGGAAAAAGATGTCAAGTACTTGACAGCATTTGACTATTTGTGTCAATACCATAGTTATGGTTAGTAACTACATTGTCCACAAATCAGCAACATTCACCATGTATTTAGGCTAAAGCCTTCTGTAAGTGTTTCTCCTGGTTTCCATGTCAGCGCCTTTTGATCTGATATCTATGGTTTATAACAGAACTCTGCGCCGAATCGCAATATTTCTCACTGGATCTCGCAGTGATGTTATTAATTCTGAGGCGAATTCAATGGATTTCTTCACTGTATCTCCAGAGTCTGGATTTCCTAGTAAATCTTTGCATCCCTACTGCTAGGTGGCAGTGTGCTACCCGAACTGACGTGAAACCAGGAAATGTGACATGGAGAAACAAATTTATAAAGCAGGTGAATCTCACTCAACATGACCAAAACTAATAAATAAAGAGGGCTGCAGAAGTGAGATTTGAAATTACTTTGGTTGGTTCACCTTTTTCATAATTTTTATGAGCAGAGATGGGGACTCGAGTTAGCGACTCGGACTCGAGTCGCATTTTAACATTTTGACTTCAGACTCAACAAGGACTTGAGAATATTTTAAAATCAACCAGGGTTTCCCATACGTTCATTTATTTGTGGCGGCCCGCCACAATATCAACGCTGACCGCCACACATTGATTTTCGTTTTTTTACATTTTTTTACCAAGCCCATTTAAAATCGTATTTGATTGCAGAGCGCTGTAGCGCATTCGCGCAGCACTACCTCTCGCTCGTCTCTCTCTCTCACCCGTATCTCGCGCTCTCTCTCCCTCAAGCCTAGTTTATACTTTCGCCTGGCTCTGCAGCGCGAGCCTCCGCTGCCTGCGCGCACCTCCCCAAACGGACGAGGCGTTTATACTTGACGCGCTCGCCGTTGTACTATTCTTTAAAACGGCAGGAGGTGACTCGGAGTAATTGCCCTCTAAACCACCATGAATCAGCGGTGAGAAGTAGTAAGGTACACAGGTGAATGTTTATTTTGGTACACTTCACCAAAACCACTTTGCTGTTTGATCTGATATCTATGGTTTATAACAGAGAACTCTGCGCCGAATCTGAATTTTTCTCACTGGATTTTGCAGCGATGTTATTAATTCTGTGGCGAATTCATTCAATTTCTTTACTGGATCTCCCATCCAAGTGGATGCTGCACACTGGTGGTGGTTGAGGAGAGACCCCAACATGGTTGTAAAGCGCTTTGGGTGTACAGTAGTACATATGAAAGCGCTATATAAAATGTCTCATTTATTCAAAACATTCAAATAAACAAAAAAATCTAAATCTGACAACCTCTGCTAGAAATCTTATAAGGGGCGATGTTTGGATCTTCCAAAAGGCCAGTGATCCAAAAACAAACATCCAAATCAAAACAAAAATGGGTCACTGAGAACAAAACCAAGCATCTGCAATTGCCATCCCAGTCACTAGACCTGAACCCTATAGAAAATGAGTGGGCTGAAATGAAGAGAAGCACCAACATGGATCTGGGAATCTGAAGAGATTCTGTATGGAGGAATGGTTTCTGATCTCTTATCAGGTGTTCTCCAAATTTATTAAGTATTATAGGAGAAGACTCAGAGCTGTTATCTTGGAAAAAGGATGTTGCAAAAAGTATTTAATAAGAGGGGGCAAATAATTGTTCCCAACATGTTTTGGAGAAAAACATTTCATAATGTGATTTTCCCCCCACTTTAAATTCTTTTACTTAAATGAAAGGTTAGATTTTTGCTATTTATTTTAATAAAATATCAAAAGGATTAATGCGGATTTATTTTACAGCCATCTTTGATCATCTTTACCAAGGGGGCTAATAATTCTGACCAGCACTGTAAACTCCTTTGCAGTCTTTGTGCTAAGCTAGGCTAGCGGTGGGTGCGTCAGACAGTTACAGCACGCACGGAGATGAAAAGGGTATGTATGGACTTATCTAGCTCTAGGGGATACGGTGAATAAGCTAAAGTCCCAAAAAGTCGGCATGTTCCTTTAAGAAAAACTGAGTTTTTGTGTGTTAATGATATAACCATAAAGGTCTTCACCACAACCCATCAAAATAAAAGTTCAGTTTAACTTGATAGTATTAAATTGAGATCTAACTTCTACTGTACAACAGTAATATACTAACACTAATAATAATTATAAAAAAAATTAATCACTTTTTTCTATGTTGTAATTTTAACAGTATACAGCTCAGTTGTGCTCATGTTATTTGACAAAACATTAATTGATCTTTTATATGAAATTAAACTTTTTAATATGTCTTCATTTGATTACAAGAAAATTCACAACACTGAATTTGTGGAAGATAAAATGGTTGTTTTTATTAATATTCAAGCATCACCGACAAGGCCAGAGCGCGACCAAGGCAGCTCTGGCATAATGATGTCAATAACACTTCTACAAATGACTTAGTTTCTATACAGTTAGAGGTGAACCTCAACGAATTTCAGGTACCGGTTAAAATGTGAACGGTACCCAAACCTAGTAACGATACACGTATTCATATTGAACCATTCGATACAAGGCTTTTGGTTCGGTACGCATTACAAACCGAACGATACGGTGGCTGATAGGTGTAAAACAAAAATCACAATAATGAAAACACAATAACCACCCCTAATGTCAGTGCAGTGCGAGCCAATCTTGATCAAGTGACACTGCTTTCTTTACTGGATCTCTTAGCATATCGCACAACATATTTTAAAATGAAGGATTTAAAGTTTTTCGATCACGTCTCCTGTGAAGCTGATCTTCTGTTCGCATTCACTCACTTCTCACGGACCAACCGTGACTCGCAGTAACACGTTTATGCAGGCTAAAAAATGCACACTTCACAAAATACCTCAGCTGGATTCAATTAAATCTGCAAGGTTTGTGAAATTAAATGTTTATTAGATATTCAGATATTTGTTCAAATGATGTACACTGAACAAAATTCTAAACGCAACACTTGTTTTTGCCCCAATTTTTCATGAGCTGAACTCAAAAATCTAAGACTTATCCTATCAGGCATGTGATTGGCTAAGGACAAAAGAGCAGGAAAATATACTGAGACAACCCCCCCCCCTATGGAAGTCAATGGGGACCAGCAACTGTCTGGTTACCCACATTCTTCAAAATATCTTCTTTTGTGTTCAGCACAAGAAATAAATTAATACAGGTTTGGAACAACATTACAGTGAATAATGACAGAATTTTTATTTTTGGGTGAACTATCCCTTTAAGGACAAGCGGCTGCATGTTTACTATTAGTAAGGGTGTCACGATTTCGATATTAAATCGAAATCGATCGAAATTAATTCAATGGTATCGAAATAAAAAATGGTATCGTCGATACTGCCACGCCCCATGTCGCGTCCGTGATGGAAAGTTCGGATCGTTTTACAGACTCTATTGTTCAATCTCGTTCATCAAAATTAACTAAACTTTTTTTCTAGTCATTTCAGGGGCTTTAAATGTTATACTATTAACATGCAAATTCCCCGAACATTAAGAAGATGTACATAATGAATGCAGTGAAAAATAATTTACACTACAGGGAACAAATAATTACTTTACCTTCTGAGTCTTTTGTTCATTTGTCGCGTGACAGAGGCAATGAACAGATCGTCGTTTATGATGAATGACTCATTCATGATGAACGACTCATCACGGTGCGGAAAACAAAACACCTGTTGAAAGGCTGCGAGTCCTCTAACTGACACATCATGGCAACTGCAGATATCGAAGACCCATCAACGGAACTTGAACACCCTCCTGCTTCTCTGAAGTCGCCGGTGTGGAGGTATTTTGGATTTGCAGTGCGGTATGTTGACAACGTTCGCGTTGTCGACAAAAAAGCCACAGTTTGCAAGCTCTGCTATGTGCGTGTACCATATTCGTTCACTGGCAACATGACTAACATGGCTGCGCATCTCCGCAGACAGCACAAGAATATAGATTTGTCAGTCAAACCAACAACTGTACAAACTACTCTCCCGTCTTCATTTGGAATTAAATTTCTCAACTCGTGCATTAAGTAACTCAAGCAATTAAGTAACTCAACTCGTGCAAATGCAATTACAAGCGCCTTAGGAGTATTCATCGCTGCAAATATGCGACCATATTCGGTGGTGGAAAACTCTGGATTTAGGCATTTAATTAGCATGCTAGAACCGCGCTACGAAATCCCAAGTAGAACGCATTTCACAACTACGGTGATACCCTCATTGTACAACAATGTAAAGGAGAAAGTTATTGAAGGTCTGAGAAGTGCACATTTAGTGGCCTTGACTACAGATTGCTGGACCTCCAGAGCAACACAGAGCTTCATGACTGTCACAGCACATTATATTAATGATGACTGGGAAATTCAAAATCCAGTCCTTAAAACTCGCCCCATATAGGAAACTCACACAAGTGAAGATTTAGCAGAAGTGCTGATGGAAGTGGTAGTGGAATGGAAGTTGGACAGACAAAATGTAACCATCCCTGTGACAACTGATAATGCAAAGACATTGTCAATGCCTTACATGCAGCTGGATTGTCTCCACACATCGGATGTTTTGCTCACACTATGAATCTGGCCTCCCAGAAGGGGTTGGGAGTAAACCAGTTTTCCCGTCTTTTGGGCAGAGTCAGGAGGGTGGTCACTTTTTTCCCACAGAAGCACCACTGCAGCAGCTGTTTTAAAGTCAAAACAAGACATGCTTCAGCTTCCTCCTCACAAGCTGGTTCAAGATGTCATTACACGGTGGAACTCCAGCTATGACATGATCACACGCTATTTAGAGCAACAAGCTGCTGTCTATTCTGCACTTGCAGAAAAGGACATAAAAAAAACGCCAAAGACCTTATCACCCTCTCTGATCAAGATGTGACTGTTCTGGAAGCTGTATGTCAGGTACTGAAGCCCCTGAAAACAGTCACAACCTTGATGAGTTCCAAACAGCAGCCTACTGTGTCCATGGTCATGCCTCTACAACACACCATCCTGACATCTATGAAACAGTGACACAGATTCAACAATTGTAAAGGATGTTAAATCTGCTATAGTGGCAAACTTTGAAGAGAGGTATTCAGACCCAATACTTCAACAGTTCCTGAATGAGAGCACTGCCTTGGATCCAAGGTTTAAGACTTTACCGCACCTGGATGACATATCTCGGAATGAGATCTTCAATTGTCTAGAGGATAAAATCTTGCAAATGGACCCCACAAAGGTATGTGATGCATTTAGGCTAATGTGATGATTCTGATGAAATAACCATGTTATTCTGTAAAGTTGAATTCTGTAAATTTAATAATAATATATTAATTAAAAAAAAATATTTAAATATTTCAAATATTTCTTCTTGTTGTCACACTTAAATAGAATTTCTGCCTTAAACAACAGTTTTTTGTATATGTATATTTTTGTATATTTGTATTTTGTATATTTCAGTCTCATGCCTCAGGAGAAGGGTCCAGCCAAAACCCTGCAGAGGATCCAGAAAATGTAGCAACCGGCAGAGGCAGCCCCCCAGCAAAGAGAACAGCACTCAGTGAATTGTTTGGTGATTTTTTCAGCACCACAGCCTCCACTGCAGCAGGATCATCAGCAGCAACAAATCCATGGCCTGATGTTGTGAAAGATGAGATTCAGCTATACAAAATGGTTAAAGTAATTTCTGTGGATTCAAATCCACTGAAATGGTGGAAAGATAATGAACACCAGTACCCAAATTTGTCCAAGCTTGCCAAACGTTATCTTGCTGTACAAGCAACAAGTGTGGCAAGTGAGAGAGTTTTCTCCACAGCAGGGGACATTGTGACGGCTCAAAGAGCAGCCCTCTTTCCAGAGAATGTGGACATTCTCATTTTCTTAAAGAAGAACATGAAAATATAAAAATCACATTTGTTGTCTCTGCCCATAAAAATGTAAATAGTTAATGTTTTGACAGTATTATAGTAATTTTTTTAGCAGCTCTCTTGAAACTGCTAAATTGTTACAGTTGTTCTATAATAAAAAAAAAATAATGTTTTTGTTTGATAACTTAAAGAGCAGCTCTAAACAAAACAACATATCCCTCTTTAGGAAGAACATAAAAGGAGGAAAAATACAGTCATTCTCAGGGGATAAAAAGTAGTTATTTGTGTGGTATATGTTTTTTTATAACAGAATATAACTGTTCGGAAATAGTTTAATATGCTTAATTGTTTAGAGAAGAGAAGACTAGTATGGAGTCTATGGACATTGCTGTTTTATTGCTTTTGTTTGTTTTGTTGTGGTTGTGAACATAAATGTCATCTTCTGAGAAGACTGCAGTTACAAAAGCAAAGTAACCTGCCATTTAGTTTCTCTTAAGTTTCCAATTGACTTAATAAAGTTAGTTACATTTATGATGTTACTTGTTTTTGTTATATTTTAAATTTGGCAATGGTGTAGTGTACATTGTGAACAAATTTATATTGCATAATGCATAAACGTGTAATCTAAAAATTGCATAGCAATCTGCGCTTAAAATATATTTTTTTAAATCGAGAATCGAATCGTGACCTTAGAATCGAAAACTTAATCGAATCGAGGATTTGGAGAATCGTGACACCCCTATCTGAAGCCCATATAAGAATCACGCCAATCCATTGGCTGATGGCGCGGGCGCTGCCTCGACGCTCATATTATATTAGCGCGCACATCATCTGCTCCTCAGATTTCTCTGCCGAAAAAGGAAGCTTGTCGGCAGCGCGAGGAGCTTGGCAGCGAACGCAGCGTCTCGTTCCCTATTCAGAGAACATAGGTTACACCAGTATCCAGAGACGTTCTCTTTCATAAGTTTACTCAAGGCTGCGTAGCTAAGACGCAGTGGGAACGAAAAACCAAACTCGCCAAGCTAAGCGCTGCCGTAACTAGTACAATGACCAGATAACTTACATGACTGGTTCAAGCAGACAAAACATGGGAACCTGGAGCCATGTCAAGATTATATTACCCTGGCAGTAATCTCTATTAATCTCCAGTATTATTACATTGTTTGATACAATATTGCTTTATTTGATATTATGTAAATGTGAATTTATTTTATATTGGTTTATTTATTATTACCATATGTTACTTGTATTTATATTGTTTAAAGATTTAAGTTAATTGTGTCCAGTTTGGCCCTGCAAATAAAAGGGTATTATTTTTTGACTGTGTGCGGTTTCGTTTTCTTAAGTACCGGAATCGTTTAAAAAATACAGAGTAGGTACTGGTATCGGATAAAACCCAACCGATACCCAACCCTAGTGATCATACGCTGTCGTTCTCTGCGCCGCCCGTCAAAATAAAAGTCCGGAGCGCCGTCAAAATAAAAGTCCGGAGCGTCGTCAAAATAAAAGTCCCGCTTCCAACACATCGGCCGATGCCGATATTTTAAAAATGCCAAATATCGGCTTACCACTACTCTATTAGATACAGCGCTTACGTGAAAACCAGGAGAAACATTGTGCCGTAAAAACCAGGAGAAACATTGCCATAAATCAGTGGTTCTCAACCTTTTTTGAACAAACGCCCCCCTGATCTCTTCATGATCCTCTTAACGCCCCCATATAAAAAAAAGGTATGAGCGAAATTTTAAAAATGATTTGAGTTTCATTATCTATTTCGGATGACAAAAAATAAAATTACTTTAAAACCGAAACGAAAAAAGGCCCGTTTGTTCACATTCTGAGACCGGATGTGGCCACTTACGTGACAAGAGCGCCAAATTGGTAGGGCTGGGCGGTAGGCCTATATCGACTTTGTACAATATTTCGATATTTTTTTTAAACGATATGGAATGAGGCAATACCGTTTATCGATACAGTAGTTTGATAGCCTACGAGAACATCTGAAAAATAGCGGAGGACGCAGTGTGAACTCCTGGAGTGAAAGTAGCCTACATACTACAATTTGTCACAAACATGACAAGCTTATATTAAGCGCTTCAACGTTATCTTACCAGTTATTTTATAGTTAACAAGTTTAAAGCAGCTTGCCCTGTCAGATGCTCGGATAGATAAGTTACTGTTGCTGACTGACATATAAATACTTGCGCTGTTTGAGACGTGGTGCTTTCCTCAGTGCAAACTTACATTTCACAGGTATATTCTCCATCTGTAAATGTTAGAAAGTCAAACAAAAATGTCCATTTCACTGTCAGGAGAGGACGAGCTTCTGCAAGTGAATCTCCACTAAAATTCAAGCTTCCGTGAACGAGCGCACCAAACAGACGAGCACAATAGAATAGTAGCGAAATAATTCTGACTAAAATATACATATGATATTGCTAACATATTTGTTGTTGAAGACAATAAATGTGCCATATGTGGAATTTTAAACCTACAATTATATTTTTATGAAAGTGACCATTTATAATGGGATAATCAAATGTAGGCTAATAATTAGTTTGTGCTTTTGTTTTTACTTTAATTTTTAGTGTAGCCTTTAGTCATTTTAAAAACAAAAGCATTATTTTTGTTTTTATATTGTAATGTTACAATGTTGGAATGTAATGTGATTTTAACCACCTTTTTGCACATAACATACTGCATGGCCTACATTAGGCCTCCATTCCTTATATTTGTTTCCATGTCCTTCAATATCAACATAGTTTGGATATCATTGAACAGGATGTGAAATATTTTTTTTTTTGAATAAATATAGATTTTCTTTATCCAAATAGAAAAACATAGAAAGTACCGAGATATATCGTATATTGCCATTTAACCAAAAACTACCGAGATATGATTTTTTTGGCCATATCGCCCAGCCCTACAAATTTGACAGGGTGCCAGCTATTGCTTTAGCCCAGAATAAAATGTCTTTAGAAACTTACTCAGTTATGATTTTAAGCAGGATCATACATCGGTTATGGCTTTTGCCACCTCCAACTCCAAATGTGCGTCAGGGAGTCGCATCAAACTTAATCCATTTTCATTGAAAAATCTCCTCACGTTTCTTGCGGAACATCCTCTTGCTCCCCTATTAAACACTTGTGATATCTGCGCTAAGATTTCTATGGATGACAGGCCTTGGTTTGCAATGTCTAAAATCATAACTGAGTCAACTGACCATGTCAAATTTGGCGCGCTTGTCACGTAAGTGGCCACATCAGTTCTCGGAATGTGAACAAACCTTTTGTTTCTGTTTTAAAGTAAGTTTATTACTTAAATAATATAAAATAGAAATAGAAAATTAAACAAATCATTTTTAAAATTGTCATCCCCTTTTGACACTGAAAAAGAGAAACGCTTTGTATTTTAATTTTTGTATTTAAATTGTATCAAATAGCCATTTGTTTTTTGTTTTGTAATACCCGTTTCTGAAAGGAAAATCAAACGACCAAAAGACACACGGACCGTTCGCGCACCCAATTAGGCAATATATAGCCTAGGCTTTAAATTTGAATAGCCGTCATATGATTTCAAATGACGAACAAGACGACAACAGCTCGGCCACCTGAACTGAAGCTGGCGAAGCAGGCACATCGGGAGCTGGATGTTCGTGAATAAAGCCATATCTAACGTAGCCTACTCAACACACTGTCTGCACTTCTTGTTTTCCACCATGTTTGAATGTTTTTTGACATCAAAATTGTTTTAACCTACGTAATTGTGGTTGTGCATTTTTATTGGACACATTAACTTACTCTTAAACCGCGAAGCTTGTGTACATTTTGATTGGACACATTTATCTATTCTTAAACCGCAAAGCAGAGTTCGGAGGCGGCTGTCAGTCCTCAGCGGCGTTCACTCTGACAGCGGTGGCATTTGTTTTTAGGCGTTGCTATGGAGATCATTTGCCAGTATCTAGCCGGACAAGTCTGAGTGGGCTACTAGCAATATTTAAATATTAATTCATTAATTTGCACAGACAATTTTATTTTACATTCAAATGAACATTGTATGTTTTGTCAGAGGCTTAAAAGCTGTGATGAATAACAGTGAGTAACGCCCCCCATTTATGCCTGAGCGCCCCCCTCTCTGCTGCCTCGTTCAAACCGCCCCCCAACACTGTCCAAACGCCCCCTAGGGGGCGGTACCGCCCCTGTTGAGAAACGCTACCATAAATGAACTAGTTATAGGCTTTAAGTCCACAAATCAGCAACATTCACCATGGATTTAATGTAGTAACAACAACTGAAACCACGGACGTTTTGCAGGAATAATAAAATGATTTCAAGTACGTCTTTTCCAGCACATAAAAAAAAATATTTTTAATGTGATGACCAAAACATTTGTTCATCCTTCAAAGATTACCCCCATTTATAAAACAAAAAGTTTCAAGATGTAGGAAAACTCTAGTTTATATATTTTAACTAGAGCCCGACCGATATATCGGCGGGCCGATATTATCGGCCGATTTTAGGCATTTTCCTAACTATCGGTATCGGCATTTATAATGGCCGATAAATGAATATTTAAAAAAATGCGGGTGCGGTGATTCATGTAAGGGTGGCGCTGCCAATAAAGCACCTAAAAGCTGTCACAAGAACTGGCAAAAGTAATGATTATGAATACAACAAATATAGCAAGGAGACATTTTAATTGTTTATTAACAAACAAGTGTTTTCAGTCAGTGTCAGCCAAAGATGAAGTTGACGATGCTGACTCGCGATCTTCAGTGAACGCGTGCCAGAGAGAAATGCACATTTCATAGGATTACATGAGTCTGTCTGTCTTTCGTTTTGAATTGTTCTGTTTAAAAGTAGACATTTCAATATAGATACATTTCAATTCTCAGGTCTATACGCTGAGTTTCGGTTCATGAGACGAGCTCCAGTTCACCCGCAGGCGCCTCCGTGACGAGATTATCTATCGTCTGCTATCTACTTCTTATATATTAAATCCAGGCAATTGGTTGATGAAACATTGATTAAAATTAAGATACAATTAATACAAAACGAAATTCACTTTGAAACGAAAGGTTTTGTGCTTTCTGTTTGATGTCTATGTGAAAGTTTCAAAGCATATTTTAGTGCCGCTTTCAGAGCGCTCACGTCCGTAGTGCTGAACTGTCGAGTCTGTAACATTGTTTTTTCCTCATAAATGCGAACACGAAAAATAAAATAAAATGAAAATTTTATGTAGTCTGTGGAGACAGAGCCAACCCTTCTTCATCCAGTGGGTAGTAGCCTACTTGTGATATGCGCAGTGTAATTCTCACAGAATTGATTTCTCTGCTACAAGCCTCTGTCACGTATTGTGTGAGCTTGTGACTATTGCAAGCGCACAGCTGAGAAGTCCTTATTATATTGTCTGCTATATTTACTTCTTATTTATTAAGGCAATTGTTTGATGAAACATTGATTAAAATGCGTGGTGCGAGCGATCTCCGACAGTAAACTGATTCTGCTTTGTCTCGGGTAAACAGCTGTTGCGACGCGAGCAGTAACGGCCGCGTCCGGTGTAGACAGTGTTAAAGCTCATTCTGCCTGATAACGCTACAACATCAAGCAATATTCTAAAAATGTATATAATTATAACACTTTATATAGGGCCATTTTGCATTAAGAGTAGCCTAGTTTCACGTTAAGTACATTTTGCTTACTAATTATTTAAAATAGTATAAAAGTACTGTACATATGTAATTAAAAACGTTTTCATTATGATATTATTAATTTTACTTTAGTAAAAAGATCTGAGTTCTTCCTCCACTGGTAGAGATTAGAGGAATTAAGAGTAAAAATAGAAGATAATAAGGTTTTGTCAGTGACACTTTTTATATTTATTGATACAAGTTATGACTAAATTAAAAGACAAAGTTGTTAGTGAAGATTATGCAACAGTATTTAGAATATAATATAACATGCAATGCAAACTAGTTTGGTTACAGCTCAACTGTATAATTCTCATTCTATCATTCCCCCTGCCTCCATTACATATCTGTGTCACACAAGTGTTTGATCACCACATTTGAGTGATCATTGCAAAAGGTGTTTATAAAATATATTTATTCTGTTTATAGCTACTGTGTAAAGTACCCATCCAAAGTTTGTACACACCAATATGAAAGTGTCCAAACTTTTGATTGGTATACTGTACTATAATACACATAAACAATATTGCTACTGTATTATAATATACACATAAATAATATCGGCCGATATATCGGTATCGGGCTTTTTTTACTCCCCAATATCGGTATCGCCCCCCAAAAAATCCATATCGGTCGGGCTCTAATTTTAACTATATATATAAAAAAATATTTAATTTAATATTGTAGTAAAGGAGCTGTTTTTGTTTTATATTCTACTAAGACACCACAGAAGATGGGTCAAGTACATAGACCGTCAATAAATATGGATGTAGTGTCCATGACATCACCCGTAGGTTTCTGAAGAAAGAGCGTTTTTGAAGCCTAAAAAACGGGCGAAGCCGGCAGTCATCATCTTGGCAGCGCGATGAGATTTTATATTTTATATATATATATATATATATATATATATATATATATATATATATATATATATATATATATATATATATTAGGGATGCACGATATATCGACCACATATCGATATCGGCCGATGAATGGTCTTTTTTGATGTTATCGTTATCGGTCCGATAAGAAAATTGGGCCGATATATTAAAGCCGATAGATAATAGATTATTTACTTCAGTTGAGAGACGCGCGCTGTTCGCCATGATGGTTCTGAATGATTGGATTCACTTCGAAAAGGAAGATACAGTTCAGTGCAAAATGTGCAGCACAAATCTGTCACAAATCTAGGCTTCATAACATTATAATAAAAACTCGCCTGCAAAAGAATGTTGTGAATTCTTGTCCGCCAGTGTTTCAGCGCGTCGAGGCGGAAAGAGCGCATCTATGGAGTTAAGCCTTCATGACAAGCAGTCACGTTCTCTTGAGCATTCGCAGCATTCTGTGCCATTGTAAGTTATAATAGGTTTAATTTGTGTATATATATCTGATTAATCTAATATAGGATGCGTTTGGTTGAGTTAATGAACGATGCAGTAGCGCTTCATTGTTCCGGTGATCATCTTTATCTTTAGCGTGCGCAGCTCAAACAGCAATGCACATTTATAACTATAATTGGGACTGTCATAGATGCCATTATAATGAGAACACTATTGTAATAAAACGTTGTAAATTCTCTGTTTAGTTGCCGTTTCTGCGCGTTGTTGTGGGAATAGTGCGTCCAGAACAGGGATATTACACATTATGACCAGCACAAGTTCGATTGTGCATTCACGTCATTTTGCGCAGATAAGTCGTAATATAAAGTTGATGTAATATAAATATCTGATTAATCTCACATATGATGCGTTTCGTGGATTTAAACACCCTGCTAGAAAAGTTCTTCAGTTTCCCGGTGCTCGTTCTCTTCAGCTCCAGCGCGCGCAGATTAAACAATAATGCAAAACATTAAAAGCTATGATTGGGACTGTCATACAATTATAATTGTATTCACTATTGTAATACATTTGTAAATTCTTTGGGTTTGCATTCTTCAGCAACCGTCGAGTTGATTAACCTTCTAGCAAAGCGATTCGGTTTAACGTTCGTTCTCTTCAGCGCGCGCGCGCTCACACAGCAATGTCATTTGAAACAGTAACTAAGCTATTAAAGATGTTTACTATCAATGTAATATTAAAAATGTTTAATTTTTTTCAAAAACATTGCGTTATAATTAATAACTAACATTATTTTGTTCTCGTATAATTAATAACTAACATTATTTTGTTCTCGTATTATTTTCATCAACGATATGGTTTGATTAAAATATATTTTTCTTATTGTCCGTGCGGAGGCGATTCCATTTTATTGATCAATGCCACATGCATTGTTTCTTTATATGCAGCCCAATGTTATCCAATGACTTGTTTGCATTATTTATGTATTTTATTTTTTGTTAGGCAATAGATTTTTTGATAACACTTTACAATAAGGTCTCATTTGTTAATGCATTAACTAACAGAGAGCAATAGCCTGTGTTATTGTTAGTTAATAAAATATGTTCATGTTAGTTCACAGTGCATTGACTACTGTTAACAGATACAACTTTCTTATAAATGTTTTATAAAATTGTTGGTTCATGCTAACTAATGCTAACAAAATTAAACCTTATTATAAAGTGTTACCATTTTTTAACAAAGAAAGTTGTCCTAATGAGTGTAAAATTAATTTGAAAAGTTAAGGAGTCTTACACTGGTTCAAACTAGGCTATACTGTATTGTATATGTTTGATTTATGTTAAAAGTGTTTGAGACAAGGCTTTTAATGGTGAGCATTTTGTTATACAGGCTATCAAAGTATATAATTTTTTTTATTTAGATTTATCGGCCAATATATCGGTTATCGGCTTTCAAATGTAATTTGAAAGCCGATATATCGGCCGATATTATTTATGTGTATATTATAATACAGTAGCAATATTATTTATGTGTATTATAGTACAGTATACCAGTCAAAAGTTTGGACACTTTCCTATTGGTGTGTACAAACTTTTGATGGGTACTTTACACAGTAGCTATAAACAGAATAAATATATTTTATAAACACGTTTTGCAATGATCACTCAAATGTGGTGATCAAACACTTGTGTGACACAGATATGTAATGGAGGCAGGGGGAATGACAGAATGAGAATTATACAGTTGAGCTGTAACCAAACTAGTTTGCATTGCATGTTATATTATATTATAAATACTGTTGCATAATCTTCACTAACGACTTTGTCTTTTAATTTAGTCATAACTTGTATCAATAAATATATAAAAAGTGTCACTGACAAAACCTTATTATCTTCTATTTTTACTCTTAATTCCTCTAACCTCTACCAGTGGAGGAAGAACTCAGATCTTTTTACCAAAGTAAAATTAATAATATCATAATGAAAACGTTTTTAATTACATATGGACAGTACTTTTATACTATTTTAAATTAGTAAGCAAAATGTACTAAACGTGAAACTAGGCTACTCTTAATGCAAAATGGCCCTATATAAAGTGTTATAATTATATACATTTTTGGAATATTGCTTGTTGTAACGTAGCGTTATCAGGCAGAATGAGCTTTAACACTGTGTCTACACCGGATGCGGCCGTTACTGCTCGCGTCGCAACAGCTGTTTACCCTAGACAAAACAGAAGCTGTTTACCCTAGACAAAACAGAATCAGTTTACTGTCGGAGATCGCTCGCGCCACGCATTTTAATCAATGTTTCATCAACCAATTGCCTTAAATAAGTAAATATAGCAGACAATATAATAAGGACTTCTCAGCTGTGCGCTTGCAATAGTCAGAAGCTCACACAAAGCAGAGAAATCAATTCTGTGAATTACACAGACTCGACAGTTCAGCACTACGGACGTGAGCGCTCTGAAAGCGGCACTAAAATATGCTTTGAAACTTTCACATAGCCATCAAACAGAAAGCACAAAACCTTTCGTTTCAAAGTGAATTTCGTTTTGTATTAATTGTATCTTAATTTTAATCAATGTTTCATCAACCAATTGCCTGGATTTAATATATAAGAAGTAGATAGCAGACAATAGATAATCTCGACACGGAGGCGCCTGCGGGTGAACTGGAGCTCGTCTCATGAACCGAAACTCAGCGTATAGACCTGAGAATTGAAATATATCTATATTGAAATGTCTACTTTTAAACAGAACAATTCAAAACGAAAGACAGACAGACTCATGTAATCGTATGAAATAGGGATGGCCCGATACCGATACTGGCATCGGGTCGATACTGTCCTCATATACTCGTACTCATAAAAATTCGCCGATACCACGTACATTTTGCGAAACGAAACTGGCCGCCGCGAGTGCTTTATCGAGGTGAACTGAGGCATAGTGACGTGCACTCCCAACGCAATAGAGTGCGGGACGGCACTAGATTTGATGGCCGAGTGTGAGCGCGGACGGTAATGCACTCACTCTGTGTGCGGGTTGCGGGAGAATAAAACGATTCGCGGGACTCCCGCAAACTAGAAATATCTATGAATACAAATATTAAAACTAATAGATTTTTATTCATCTGTTGCAGAAAAGCAAGAACTTCTAAAACAAAATAGAAACGATTTACAGGCCAGAGTTTCTATTCATAACATGTTTGCAGCGTTGAGCGATGTAGCCAATCACAGACATGTGTGTTGATTTCTTGAACGCAATGGCCAATCAGAAGCATTTAAGATAGACTCCCCTCACCGCTCAAAACTTTTTTGTTCAGTGCTGAATTCTGTATGCTGGCAAATCCTCTAATTATAACAAACAAAGTGTGGATATTATGAAAGATTCATTGTGCAGTCAGCTTCATTGAGAATAACAGATGTGTGAGATCGCGATGAACTGTCAGCTTTTTAGGAATTAGGCTATTAAGGGAGCGCACTTTGCGCGCATTCAGTCATGTCAGACCATGCACGCAGTAACTGCTTGCTTTTATGTTAAATTAACAGTGGTTTGTGTGTTAATACATTTATTATTTTACTTATTTATTTTTAGACTTGTTAAAACAAGCAGAGAAAAAAATAAAAACAGTCTTCTAACCTGTGTTCTAAAATAGTCTTCTGTCTTTTCTGGGAGCCTATAGTTACTTTTGCGGTAGAAATATCGGTATGTACACAAATGTAAATACTCGTACCGGTTTGAAAAAAAATGGTATCGGGCCATCCCTAGCATGAAATGTGCATTTCTCTCTGGCACGCGTTCACTGAAGATCGCGAGTCAGCATCGTCAACTTCATCTTTGGCTGACACTGACTGAAAACACTTGTTTGTTAATAAACAATTAAAATGTCTCCTTGCTATATTTGTTGTATTCATAATCATTACTTTTGCCAGTTCTTGTGACAGCTTTTAGGTGCTTTATTGGCAGCGCCACCCTTACATGAATCACTGCACCCGCATTTTTTTTTAAAATATTCATTAATCGGCCATTATAAATGCCGATACCGATAGTTATGAAAATGCCTAAAATCGGCCGATAATATCGGCCCGCCGATATATCGGTCGGGCTCTAATAGAGAGCTTTATTCAGTCCATTTTAAATTCAGATTTTGGCCGCCTCCCAAATGGGTCAAACCATAAATATTACCTAAGTTAAAGTAAATGCGCTAGAAATCCGTGCTCATTCAAGGATGTGCATTTATTGCATGGACGGAGAAAGCACTGACACCCGCAAGATTTCATCTAACGGTACATAAGCATGTATAGTCTCTGTTCCGTGAGAGCATCGGTACCGCAGAACGAGTGTAGCCTCTATATCTATAGACGTTTTAAAATATGAAAACTAGAGCCCGACCGATATGGATTTTTGGGGGCCGATGCCGATATTAGGGAGTAAAAAAAAAGCCCGATATCGATATATCTACCGATATCATTTAAGTGTATATTATAATACAGTAGCAATATTATCTATGTGTATATTATAGTACAGTACCAGTCAAAAGTTTGGACACTTTCCCATTCGTGTACAAACTTTTGACTCGTACTGTATAGAATACACAGTATACATAAACAATATATATATATATATATATATATATATACACACACACACGTTTTGCAATGATCAATCAAATGTGGCAATCAAATCACATGTGACAAAGATATGTAATGGATGCAGGGTGAATGATAGAATGAGAAGATACATTTGACCTGTAAAAAAGCTAGTTTGCATTGCATGTTTTATTCTTTATTTTAATTCTAAATACTGTTGCATAATCTTCACTAATGACTTTATTTAGGTCACGTTATAAAAATAATAACTTGTATCAATAAATATATCAAAAGTGTCACTGGCAAAACTATTATCTTCTATTATTTTAATTCCTCTAGACCCTACCAGTGGAGGAAGAACTCAGATCTTTTTACTAAAGTAAAAGTAATACCGTAATGAAAACATGTTTAAATTACATATTTAAAAAATTACTGTACATAAGTAGTCAGCAAAATGTACTAAACGTGAAACTAGGCTAATCTTTTTTGCAAAATGGCCCTATATAAAGTGTTTAAAAATTATTGGAATATTGCTTGATGTTGTTTAACACTGTCTACACCGGACAGGGCCATTGTTGCTCGCATTGCAACAGCCGTTTACCCTAGACGTTAAAAAGCGCCCATTAGAACGAGGACGAGGCATCAGTTTACAGTCGGAGATTTGACGCTCGCGCCACGCCGCATCCAGTGTACACCACATCAATGATTATAATGGGTTCAACTGGCTTTGGTCACATAGTGCCGCTCGCGTCCGGTGTCTTCAGGCAGCAGCAGACAAGCGGCGTCTTAACGGTAAGTTGCTTACTAGTACCAGTGCGGTGGTGACGTGAGTGTTTATTGGTGATTGAATGCTACGTTGTCACTTGGTGAGATGCAATGCTATAAATTAAATAAGCTCGTTGTGAGACGGGGACATTGTTTATCATCAGCTAGCTAGCCATGTTTATACCTTGTCAGTGGTATGAACGTGGAAGCTAACGTGTGGGCATCTTACGCCACGTCTGAAGTAGTCCTCCTTTTACTGAAGTGAAAGGGTTGACTGATGTTACTACAGTGACATGGGTCACCATTAGCAATCAATGGAGACAAACTACGTAGTTACACAATTTACAAGCATTTTATCCGCGTTATATGTTCTGTAAAAAAATAAATTCATATCTGCGTCATAAGCCGATACCGATATATCTGCGACAGGCTCATATTGGCCGATAAAATAGACCAACCGATGGCTATAATGAAAACTACAAAAAGAAACTAAATTGTCAGACATCCATTAGTGCATGTTCACAGAGGAATCCAACTAAAATACAGCGCTGGTTGTTCTCTCGATACTCGATGGAATCCAAAGGCATGGGCGATATAATGGGTGTATTAAATTGTATAAAATAATCCCCCCCAAAAAAAGCATAAACACGACAGAGATGGCAAGTTCAGCAGCTGGAATTAGCTGAGGTAGTGACAACTAAGAGAGCAAACAAACAGTAGTAGTGACATCGGCGTGCAGTCCACCTGTCACTCAAGTGGCCACGCCCTTAATTATGCAGAACTTTAAGGCTTAATATAATTTAAACGGATGAGTTATAAAATAAATAAAAAAACTCAGTTTTCATGAAGGGCAAAATTAGCTATATTGACCAAAACCAATTTTTGTACCAGGTTGTAAACTTTTTTCCTGCTGTAAAGTTGGGCATTTTAACATTGGGATTATATGGAATTCACTCCCTTTTGGAGCCTGTCTCTAGCGGCCAGTCGATTAACTGCAGTTTAATTCACTTCCGTATTGGCTTCAAGAGAGAGACTGGAAGGTTGCCGCTCGGTCAAGTATAGCACCATCATTGTTCAAAGTAAAAAAAGATCATATTTTATGATGTTAGTTTTAACCCTCTGGGGTCTAAGGGATTCTTGGGGTCCTTGAGATGTTCTGACATGCCCTGACATTTGTGCTTTTTTCAGTTGCTTATAAACATATTAATGGCAAAGGTGTAATTACACTCTATTTAGCACAAACAGGGCTACCATAATATGTGAGCAACATGTATGTACATGTTTGTATTTTTGAAGGAATATTGTTTATGCATGGTTTTGAAAAAAATTAAAAATAAAGTTTCTGAAATAAGGCCACAAAACACATACTAAATATGTGTCCTCAAGACTTTTGACTAATGGATGTCGTTGGCTAGAGATTTTTCTTCAAAATGTGAAAATCATCCTGCCTAATCATTCACATAAAACAATACATTGATTTAAATTTTGTAAGACACTTTTTGTTTGGAAAGGCAATATGAATAAGGGGCGTCAACGATTTCTACACCATCATGCATATTTAGTGGTTCACACCTGAGGAGACAATGGGGCCCGCATACTTAATGAGCCATTCATTCAGGTGTGTCACTGAGCCACAAGAAAGAATACAAGAGCAATATATATATATATATATATGTGTGTGTGTGTGTGTGTGTGTGTGTGTGTGTGTGTGTGTGTGTGTGTGTGTGTGTGTGTGTATATATATATATATTCTACCAAATTGGTTCTACCAATTTGCAGTTTAATACGTTGCTTATACAAATACATTTTATTTAAACATATTTCAGTCGATTTTTACTCATCTCAGTATAGCAATATAGTTTGCTAAAAGCGGATCATTCATTCACACACAGAAATGCGATTCAAATTTAAACTGTCTTTTTGCGAGTTGTGGTAAACAGCGCATCTCTGCCGTTCATTCATTCACACAGAAATGCGATTCACTTGAGAATTAAAAAAAAACTTACTACAGTAGTCTTTTTTTACAGTCAAAACTTTATCTATCCAAAACGAATCACAAAATCTTTTCTAAACATTCATATTTAGTCTGTAACATATTGTGTATGATATATTAGCATAATGTTAATTTGCAGTTTGTTGCTCATACAGACATTTTATTTCAACATATTTCAGTCTATTTTTACTCATCTTAGTAGGCTATAGCAATATAGTTTGGATGCGTTTATGTAAATTTAATAACATTTACTAATTTACTAATGTAGATGCGAGAGTGAATGAACGGCACAGACACGCGCTGTATAACAGTAGTAAACAAAGCGCGCGGTCCTGTGCAGTTCATTTATCATTTAGCCTACACACAGACACGCAATTCATATTTAAACAGTCTTTTTGCGGTTTACAGACACTATCCAATATTGTGATTAGAACAAAGCACTTAAGAATAAATGACTTACTACATAAGCTGGATCCGTTGCTCCTCGAAATGAAACTACCAGCACTTTTTACAGGGTTATTAGATAGTATTATTCCTCACAGGGTAGGGATACGCTGTGTTCACAGCGGTAGTAAGAAACTTACTAAACACGATGTGTTTTATAATCCAGCTGGTGGGCGTTGGCATGTTTGCATGGCTTGCCTTAGATCATTTGCGTTTGAATACCGCGCGCTGTCCGTGGGCGTGGCACATTAACGCGTAATGAGGTATAATGAGCTGGAAAGAAAAATACTGACATCTCTCTCTATTCATACAGATTACATAAACTGAGAATATTAATTTTTTTATATAAATTACTTAATTTAAATGAAGAGAATTTCAGCTTCATAAAGAGAAATCTCTCGTATCTCTGTGACAAGTATTGACAGAGTTACAGTTCATTTTTCGGACGCGTTTCAGAATGGACCTCACTGACGAGAGAAGGTAAAACGCGCATCATGTTTATTTTTCTTTATTTGACGAAAAGCACAGCACTTTGTTTTTATTGTGAGTACCCACAAAAAAAAAAAAAAGACACTTAACAGGATGTAATGGTGTACAGCACTTATATGTAAGATCAAAATCAACAGTGTAATTTGAGTCTGTTTTGCACTGATAAGGAAAAAAGTGAGCTGGTATCGCCAGCGATACCGCAGACCCCAGAGGGTTAATAAATTTAAAAAAACATTTTTGTTTTTCAAGGAATCTGCTGCATCTATTTGCTGCATCAAAAACGTACCAAAATGTGACACCACTAGGGCTGTGCAAAAATATCAACAGCTAACTATAGTGATAATTTTTCACGATAGTGTTGATATTCCAACCTCTACTATCGGTACATTTTTTTTTTAAATAATGTTTTAAACAAGTTTAAAATGACGTTAACATTTCATCAAGCAAGCATGGCGGAAAATATGAGCGCCTCCAGCTTGCTGAGCCGACGTGTGGGTGCACTTTGGTTAATTAAAGGTACAATATGTAACAATTTTGTAATAAAATATCCAAAAATCACTTGCACAGTGTGATATATTTCCTGCAGTTGTGTACTTACAATATCCCAAAAGTCTCCAAAGATTTTTTTATTTCGGAGAAATTCCAATTTTAAATAAGTGGACGTCCCGGAAAAAAATGTCGCCTGTCAATGACGCAATATCCGCGCTATCCTCAGTTTCCGTTCATACTGCCATAGCCATGACGTAACCATGGCGACAGACGTGGACAACTGCGTAGTGCGTAACGTTTAGCGGCACCAGAGCCCGTCATTCTCTGGCGGCACGCAGTTCTTGTTTCTTTCAAACATAGACCATGGCAAGCAGACTTTGGGACAAACAAGGAGAACTAAAATGAGGATCAATATCAGCGTGGCGTTTTTGAGATGCCGAGGGCTCCACGTCCGCGACTAACTTGGACTTGACAGAGCTTCACGAGTCACGACTTGACAGCTTTATTAGACAGGTGAGCAAATGTACATAAAAAAAAAAAAATCAATGTTATATAACGTTAGCTCAACATGATGAAATGTTAGAATATGGTTAGTATGTTATTCTAATGTTGATCTAGCTTACTGCTAGTTTCGTAGGGCAAACAAACTAACGCGTAGTATAACATTATAACTTTCAACACACATTTAAATGCCGTTTAGTGTGATAGTGTAACGTTAGACCAAGTGAAGCAGCACTGCGTTACCTCACAAGTTTAATTCATCTAATAAACTGACCTGTGAGAGTAATCCAGCACTTGCGTGTAGTTCGGTAGAATGAAATGTCCTTATTCCTTTATATCCGCGGGATTCGCGTGTGATATCTGTCGCTTTAGCAATCGCGACCTGCTTCATACTACTGTAATGTTAAAAAACATGAAGTCCCATTCAGTTCATCACTGTGTCATCGACCGACACCTTTGTTATTATTGGAAACTGCGCCCTCTTGTGGTGAAACATTCTTACATATTGTGCCTTTAATAATAAGTTACATTTATATAGTGCTTTTCTGGATACTCAAAGCACTTCACATATGGAAGGGGGGGAAATCTCCTCAACCAAGGGTGTGCGATATCACGATTTTTGATCATAGACGATTAAAATGTCTCCACGATCTCCTTTTGAAGAAATATCGTAGTATTGTGTTACAGTACATTCCATCAGTTGCAGTTCTGGTGCCACTCTCTCAACAACGCGACGTACATTCACATAACATCTTAACGCAGAGATAGTGTTACACTCATGGGACACTGCAATTCACAAAAGTTCATTATTTGCATGTGCTTTAAAGCCTTGCCGGTCAAACATTTCATTTGCATGCTGATACGCGGTTTTAACTTGAGCTTTTCTGAGCGCGTACACGCAAAGCTCAAAGCCACTAAAAGCCTGTCAAACAGCATCTGGATTCTGTTCCATTTGAGTCTTATTGCGCGAATACTATCAAATATGTACTCACAAGGTTTACATAAACACAGTTGGTTATGTCTAAAGTGAAAGCAAACGTTTGAGAAGAAATTGGGTGCGCGTCATGAGTGTATATTAGATGTCTCGTGTGCCGGTCTTAAAGTGATAACAGGCAGCCTAATAGTAAACATGCTGCTGCTTGTCCTTATAGTTCAACCAAAAATGAAAATTCTGTTATTTACTCTCTAATGTTGTTTCAAACCTGTATTAATTTATTTTCTTGTGCTAAACACAAAAGATGATATTTTGAAGAATGTGGCTAACCAGTAATATATAATAATATATTCTATGGAAGTCACAGGGGACTGCAATTGTTTGGATACACATTCATCAAAATAACTTTTCAACAGAAGAAATTTCAGTTTTATAAATTGTGTGGGATCTTCATTTTTAGTTAAAAAGTGTTCAGTGACAATATGGATTTCATACATTTCAGTGACAATATGGATTTCATTAGGGCTGCAACTAACGATTATTTTGATAATCGATTAATCGGATAGTTTTTTTTTTTTTTTTATTAGATTTTTTTTTTTATAATTAAATAAAACCTTAAATCAGGGTATTCATGTGTAAAAGTGTACTTTAAAAAGTGCAAAAGCCACACATTGAGTTTTACTAATATAATCTTTATTTTTGACATTTTAAACCTTAATATATTGATAATTTAAATATAGAAAGACTGAAAACAAACGTGTGATTGTAGTAGAGCCGCAGTAGATCGCGTTTGAAAAACAATTAAAACTTAATAGTAGACAAATGCTATAAAAAGAGAACGGAATGGAGGTACGCAGCAAGCTAACAGGCTTGATTAAAAAGACAGGAAAAATTATGCATTAGTGCACAAGCATTCGCTGAAAACCACTGACTACAGTGACTAAAAAAAAAAATCTTTTACTGCTGCTGTTATTAACTGCCTTTATATTTAGTGCTTCACTTTGTAAACACCATTTTAATATAACCTATTTCTGCGGTAGCGCTATTTTAATCCATCACTTATGTTGCGAGCGAACTGATTGCGCAACCTGATGCTCGAGACAAAATAGATCTAGTGTGACTGTTCCGAAGTTAGTAAACAAAGTTGTTTACACAGTAGCATTGTTTTCTCAGATCAGATAGCTATCGGATCGTGAAAAGACCAGGTGTAAAAGCCCTTCTAAACGCGCTCAAACCACTTCAGGAGGAGATCTGAGACTCATTCCATACGAAACTGGAAAAGTGTAAATGCATCTAGCCTAGTTGTTGAAACCACATATGTACATTTTACTCCTCCCAAAAATGCTAAAAAAATAAACATGTGAGAGTGTGTTATAGGCAATGTAATGTAATAGCCGGATATGACGACGCTACGGCAACACGCATTACCGCAGATGAGCGATCTATTCATCAAGCCAACGAGCAAACTATCGCAAATCAAAGTGAAAGTAAGTCGCAGACGCTTAACGCACAATCATCCTTATTAAAAGTAAAGAAACGAAATGATCTTACCAGTGCTGTTGCCGCTCTCTCTTATTGCGGTGTTTGATTTTGATTTTAACTGCTAATCAATAAAATGCAGCTCATATCTGTTGCTTTCGGTGACGTAAACTCCATTAAATCTGCATATAGCGCGGGAATTGAAGAGCGAAAACACATTTATGTGACCAGGTGTAAATGGAATCGTTTTGATAAATCAGAGCTATCCGATCTGAGAAAACGCATGAAGTGGCCAGGTGTAAACAGCCCCGGCTTGGGGTGCACACTTTTTTTCTGCCGTCGATTGAGCTGTAGGTACTCACTGCCATTTCGCGATCGACTGTGTTGTCATGAAAGTGACGTCATCAGTAAACGCTCCCCGTGACGTAAGCAGACCAACTAATCGATAATGACATTCGTTGACAACGATTTTCATAATCGATTATTATCGATTTTATCGATTAGTTGTTGCAGCCCTAGATTTCATACATTTCAGTGTGTTCACTGTTCAGTGACAGTGCAATGCAAATAGCTTTGCTAATAAATTGGAATGGAAGTTTTTATTTTTCTGCTGAGTTATCAATATAATGTAATGCATATATCACACAGCAAGTTATATTTTCAACTATTATTTTTAGAAAAATTTAAGTATTGGAATAGAATCGCAATATATCGAGATACATAGTATCGTGACACATGCATGGCGACATGTATCGAATCGTGAGTAGTGGTCGACCGATATTTGGCTTTTTTAAAATATCGGCATAAGTTTTTCTGATTGGCCGATGTGTTGGAAGCGGGACTTCCCGAAGAGAACGGCAGCGCCTGATCACACAGCGCTCACTCACATTCTCCGTCTTCATTAGTTTATGATCTCTGTCAGTCAGATCTAATACTTTGTTAGACCGAACCGGTGGCTACAAAACTGGTCAAAGAAAGTAAATGGTATGCAAAAAAGTAATACGTTTGCTTTTATATTATTTGTAACCGAAAAGGCAAACAATCAGGCTAAAATACTTTCTCATTTACCGCCAACATTCAGAAAATGCGAATCTACATAATTTAAACAAATCTCTGAATATCTAATAAACGTTTAATTTCACAAACCTGGCAGATTTAATCGAATCCAGCTGTGAAATCTTGTGAAGTGTGCATTTGTAGCCTGCAAAAACGTGTTACTGCGAGTGACGGTCGGTCCGTGAGAAGTGAGTGAATGCTAACAGAAGATCAGCTTCACAGGAGATGCGATCGAAACACTTTAAATTCTTCATTTTAAAATATGCTGTGCTATATCCAGTGGCCCACTGTGTCATATTCATGTCGTTTTCACTGTGTGCTGTATGTAAAATTAGCGTTACCTTGTCAAAAGTCAAAGTAAAAAAAAAAGTCTTTATTTGAAAAAATATGATTATCAGTGAATTACTGATTAATTACCAGATTACTGAGTGCCCTGTTACAGTGTTTACTTCCTTTTTATTCCCATATTCATATATTTTTAAACAATTACTTTACTTGTGAAAAATTCTGTAACAGGATTGCAGATTCAAGAAGTTGCCATCTAAAGTATAGGGCCTAATCATGTTTATTTTAAAGATTTTTAAATATTTATTAAATTGATCAAATTTATTAAATATTGATTTATATAAATATAAAAGTGTGTGTGTATATATATATATATATATATATATATATAAATAAATATAAAAGTGTGTGTGTATATATATATATATATATATATATATATATATATATATATATATATATATAAGTGATGCACCGATGTGAAAATTGTGGCCGATACCGATAACCGATATTAATATTGCCGTTTATGGCCGATACCGATATTTACCGATGTCGATATCTCTGTATAGTAAACAAATTTTTATGATAATCAAATAAAGAGCTATTTTCCAAAACACTTTTTTTTTTAAACTTTTGTAATTTATTTTCAGAAATGACTGATATTGGGCACCTTTACCTGTGTGCAAAATATGTCATCAGATTTTCAGAAGAAAAAATTAAAATATTTATATAAAAATAAATTTTTATAAAGGATACAAGTGTGCCCTGAATTCACACTATGAATAAGCCAACCCTGAGTATTCTCAATAAACAACTAACTCACTTGAGACCAAGTCACTGTATTCTGTGAACATTGTACAACAGTTCAAAACTTTAAAGTACAGTACTTTCCTACTAAGGCAAAAGACCTTAACTTCTATTTTATAGCACAATGTTATGATAACACTTAAAATGTAATCAATATTAACCCTATTAGACTCACTATGATAAAAAATGGCTTCACATGTATAAACAAGAAGTTGAAGTAGTAAGCATAGTTGGAATGTCCTGTATGAACAAAATGACGGAGTATGTTTTTGTTTCCACTGTTCGATCTCGCCCGCGCCCCTCTCTCTCTCTCTCTCTATAACAAGCGCGCCACACACACACACAACCACAACATATTCCAGCATTGCAATCTTGACGTCGCAGACAGTTCATAATAGTCACAGAGCTTCAGAGCTAAGGGAGGGCTACAGATTAGGTGTCCCTAAAGAACTGTAACGTTATCTAACAGTTAGTAGTTCCGCATTGTAAAGGATTTGCTTTCTCGTCGGTTGTTTGACATGGATTTTAACCAGGGTTCAACAAAAGGTAGGCTTTAAATTACTACATTCCCGCTGCTGGTGTATAATGGGTGTCGTTGCGGCTCCAACTGACCAACTCGCGTAGTTTTCAGTCAGTGGACTGTCATTGACAGGCGAGAGCTAGCATTTTATTTCAGTTGTAGCCTACATGTAGCCTTACGGGCTGTGAATTAAGATATCCTGCAAGCCTGCTCTAATGCAGCGCTTGTTACTAGATAAGTTGTTGATTATGGCTCGAAACGTGTTTGTGTCTAGTTTGTGAAGTAGCATCGCTAGCTAAAGACTACCGCTAGCTATTACTGGATTTTAAAGATTATCTTTTTTATGCACCCGTGTCGTGTGTCATTCTTACCTTGATCATTTTCATCCTCATTTTCCCCCGAGAGTATGCCATTATTCAGTAATCTAACAAAAGCAATCACTGTGAAACATGTAACTTACATGTGTGTCTGAGGTGACTTAATTGCTACATCATAACCCCGTAACTCCAGCGCGACAATACTTTGATGGTCGGTCAGAACAAGGCAGAGTGCCGTAACTTGCCGCCTCCAGCACCTGCTTCAGCACATTATGTGAGTGTAATGTATGCGCTTGTGCAAAAACAAACATCCCCGCCGGCCCCACATAAGCCTACACACACGTCAAATACACAGGAATGATTATCGGCCTGTTCACTTCGGCCCTATTTTGACATCGGAACGATACCGACGTGTAAAAAATTGACCATATTGGCCGATATTATATCGGCGGCCGATATATCGTGCATCACTAATATATATATATATATATATATATATTAGGCTTTATATCGGCCACCCTGCTCTCTAAGATATCGGCAATCAAAAAACCCATATCGGTCGACCACTAATCGTGAGGCCCTTGCCGATACCCAGCCCTAGACACCACTGTGTCGTATCAAACGTGAATTTTGTGAACCGTTACACTTGCGTAGCCAGACCTTCAGACTGACGGCAGAAGGTCTGGACTCTATCGCAGCTTTTCTTGGCCAAGGACCGCCCAAGAGGACGTTTGACTGACATAACGTAACAACCAATCACAGTTTGTTTTGTTCCGCGTCAAGTTTAGGGGCGTGACAATATAATGTCGATGACCCTACAATAACAGCATATAATAAATTATTCATTCAAGAATTGTGCAAGTTTACTGTAACAATAGAGCTGCGAACTTCACATACTTTTAAAATCCAGCATTTAGTTGATCTTGGCAAGCGATCATTGACAGTTGTAAACAACGGCTTTCTTCCACGAGGGGTTTTTGCATCACGGCATTTGTTTACAGGCGGACGGATAAAGAACGAGACACGCACGTCTCCCGGACATCCTGTAGAATTCAACCAATCAGATTGCGACTTCGAAACTCCTGTATTGTTTCCAGAAAAGTGTGCCATATGCTTCAGATGTTCAGCCAACGGTCCGGGGGCGTGACGTCTGAGGCTGAGACTACACACCTATTATCAGCGTGTTCCTGGTCAAAAGGTTATACTTTGGTAATTTTACTGACTCTTCACATCCTCATCCTTTGAAAAAGCAAATTCTCTTTGCAAAATGCAGAGCAGAAAACAGCATATTCTCGACATGTACACAACAAGAACCAGCTACAGTGTTTGAGAGCGGGTTAAAGATGATGTTGTACGCTGGCAGCCAATGAAGACCATGGTTGAGCATTACGCAAATTTGTTATGTTACGTATGCAAGAAAGACTGGAATTACTGATGACTCATTTTGGAATTTCAGAATAGATTTTTTTTTTTTGAGACAATAACCATTTATTGTGCACTTTGATCTTTTAAACTTTGCAGACCTTTTACATTCACACTGCATGAAAGGTAATATCTGAAAAAGCATAACAGGGACACTTTAAACAAGGATTGATCTGCTGTAAAGTGTAACACCAGGCAGTTGGCATCCTCTGCAGGCGTTTGTCATAATACAATGTACATAACATGATCGTTTAAATTATGCATTTTAACAGTGTTGTTCTATAAAACCATATTATAACTTGCTTTTGATACTTGATTTGAACTAAATATTACTTCCTCATTGTTATTATACATGTATTTTAAGTCATTTTAAAGGTTTAGGTCTTTGCTTAGGCCTTTTAATTACCACAAAAAAATATCCAATAACTTGATTAATCGTCAAAATAATCGACTGATTACCAAAATTGTTAGTGACAGTCCTAGACTTATGCTTTAGAATATTTTCTGAATTACCTTATTTTGGGCTAGGTAGAAGAAAACCCTGCTGACAAAAAACAAAGATTAACTAGCCTAAACTGTCTGGTTGGTCTTAGCTGGTCTCCCTGCCCAGTCAGTGGTTTATCTGGCTAGTTTTAGAGGGATTTGGACCACTTTAGGTTTTAGATTTTTTTCCAGCAGGGAAAACCAGCGTCACTCACCCTTTGCATATTCCTCCTCGATAAGTGATGATTTTCACTTCTTTCACACACCCGTACTTGGCAAAGAACTCTCTGATCTCGTTCTCGTCCACCTGATGGAAAAGTAGTGGTACACAAATCAAAGAAAACATTTGGCAGATTTTTGTAGAAGTGAAATTAATTAAGATAGTGAAATAGAAAAAAATAAATAGAAGTTTGAGTTTATGAAAATGTAAAAATTTATTTATTCATATTTTATATAAAATATATTTTTTCAAAACATGTTGGACTCTAAAACTCCAAGAAAATCAAAGCCAAAAATCTGAAGAAGTTGTTTCAAATTTTAGGTTGACATCTCAAAATTAGCTTTCAGTAAGATTTTGTTTGGGCGCAGTACCAAACTTTTTTACTTGGTGACAACCAGACTCCATTACTGCCCATACAAGGGCGCCTCCATTTCCATATGTGGTTTGAGTGATCGGAACCATAATTTCCACAATTTTCATACAATTTAAGTAGACATCCTATTCAGAAGTAGTATGGGAAGTTTGGCAGATTTTGATATGAATTTAACCTAATAAACACATAAAAAGAACACACGTGCGTTATAGCTCACTCCCACTAGGGTTGTAACAATACAGGTCCTTCTCAAAAAACTAGCATACTGTGATAAAGTTAATTATTTTCCATAATGTAATGATAAAAATTAAACTTTGATATATTTTAGATTCATTGCACACCAACTGAAATATTTCAGGTCTTTTATTGTTTTAATACTGATGATTTTGGCATACAGCTCATGAAAACCCAAAATTCCTATCTCAAAAAATTAGCATATCATGAAAAGGTTCTCTAAACGAGCTATTAACCTAATCATCTGAATCAACTAATTAACTCTAAACACCTGCAAAAGATTCCTGAGGCTTTTAAAAACTCCCAGCCTGTTTCATTACTCAAAACCGCAATCATGGGTAAGACTGCCGACCTGACTGCTGTCCAGAAGGCCATCATTGACACCCTCAAGCAAGAGGGTAAGACACAGAAAGAAATTTCTGAACAAATAGGCTGTTCCCAGAGTGCTGCATCAAGGCACCTCAGTGGGAAGTCTGTGGGAAGGAAAAAGTGTGGCAAAAAACGCTGCACAACGAGAAGAGGTGACCGGACCCTGAGGAAGATTGTGGAGAAGGGCCGATTCCAGACCTTGGGGGACCTGCGGAAGCAGTGGACTGAGTCTGGAGTAGAAACATTCAGAGCCACCGTGCACAGGCGTGTGCAGGAAATGGGCTACAGGTGCCGCATTCCCCAGGTCAAGCCACTTTTGAACCAGAAACAGCGACAGAAGCGCCTGACCTGGGCTACAGAGAAGCAGCACTGGAGTACCCACAGTCAGTGATGGTCTGGGGTGCCATGTCAGCTGCTGGTGTTGGTCCACTGTGTTTTATCAAGGGCAGGGTCAATGCAGCTAGCTATCAGGAGATTTTGGAGCACTTCATGCTTCCACCTGCTGAAAAGCTTTATGGAGATGAAGATTTCCTTTTTCAGCACGACCTGGCACCTGCTCACAGTGCCAAAACCACTGGTAAATGGTTTACTGACCATGGTATTACTGTGCTCAATTGGCCTGCCAACTCTCCTGACCTGAACCCCATAGAGAATCTGTGGGATATTGTGAAGAGAAAGTTGAGAGATGCAAGACCCAACACTCTGGATGAGCTTAAGGCCGCTATCGAAGCATCCTAGGCCTCCATAACACCTCAGCAGTGCCACAGGCTGATTGCCTCCATGCCACGCCGCAATTTCTTTCTGTGTCATACCCTCTTGCTTGAGGGTGTCAATGATGGCCTTCTGGACAGCAGTCAGGTCGGCAGTCTTACCCATGATTGCGGTTTTGAGTAATGAAACAGGCTGGGAGTTTTTAAAAGCCTCAGGAATCTTTTGCAGGTGTTTAGAGTTAATTAGTTGATTCAGATGATTAGGTTAATAGCTCGTTTAGAGAACCTTTTCATGATATGCTAATTTTTTGAGATAGGAATTTTGGGTTTTCATGAGCTGTATGCCAAAATCATCAGTATTAAAACAATAAAAGACCTGAAATATTTCAGTTGGTGTGCAATGAATCTAAAATATATGAAAGTTTAATTTTTATCATTAAATTATGGAAAATAATTAACTTTATCACAATATGCTATTTTTTTGAGAAGGACCTGTACATCGATATGGATCGATGCATCGATCAAACGTCTAACTTTTGCATCGATACCACACATAAAATATCGATGTACGGTACCTTTATTTTGACACTCTCCACATCCTCACGTAACTTTTCTCCGCTGAAATAGACGCCTGACAAGATTGACTGAACCTTTTGTCACAAAAGCCGGTATTTTCCACTGTCAAGGCATCGCGAGTTCATGTTTTACAGCAGAAACGGCAAGCCCCGAAAAGTCTGTTTTAGCAAATCAGTGCACGGTATTCAGGTCAGGTGACAAGGCTGCTTGTCACTTTGAAAAGACGCGCTTGCTGAGAGGAGTTTCGTCAAAGCTGACTAAAAGTGATCGAGGATGGATTTCAGCGACCTTGATGAACCCGTCCCGTGATATCTTCTTCGGGGCGTAAAAGGAAAATACAAGCTGAAACTTTTTCACGGAATCTTGCTAAAACAGCGTGTTAGTGGTGAGTCGTGAAAAGCTCTCTGTATTGCGTGTACGTTAATCACAACAACAAAGTTCGACAGGCGTCTATGTCAGCTGAGGAGATTAACGTTAACCAAGTGTTTTATTATGTATCAGAGCAATTACTTGGCTTTGTTTAACTCTGAAACATGGAGTTATCTGCTTTTGCCACACACAATATATATATAATCCCTTCAATTAACTTTAATAAGTTATAACAGAAGAGTTCATTTGCAAAAACAGATAACTCCGTTCTTGTTCATTTTCATATATCATGTTTTTTTTTAAACTTGTAACAAACAACTTGTAAAAGTCCAAATTGGGAGAGGGTGTGCACTTTTCAAAGAGTTTAATTAAACTTTCATGTTATTTTGGATGTATTGTGAGTTAATAAACGTAACTGGTTGTGTGACACTTATCTAAATATCGATTAATCGATCGATATAGCCCTGAATCGAATCGTATCGTAGAATTTTTTGAGGTATCGGCAAATATCGTATCACTGGCTGAGAGAATCGATATCGTATCGTATCGTGATTAACTGTCCAATTTACACCCCTAACTGCCACATCACAGATGAATTTATTATTATTTTTTTATATTTAAATTTTCAGACCTTTTTTTGTATAAAAATTTAATGGATGTTATCTTTTGAACTCTTAGCATGAAAACACTTAGGTTTCTACCATTCTTTTATGATTTTCCATGTTCATCACCATTTCAAAATAAAGGTATAAACTAGGGCTGTGCGATATGGACAAAAAAACTTATCATGATTTCTTGATTTTTTTATTTATTTTAATCACGATTTTGACAAACAGACATGCATTACAGTTTTAATGCATTGTGTGAATTGGAAACATATTTCCAAAGGAAACCAATTAGAGCTTTATCGTGTAGCACTACATCTGGTAAAACGTTACACATTGCTCTTTGTATTGTTGTAAAATACATTCATGAAAAACAAGATAACAAATCAAAAAGATAAATTATTTTATATATAGTCTACTATAAAATTAAGACTAAGTATAGCACAGCTGTTTAATGAGGCAACATATGATAGATAGGACAGAACAAAAAAGGCTATTAACCCTCTGAGGTCGGCTATCGCGCCGGCGCGATAGTCTCGCTTTTTTTCTTATCAGTGCAAAAGAGACTCAAAATACTCTGTTGATTTTGATTTTACATATTTGTGTTATACATCATTTGATCCTGTTAAGTGTCCATTTTTTTGTGTATACTCACAATATAAACAAAGTATTGTGCTTTTAGTCAAATAAAGAAAAATAAACATGCTAGTTTTGCCTTCTCTGTCAGTGAAGTCCATTCTGAAACGCGTCCGAAAATTAACAGTAATTCCGCGAATACTTGTCATACAGGCACGAGTGTTTTTCCATAATGAAGCTTGAACTCTTCTTTTAAATGAATTAATTTATATAAAAAAACTAATATTCTCAGTTTATGTAATCTGTATGAAAAGAGAGAGATGTCATCTGTATGAAAAGATGAGATTTTTCTTTCCAGCTCATTATACCTCATTACGCGTTAATGTGCCACGCCCACGGAGAGCGCGCGGTATTCAAACGCAAATGATCTAAGGCAAGCCATGCAAACATGCCAACGCCCACTAGCTGGATTATAAAATCATGTTTAGTAAGTTTCTTACTACCGCTGTGAACACAGCGTATCCCTACCCTGTGAGGAATAATACTATCGAATAACCCTGGAAAATGTACCAGAAGTGCTGGTAGTTTCATTTCGAGGAGCAACGGATCCAGCTGATGTAGTAAGCAGGGTTTTTCCTGCATAGACAATTATGAGGTGGCCGCCTCCGTCAAATTTCGTGCCACCTCCGCCTCTCGACAAAACTCGGACAGACAGTCACGTGCTCATATACACTTTTTCCACCGTGACAGTTCTGTCGCGATTCCCGCTTGTATCCATTCTCTAACCGTGTAGTTTGCCGATAGTGCTGCACGGATCATAATCCGCGGGTCGAGCGGGCCGAGTAATAACATTCCATTCAATCGAGGGTGGATGACAGCTAAATGAGTATAATAAAGACACGGAACTCCCATCATGGTACGTAATTAGGGTTGGGTACCGAAACGCGGTGCCAACAGGGAACCGGTTCCGACGTAAATGGTAGTAACCAGACCGAATAAGAACGAAAATTTCGGTCCCTGACTCTGTGTCATGAGGCGCACACACGCAAGGTCTCTCGCTCGCTCTCTCTCTACGCCGTGCGCGCACTACACGGTTTGGAGCACAGTCTGTTGTGTCTCGCATGCGCGCTCTTGCTCGCTCGTTCTAGATTCTAATTTGCTGGCATCAGGGAGCCGTTATCAGTATGCAGGAGACTCCTGGAACGTCTGCTGATTGCGAGGGGATTAATGAAGATGCTGAAGACAAAACGCTCCAAGGTTTGGCTGCATTTCACATGTAAAATTACGCGTCAGAACGCCCTCTGGGTGTGCCGATTGTCTGAAGCACATATAGAATCACGCCAATCCATTGGCTGATGGCGCGGGCACCGCTCGACGCTCATATTATATTAGCGTGCGCATCATCTGCTCCTCAGATTTCTCTGCCGAAAAAGGAAGCTTGTCGGCAGCGCGAGGAGTTTGGCAGCGAACGCAGCGTCTCGTTCCATATTCAGAGAACATAGGTTACATCAGTAACCAGAGACGTTCTCTTTCATAGGTTCACTCAACGCTGCGTAGCTGAGACGCAGTGGGAACGAAATGCCAAACTCGCCAAGCGCTGCCGTTCTAGTGCAACGACTAGATAACTTACATGACTGGTTCAAGCAGACAAAACATGTGAACCTGTAGCCATGTCGAGATTAGATTACCCTGGTAGTAATCTATATTAATCTCCAGTATTATTACATTGTTTGATACAATATTGTTTTATTTGATATTATGTAAATGTGAATTTTTATTTTTAAAAAAGGGTATTATTTTTTCAAAGTGTGTGCGTTTCGTTTTCTTAAAGGGATAGTTCACCCAAAAATGAAAATTCTGTCAGTATTTACTCATCCTCATGTTGTTCCAACCCCGTAAGACCTTCGTTCATCTTCGGAACACGAATTAAGATATTACTGACAGAATTTTCATTTTTGGGTGAACTATCCCTTTAAGTACCGTTTCAAGAACCGTTTAAGCACCGGAACCGTTTAAAAAATACAGAGTAGGTACTGGTATCGGATAAAACCCAACCGATACCCAACCCTATACCTAATGTACAGACGGTAACAAAGTTGCGCTGTTGAGTCTCGCGCAGTTATTTATAACATTAATTATAGTTAAGAAACAATATATAGGCTACACACGACCAGAGTGCTGTTTTCCTGAATGCCATCACGATTGAAACAGAGATATTAATTTCATAACAGTTCAATAAACAAATAGTTCAAATTAAGTTACTTACATTTTTAGACTGTTTTTGTTCTGTTTTAGCAGCGAAAATAGTTCCAAACAACAGAACCATATCGCGTCTCACAGCAACACTCATCCATGATTCATTACTGAATCATTCAGCGTTTTGAACTAATCGCTTGAGTCAAAGATTCAATTGCCCATTATTAAACAGCCTCATTCTGAATCAAACAGCCGTTTGAATGAATCGTTTACATTAATGCCTCAATGACTCGCTCATTAAGACGGCCGCCTGCCGCCTCCTACTGGCGGTTTAGTTTCAAAGTATCATTCTTTTCAACATTCCTTGTATATTCAAAAAATATTCAAAATAATCTCATTTAATACAGTTATAATTTTTCAATGTAAATTTAATTTGATTGGTAACAGCCTAGTGTCTTATTATTTTAATTGAATGTATTGATAAAATGTAAGAATTTTAAATGAAATTTAGAGCATACATTAAATAAAATTAGGGGGAAAATGCCCTTTATAAAGGTACAAAAAATTGTTCCGATAAGAGTGTTTTCAAAAATGAAACATTGACAATAAGTTTAAAGGGAGTAAAGCCTCTGTTTAGGCTATAAAGAAAATGTAATTTTGCCAAAAGAAGATCTTTTAATTTAAATAAATGTTAATTGTGTGATAGGTTACCATATTATCATGCTTAATTGAATAATTGTAATGTGATGATCAGATGCAGATATCTAAATCAAAGAATATGGGTGGTTGGCGGGTGGATTATTATTTATTTTTAACAACAGATTCGAGTGACTCAAAGTGCACCAGATTAATGAATTTATCTTTAAAATGTACAAAATTTTCTCCCGGGGGGGCATGCCCCAGGAACCCCCTACTGTTACAATTTTACCACCTCCGCCTCATTTTGAGCCAGGAAAAACCCTGAGTAAGTCATTTATTCTTAAGTGCTTTGTTCTAATCGCAATATTGAATAGTGTCTATAAACCGCAAAAAGACTGTTTAAATATGAATTGCGTCTGTGTGTAGGCTAAATGATGAATGAACGGCAGAGGCGCGCGCGCTTTGTTTACTACAGTTATACAGCGCGTGTCTGTGCCATTCATTCACTCTCGCACCTACATTAGTAAATATGTTATTAAATTTACATGAACACATCCAAACTATATTGCTATAGCCTACTAAGATGAGTAAAAATACACTGAAATATGTTGAAATAAAATGTCTGTATAAGCAACAAACTGCAAATTAACATGTATATGCTAATATATCATACACAATATGTTACAGACTAAATATGAATGTTTAGACAAGATTTTGTGATTAGTTTTGGATAGATTATAAAGTTTTGACTGTAAAAAAAGACTACCGTCACATTAAATTGGTACGCTTTTGTTCACCAATTTCTGCTCATGTTAAATATACTATATGATGTTTTGTCAAAAATAAAGGTATACTGAATTATCAACTAAGATGTTATTATAGTGTTTGTTCCAATATTCAAACTAATGAATCCTTACCTTTTTTAATACGTATGATAATGTATACTTTTTACAAAGAAAGAATACACTTTAAATAGTTAAAATTGTAATTGTTGTAATTGTAACCTATTTGTAATTGGTTACAATTTCTAATTGTAAAAAATGTATATATAGATAATTTCTTTTGTCCTTGCATTCTTTGGGACCCTGTGACGCATCTGTGTGAGGCTAATTAATATGCAGCTCTATGTATGCGTCACATTATCCGGCCTTTGTCTTCTCAGGTGTGAACACGCCTCCACGCATATTGCCTTTCCAAACAAAAGGTGTCTTATAAAATTTAAATCAATGTATTGTTTTGTGTAAATGATTAGGCAGTTTGATTTTCAGATCATTTTGAAGCAAAAACTCTAGGCAACAACGCCCATTAGTCAAAAGTCTTGTGGACACATATTTAGTATGTGTTTTGTGGCCTTATTTCAGACACTTTAAGTTTTAGTTTTTTCAATAACCATGCATAAGCAATATTCTCTCAAAAATACAAACATGTACATACATGTTGCTCACATATTACGGTAGCCCCGTTTGTGCTATATAGAGTGAATTTACACCTTTTCCATTAACATGTTTATAAATAACTGAAAAAAGCACAAATGTCAGAGCATGTCAGAACACCTCAAGGACCCCAAAAAACCCTTAGACCTCAGAGGGTTAATGAGCGAGTCATTGAGTCATTCATTCAAACGGCTGATTTATGCAGAATGAGGCAGTTTATGAATGGGTAACTGAATCTTTGACTCAACCGATTCGTTCAAAACGCGGAATCATTCAGTAATGAGTGTTCCTGTGAGTAGCGCTATGGTTCTGCTGTGATCTTTGTTTGGAACCATTTCGCTGCTGAAATGGATTTTTGGGCCAGAGGCTTAAAACTACAGCCAGTATTAGTAGCTAGTTACGCATTTTTTCACCACGCCCATATGGGGCGTGATCTCACTCACCGAATGTAAAGATAGTGTCAGACATCTTTCTGTAGAAGCTAAGCTAACAAGCTCTTGCTCTGTGTAGAAAGTTTGTATAGTAGGCTAATCACGATGGCAGAAGGTGGTTTTGAAGTTGAAATGGCAGAAGGGGATTTTGAATCGGATGCCCGCGGCTACTTGTACGAGCCACAATACAGCGATGAACAGTTGCGGGAGATGGAGGAACAAGAGGCGGCCGGAGCAGCTGCTGCAGCAGGGGAGCAAGACCTGCTTGGCGAGCAAGACCTGCTTGGCGGTCAGGAGGAAGAGCCCGGCCAGCCAGACTCGAGCTGGGGCGGACTGGACAAAAACCAGTAGTATGGTTTGAAAAGTCAAAACTATCCAAGAATTTGAATTTGGTATACAAAGTCTTGATTTCGTTACAAAGGTATTATATATTTTTGCCTTTACTAGGATTTTCTAGGATTAGGTTACTTTAAAAAAAAAAAAAAAAAAAAACTTTTGCTGATAATTTACTCACCCCCATGTCATCCAAGATGTCCATGTCTTTCTTTCTTCAGTCAAAAAGAAATTAAGGTTTTTGATGAAAACATTCTAGGATTTTTCTCCATATAATGGACTTCATGGTGTACCAAATGGTCCAACGTCCAAATGACAGTTCATTCAACGAACGAAATTACTCGAAAAAAGATAAGTTAATTTTAATGAACGAGTTCGAACAGGAGAGACGGTTTTCATCAAAAACCTTAATTTCTTTTCGACTGAAGAAAAAAAGACATGGACATCTTGGATGACATGGGGGTGAGTAAATTATCAGCAAAAGTTTTGAAAAGTGAACTAATCCTTTAAGTTCATACCATAACAAAATTAACTCTGTTACTAAAAATTCATGCAGCGTTGAGTGCACCTTGCACTCCACGTCATAGCAGAAAGCACGAAAGCGTGCGCACCGTTACTATGGTTACTAGACAAGTGAGTTACAGAACAAGATAGTAACGTTAGCCAAGCGTAGTTTGTCGTCTGAAATAGGAAAGTTTCAGTTTAATCCGCTGTGGCCACAAATGCCAGAATTCAATAATATAACCCCCAAATCAGAGCTTTTCTGTTAAAAGAACTTTTCTACCCGGTCTTTTCAATAGTAGCTGGCAACCATGCGTGCGCGCTCTCTACACTGCTCAAGAAGCGCGGATGATCTGAAAACACAGACAAGCTGGAGTTCAGCAATCTTCATTTGAGATTTTCAACTTAAATATAAGTGTCATTCAGTCGGTCTATGAGCCACTTGCGCTGTTTGTGCGAATAAAATGCAGGCTGATATCCAGCAGTGTTTTTAATGTTGATGCAACGTTTCCCGAATATCCACACGATTTCAAATGTGACATTGATTTTATACAACAGTTAAAAAAACAAAACAAAGGGTAACATTAAGTGATTTACTACATTTAAAACAGTATAGTCAGGCTTATTGCTCTATTTTGCAACGAAATCTGTGGCTTTGAACGAATCATGAGATTCAATGAATGACTCACACATGAGTTACCGCCACCTACTGGCGATTTTAATATAATATTTTTATTAATATTAAACGATTTTTAACATTGCCTATTTATTGAACATGTTTTAAGCAATTATTTATTTTTTAAAGGTATTAAAGGTTAAAAAAATGAAATGATAAATTGAAACAGGTGTTCCTAATAATCCTTTAGGCGAGTGTAGACAGTAACACCACTCGCTAACGCCACTAGAGAGGGCTGCGCCGCAGGGAGCGTGCTACGGAAACCCTGAAGGAAGATTTGGTGAATGCAAAATGTATGTACGCTATACTGAAGAGGGGGAGAAAAAAACAAACAAAAAAAAAAACACGATTTTTTGAAAATATGAATCGATTTGACCAACCAACTCGATTTTTAAATCAAATAGATTTTTTTCCCAGCCCTAATTTAAAGTGTCCAAAAAACAAGGTTCTATGTGTATCAGTACATTCTAGATCTCTGCATTACTGTAGTTCTTAAAGTGACAGCAGTCTATATAAGAAGCAGTATGTTTCATTCATACAGTGAAGAACATGCAGTTTTATCATCTCATTTGATGATTCAATTTCTTACTTAAATGCTGTTTTTAGTGTTTAGAACTTGTACAGTTCTCTGTCCATACTGTCAAAATCAGTCAGAGTATCAGTAGAGTACCCTGACATAACGTTAGTAGCCTACAGTGGTACCATGCCAGTGACGTCATTGAACACGGCTGCGCTCTAATAACAACAAATGTTCATTTCAGTATTGGGGAAAACTTCATACATGTTTTGTTTTAAACATTTTTTAATTAATTTGTTTACAATTTTAATAACCAACGTGTTATCGAATTATATTTTGTTCGTTTCAGTTCCCCTTTAATTGCATTAGTTTGACTGAAGTATTGCGTGTACACAAGGTAAAGTTTAATTGCAATATTGCTAAAATCCCATTATCAGACCAGACCTGACCTTGAAATAATTTGAGTACTGGGGGGGTTTGGTTGTTGAATCATTCATGATTAATATTGCATTGCATATAATGTGTGCTGGTCAATAGTCTAAAACTAAGAAACCCCTAGAAAAAAGTAAATAAAAAAAACCTCACTAAAATCGGAACATTGCACATTTGGGATAGGCTACTTAACCCTCTGAGGTCTGAGGTGTTTTCTGGGTCCTGGAGGTGTTCTGACATCCTCTGACATTTGTGCTTATTTCTGTTACTTGTGACATTTTCATGGCTAAAGTCTTATTACATTGTATTCAGCACAAACTCTGCTACAGTAATATGTCAGCAGCATGTATGTAAAAGTTTGGAGTTTTAAGATAAATGTTTATGCGTGATTTGTGAAAAAACAAATGTCACTGAAATAAGGTCATAAAACCCATAGTGATTATTTCTTCACAAGACTTTTGAAAATTGTATCACGTAGCCTAGAATATTTGCTCCAAAACTATGTGAAAATCATCCTGCAGACTCATTTAGATAAGACAATATATTGATTTAAAATTTGTATAACGTGTTTTGTGTGAGAAAGATTTATGCAAGGAGGCGTGGATCTCTCATTAATATGAATGCATTTTACACCTGAGAAAGACAAAGACCCTCCCCTAATGGCCCTATTAGGTGCTATCAGGCCCGATCATTATGAGAAGCCTTGCACAAAGAATGAGGAGAAATTAAAAAAAGAATGGCTTTTAGATTGTCTGGATTTATTTACAACACAACATAATCCAAAGATACACAACAAAGGACAAAAAGCACATTAGTAAACACACTGATCTAAAGAAAAAGACTTAAACAGTCACACCTTTGTGCCATTCCTGAAACATAGTAGCCGACATACCTGTCATGTCCAAGGTGTTTGACTTTTCATTTTACCATGTTCATGTACAGAGACTCATGTGAATGTTGAAGTCAGCAGGACTCATCCAGTGGCATCTGGTCCCTTTCTAAAAAATAAATAAATAAACACCTGTAAACATGTTGATATCAAAGACAAACTATAGGGCTGCACGATTCTGGGAATATATTTTAGATTTTTCACTCACACATACACATATATACATATATATATATATATAGACACACACTGCCGTTCAAAAGTTTGGGGTCGGTATGATTTTTAATGTTTTTAAAATAAGTCACTTATGCACAAAGGCTGCATTTATTTGATTAAAAATACAAAACAAACCCAGTAATATTTCAATGTAAATCAGCTGTTTTCTATGTAAATATATAGTAAAGTGTAATTTATTCCTGTGATAAAAATTTTCAGCATGATTACTCCAGTCTTCAGTGTCACATGATCCTTCAGAAATCAGTATAATATGATGATTTGATGCTCAAGATACATTTTTCATTATCATCAATGTTGAAAACAGTTATTTACATTTTTATTTCAGGATTCTTTGATGAATAGAAAGTTCAAAAGAACACCATTTATCTGAAAAATAATCTTTTGTAACATTAAACACTACCGTTCAAAACTTTGGGGTCAGTAAGAAATATTATTTTATTTTTTTGGGGAAATAAATAAAATGGATCAATACTTTTATTCATCAAGGAGGAATTAAATTGATAAAAAATGACAGTAAAGACATTTATAATGTTACAAAAGATTCTATTTCAAATAAATGCTGTTGTTTTTAACTTTGTTCATCAAAGAATTCTAAAAAAGAAAAGGTACACAACTGTTTTCAACATTGATAATCATAAATGTTTCTTGAGCATCACATCATATTATACTGATTTCTGAAGGATCATGTGACACTGAAGACTGGAGTAATGATGCTGAAAATTCAGCTTTGATCACAGGAATAAATTACGCTTTTTACTATTCACACAGAAAACAGCTGTTTTACATTGAAATAATATTTCACAATATTACTGGGTTTGTTTTGTATTTTTAATCAAATAAATACAGCCTTGGTGAGCATAAGTGACTTCTTTTAAAAACATTAAAAATCTTACCGACCCCAAACTTTTGAACGGCAGTGTATATATGCATTTTGTAAATATAGTTTGTTGTGCCTTGTATATAGGCATGTGTAGGGCTGCATAAAATAACAATAGCCTAGATGGCAGGCAGCCTATAAATCGTTAAAAATTAACAATTCAGTAACACTACACTAGACAAACATATTGTTTATCATATGTTACTTCAAATATTTATATTCGTTATGAAATGAGATGAGTTTGACGTGAAGCCTAATGTGTGGCGTGTTTTGCTTTTCAAACACACAGCGCGACTCAGACCCAAACTCAGCGCGTGCAGCGATCGAGCCGCTCCAAACTATGAAACATTATTGTTACATTATACATCTACGTTTGAGCAGATATCCACAAACACAGTATTTAACAGTTAACACAGGTTTAAACATTAAAATATTCACCATATTAGAATAAACACTCATACTAGCATACTTGTATCTCATTTCATAACATTTCACGCTGGCACCAGTTTAGTAGCTACAATGTAAAGTTTATGCAACAATAAAACACTTACTATTATGTCTCTTACCTTAAAAATTGTTCTCATAATCAAAACGTCGTCTTCTGAGGTAAATCCACAGCACAAACAGTCTTCCAAACTCATGAAAAGTAGAGAAGTACTGGAGTCGCTGATTCTTTGTTTCGAGCTGATGAGGGCGTTAACAGCTCTGCGTTCCTTCACGTGGATCATTTGAATGAGAACAGCTGCGCGAGTGGGGGCGTGGTCAAATTAAAGTTAATGAGCTCGGGCTGGTGAAACTGTACATGTCGTTGCTTTCATACGGATTTCTTAAACCGAGAATATTTGTTTTTGATATGATTTACTTCATTTAAAAAAGGAGACTTCAAGCTTTGTAAAGACATTACTTTCATGTGTGGGTGGCAAGTATCGGCTGAGTTACAGATCATTTTCTGTCGCGTTTCAGAATGAACTCCACATTGAAAGAGAAGACAGAACGTGCATCATGTTTTTTTTCTTTATTTTATGAAAAACACATCTTTTTGTTTTTATTATTAGTGTACACAAAAAAAGAAGACATTTAACAGTTTTTAAAAATGTATAACACTTGCCTGTATGACAAAAATCGATGGAGTTATTTGAGTTTCTTTTGCACTGATAAGAAAAAAAAGCGAGACTATCACGCCGGCGCGATAGCCGACCCCAGGGGGTTAATTTATTATTCCAATATCCAAATGAGATACTAAATCTCACAGAAAAAAAAAAAAACTTTTATTTGAGACGTGCTGTCTTTGCATTTGAACATTGCACATTTTAAACAGGACACGCATTAGCTGAATAAACGTTAGCCAATACAAACATATTTATAGAAAATAGTTGACAATGAATAGACAGGAGTCCAATAATAGCAAAACGAACCACTTATTCTAAAGAGAATATCAAGTAGGCCTATAAATTGGACGAATCCGACATATCCTAATGAGGGCTGTGTTAACAGTAAAACGTCCGTCATTTAACGAATTTAAAAAACACGGATGGATAAAACAAAATGCTTTGACATTGACAGAAAAAAAACAACCAAGAACAAAATTTAAACTTAGCCCGTCAATTTTCATTTTACAATCATCTTCTCGCTGTGTGTGCCCGTCAGTGTTTGTGATAGAGAGCTCACGCAGCACTGATACAATGGTACTTTTTAATCCATAAGTAACTAACGCGCTAGTTTTCATACAAAATAAATATGTAACAATTAGTTTAGTTATTAACACAATAACGTAACACATGCAGGCTACGTCTCTCAACACTAAGAATAAATAAACACCTGTTTCTCCAGACTCGTGTTTATCAGTAATCCACAAATCACAGAACTTTCATAATCACTAAGCCATAGCGATTTAAATTTTATTTAGATTTATTGTTCAGCATTACTTAAGCATTTTATAATTTGCATGGCTGAATGTTGTTTTCCTCTTATCTGAGTAACCATGATTGATGGAGTATTTTAAGATAATCCATGCGATTGCGATCACTCCCGTGTGATCATCGAATCCAGATTAAGTTAACTCAATACAATATTTTAACTTTTCACATCAGCCCGTTTACCTTCAGGAGTCAGAAGTACTGTGAATACTGTACTGTCCTCGCTTATGAACTCAGTCAGACGGCGGAAGGGGGAAAGCGGGATTCTTTATTGCTGCCGATTTTCAGTCTTTTTTTAATGATAGGTCTTACGCATGTCAATCATCCCCACTTGCTATTTGGGGAATGAACCCAGCGCTATGATTGTTCAAACTCTTCTTTTGCTGTTGCTTGATTTGAGGACTGCACGTAAACAGAGGCGCTTCACCAGGTTTTTGCGTAGTTTAGAGTGACAAATCGTACCAACGTACTTAGAGGTCAAAACGCGTATCCGCAACGCAAAATGCGTACAGGTTGGCAGGTCTGCATTATAATTGCATTATGAGGGTGCAAGTAGACAAAGTGATTGTCTCATAATTAAAATGTAGCTATACAAGTTATTATTCAAAGCAAAGGACATGCAATGATATTTGGACTACAGATGCCAGAAATAATGCTTCTCTGTGTTTTAGGGCTGCACGATATATTGTTTTAGCATTTATTTAATTTCATAATGATGACTTTTGTAGCTTTAACAAAGAAATTATATTAAGTAATTATTAGGGCTGGTCCGATTATAATTTGAGCCGGTCCGATTATAATTTGAGCCACGAAGCTTCGGTAGCAATCAACACTGAATATTCGAAGGGAGGGGGCTAAACGTATTATTCTCTCTAATAAAGGCAGGAATCTGTGTGTCTGTCTGTTTGCATTTTGCTTATGTCGAGAACCATTCATCCAATCGACTTCACACGTGGCGGGTGTGTTGCTGCAGACCCAAGGGAGAGCAGTGTCGCATTTGGTGCAATATAGACATGCATTCAGAATCAATAAACTTTTAATAAACTACAGAACAGCGCAAGCCAGATCGGCGCACATCACGCGGGCAGTGCCGGTAAAATTGACAACCGCATCACCGTGGTGGCTGAGTAGCACTTTTTTTTGTACGTGAACGCTGTTTATGACACGAGTGAAGCACAAAGCCTTGTTTACAAAATAAATTATATGTTAGCAATTAAATGTTACATTGCAGCCATGGAAACATTTGGACTCATGCCGAATGAGAGAGATACGTCACGTGAGCCCATAAATCTGAGCTTTGTATTATGTTATATCTGGTTACCCGATTATCAGCGAATTTAACATTGGACATGGAATATCTTGTTTCTTTTCCTAAATCTTCACTTCACACTTCATTTTCGCAGGGGATTATAAACGTTTCTTCATTTGGTTTTAGTGATGGATCGGTCATCAACGATTTATTTTGAACGAATCTTTAATATGACTCGGGACTACGGAGTTGTCTCAGAGAGTGATTAGTTCATTTTGTGTTGACCGCGCATGGGCAACATCCTATGGGTTCTGTACTGGAAACAGAAATGATTAGTTCATCTCTCGAGTCTTCAGGTTCGGGTCTGAGTCTTTTGGTCTTCCTGTCAGTCCCATAGAGGCTATGCTATCGGTACCGGAAAGAGAAATGATTAGTTCACCTCGAGTCTTCGGGTCTGATTCTCCCGTTCTTTTGTCACGTGATGAACGAATGACTCGAACCTAAAGTCGATCGACTCGAAACGTGAACTAATCAATTCTGTATCCGGTACTACAGACTGCATAGCTGAGTTTATGAGGATGTCCCGGGATGAACAAACAGCTTCGGGAGGCGAGGTAAACTAACAGACTGCATAGCCTGAAGACCAAGATAAATTAATTAATCGTTTCTGTTTCTCATAATTTGGCCTTTTCCTGGCATTGCAATTATTTTCTTATTCTAAATGCGATCAACATTTGATGTGTTTGGGAATTTGGCTAACATGTAACATTTTAAATACATTCTGCTGAAATTAACAAAATGACTCGGCTCTTTGCATCTCGTTCATCAAAATGAACTAATCTTTTTTTGAGTCAGTAAAATGACCTGAACTTCCCACTACTAGTTGGTTCGCTTTTAATTTGTCCTACAGCGTTTTTTTCTACTTTACCACAGTAAAAATATGAATATAATAGGCCTGATACCTTTTTGCTTGCAAATCAAATTCTATTTAACACAGTTTGTGCTTGTTATGGTAAGGTGCGTCAAGTTTATTTGTATAGCGCATTTCACAAACACTTGGGATTTTAGTTTCGCTTTCTCTGGCAGCACAAAATCAAACATAGCCTAAAGGTCTTGATACAACGAAAGAAAGAAATTCACTCTTCAGACCTTTTACAACAAGTGTCAGTTGCTTGGAACATCAGGAGAAAGCAAAGATATTAGAAAAGTGAATGACTGTCTTTCCTGCTCCCACATCCCTCTCAAAGCGCAGAGCGGTAGGCTATACGACAAATCTTTGTCGGAAAGAGAAAAATGTTTTTTTAAATATGCAATTTTCTTATATTATTTAGGTTACCAATATTTAGGCTATTTCAATGTTTTACAGGCATAGTGTGGTGTTTCACTACTAAAATAAACACGCTTGTCTGTTACAAAATGGAGGTTTAAGGTTAAATAAAATTGCCTTATATAGAATAAAACAAATTGTAATAGGTTAAATAGAACAAGGTAACGTTAGACGGTCTAGCGCAATTAACGCAACTCACATTTCAATAAACGTGACATCCCAGTAAAATCTCACATTTGAGTTAACAAGCTCCTATATTTCACAGTAGATTAATTTAGATTGATAACAGATAAAGGGCTAATATATTTTGTTTCTATTATTCTATTTTCTACAATGTCAAAGCAACACGGCTTACCAAAATACAAGCTCAGGCATGCACTTCTGTCCATACAAACTCATGCAGTTGTGCGCTCTAGACAGAATACTCCAGTTAGTAGGCTAAGAAGAAACAAATATTTATTAAGCATAACAAAGTTGGGCTCCTTCAACTGTCCATCCTATTAAAAAAGGCTAGGCAATAAGATAATTGAAAAAATAAAATAAAAAAATTCCAAACCCAAAATTGAAAATCTAATACCAACCCACCTAACGAATATTCAGGTCCAGCCCTAGTAATTATATTTCACTTATACTAGGGCTGCACGATTTGGGTAAAATGTCATATTGCGATTATTGAGGTCAATATTGCGATAGCGATATAATAAATGGTTTCATGAGTGAGCTTGCTTGGTTCTCAAGGAAAATGCACACACAGATTAGTGATAATGCTGAAATGTGTATTTCTCAACTCAAACTAGCAACAACAACTAAATGCAGTGTTTTTAAATTAAAATAATATTTGTACTAAATTAATGACATCTTTGCATTATTGCAAACTTGTTATCGTCTCAATAGTACAATGATATAAAATAAATGGAACAATAAATAAGGACATTTGTATGCTCATAAAAATAAGATATTCTGAACATTCTGTCCAGACAAACAGGGACTATTAAGTATGATGCAACATATTCTTTGTATAAACTGTCTGTGGATCATTTTTGGTGAAAGTGTATTGTGATTGTCAAAACATTTGTTAACAGAATTTGTTACGTTTATTGACAACTTGTTACCATGTTTACATGGTACAATGACTGGTATGCAACTGTTTTTATTATTGCTTGACAAATTTCACGATCTTAATTCAAATCGTGTGATTGGATTCCGATCTTGATTAATTTGGATAAATATTAGGTACAGTAGATACATGTTCGGTTCACAACCACGATCTGTCACACTTACAAGCACCAAAACGCTATTGTTTGAATTTTGTAAAAAAAAAATTGACAGAATCTGAGTATTTGTTTCATATCAAAAGTAACCTCCTCTGTTTAGTCTGTCGGTGTCAGTGTCCTCTTTGCTTCGCGATTTTTTTCTCTGCGTGAGTAAATGGAGAAGAGCATGCGATCGCGACTTCAGTTCTCTTTCGTGGATTATTTGGATTGAATTATATATATATATATATATATATATATATATATATATAAAGTACATTCTGGCAAGCATTCCTGTAAACACAGTGGGTATGTCTTTAGGGAATGTAAACTGTTTGTAAAAATAAATCGTATGTGTTCCATTGGGTAGCCTACGTGCAGGTCTTAAAGGGCCGGACCAGCAGCCTAATATTCTGTGTAATTAATGTTAATGAAACAACAGAAAATAGACAATCACCCAATGCTTGACCGAATAAATGTATCTATTTATTAAGAATCAGTCTATAGTTAATTTATAGAGTGAAGACTTTATTTTTTTCAGCTACAGTACTAGATCTATTTAACAGTAGCATTCAAAAAAGAAATGAAGCACTGTTTATTTTATTTTTCTCTTATAGTATTTGTCTCTTATAGTATGTCATATTGTTTGTAATTAGATTTTTGCTTATTTTTAATAACAAAGATACAATTAAATTATCTATATTGTAATTATAAAATTACATTTATAAAAATATTAAATAACTCGTTTCATTAAATAAGATTTTGGTCATCCCAACCTGTTCAGAACTGTGAAAGGTTAGCAAAAGTTAACATGATTGATAATAATGTCAATGTTGCAAACATCTTTGTAAGGACGTACACACTGGCACTTGCTAATTATTATTATTTTATTTAATAAAGGGGAGGGATTGGTCAAAAAGCAGGGAAGGAACAGTTTTTCTTCAAATTAATTTATAAAACAATAAATTGTAAGTTCTGTCATATTTTTCAGTTACTTTTACAGTTTTCGTTTTTTTCCCATGGTATCGAGGTATTTTAGTCTGGTATCGTATCGAAGTCATAATTTTGGTATCGTGACAACACTAATGTGTTATATGATTAGAATGTTGTCCCGGTTTTAAAATAAAGCACAGCAATGATATTTGAGAGTGTTTCTCCCTTTTCAGGAAAAGTATCGAAATCGCAATTCTTGACTTGGTATCGAAACAATAATTTTGGTATCGTGACAACACTACGCTGCACACCGGAAAAAGTCACGGTGTGACCATACGTGCCACAGCCTAAACCGAAACTGACTGGTCTTTTTATTAGCGGTGTAGAAAATGTGCAAACAGCTCTCAGAGAGAATGGGTTGTCATGTCCACACATGCATTTATTTCATAAAATCGCAGCCTTTCACATAGGCTTGACATCGCGATACGATTAACAGTGCAACACTAGTTTATTACAGTAAGTACTTATTTTACACTTGATTATTAAATTTCTGTACCAGAATACTGTTAGATTTACCTGTTGTATCTTTCTTCTATTGTATTTATCTGTGCATATTATTTTCTATGCAGATCCCTTACAAAATCACCCCAATTATTCATTTTCAAAGAGCTATTCAAAACATCTGTCGAAATTGTTTTTATATCGTAACATACACACATAAATATAAATATATTAATAATTTAAATGATTATCATAAATGGATATCTTTGCAATAAACAGTAGGGCAGCACAACATTGGGAAAAAAAATCCCCCCCCCCCCCCCCTATATATATATATATATATACACATACACACACACTTTTTTTCCCAATATTGTGCAGTCCTACTGTGTTTATTGCAAAGATATCCAATTATGATAATCATTTAAATTCAATATCTAAATGTACATATTGTTGTATTGTTTTATAGGGTACATATATGATCCGAAGTAACTAGCAACTTGAGCAGATTTTTTAATTGTATAATTTTTACTCTTACCTCAAGTAACTACAAAGATTATTACTTTTACTTTGAGTAAATATTTCCATAAGTACTTGTACTCTTACTCGAGTACAGTTTTTGGATACTCTAGCCACCTCTGTGTGTACTAGGCAGTAAGCAGTGAGTTTAGTGTGCCGTTCCGAACATAGATTCGGTTATCAGAAATGAATCAGCTCGTTCGTGAATCTGACACCGCTCTTGCTTCGGAGGGGGTGGCAATTTCTTCGAAACAAGGAACGTTTTTATAAAATGTAGTGGAGTAAAAAGCACGACATTATCCTTTGAAATGTTGTGAAGAAAAAGTTAACCAAAATAAAAGTACTCGGCTAAAATACTGATACTTGGGAAAAAAAAAAAAAAAGTGTCCACCACTGTGAAAAGGGGATCAGTTTGGGGAGTAACGTTAGATAGAAACTATCGAATTGTAGATAGAATTTAGAACCGCAATGAACCAGTTTAAATAAATTAGAACGGCGCTTTCAGTTTATCACCAACGCCATTATGTTACCTTCATGTCAATCCCGCCGACGAACAGTGTGTTGGGCGTCATCTTGCCCTCAGGTAAAATATAGCCGTTAGACAGCTTCAGAGAGGACGGAAAGCCCTGACGGTGCTTCTGGATATCCTGTGGATTTTACAACATTTTCAATACACATGATTAACAATAGAACGAACAGGTAAAAAGTACAACATGAGCTCTCAAAAACAACCAATAACAAAGTTTTTGAGATTCAAAATACCATTAACGTTAAGTTACCTGTGAATACAGCCCACATATAAGGCACAGGGGTAACTTAACGCCCTGATACATCTTAGATTTGAAGTAAGGCCTCACGTTTCGCTACCGATTCCCTAAAAATAAACCCTAAAGTCAACCGAAATGCTAACGTTAGATGAAGAAGTTTCAAAGTGCTCGACCACACGCGGCCGAAACCGCGTCGATCTCATACACGATGTTTTCATGTTTCTTCATTAAGCAATCTTGGCATTTAGGCTAAAATGAGTTAATTAGCCGAACATTTGTGCTCTCCTGGCAGATGAACATAATTTAATGGACGACGGTCTGAATTGATTTCCTTTGATGGCGAATTTAACGTTACCGCGTGATATATTTTACAACAATACAACTCGATATTAACAACATAGAACTTTATAGATGGTGGCTGAAATATGAAACGATCAATTAGTATTACTACTTTTGTTACTTACCATATGTAAAACCATTAAAATGACAAAATAAGTTAATGAAGTGAGTGGCTCGTTGGGTCTGTGCTTCTAGCTGGCCTGGAGTCGATTAGAGCGCCACACCCATTCTCAGTCCTAATTGGAAATGCAACATACCAAATAAGGCGAATTTTAAAGTCAATACGGAATAACAAACATTGATTTAAAAAAAATAATTAATCGGTCAAATCTCAATCATTACATACTCCAATTATTTCTTAAATAATGTGGCAGATTTTATAGAGTCTACAATGTAGCCTAATCCATTTCGGTACGGTCTAAAAGTTTGGCACCTTAACAACTTTAAAGGATATCACAACTTTTAGCATTTCAATTGCTAAATAAATAGTTTTTAAATGAGAAAATGTAATAATTTTGTCTGAATTTGACAGACAATTTGGTGTAATGCTAGTTAATTCATTCTTATTGAGGCAATGTTGTTACAGCGATAACTAACCGCTAGATGTCGGGTTTAAAAATCATGAGCTGCCTGTCTGGACTGAATTTGAGGTCATATGCCTCTTTACAGACAAGGCCTAAACCTAGTCCTAGACTAAAATGCATGTTTGAGACGTTTCAGCTGAAAGCAACTTGCATTGACATGTCTTAAAATATGTCAGTGCAATTGTCTCAAGATGCACATCAGTAATGTTTTTTATTTCCGAAGGCACGTTTATAAAAGCTACTTATATGCCCCGAAATTGTACTAAAGCCTAATCTTGACTTAATCTAAACCCTGTCTGTGACTAACCTAATGTCCAGTGTTGACTATGTGGAGGTAGTTTAAAGGCGATCTCCTCCACAGAAAAGGGAAATAAATGGCTAAAAATAACATCAGGGTACAAGGAAACTGTAGCGTGCACAGATATTTGGATTAGACAAGAGTAATGCTTTTTATTCATCCAGAGTTAATAGGATATCAGTATTAGAAACATCCTTCGTGTCATGTGCAAAACAATACACAGTTACCACGGGAACAAAAGACTAATGACATCAGAGAAATACTAGAACATAAAAGCTTCATATATCATCAGCTTAAAAATTATGACAAATACGAAAGAAAGAAAAATCCATAATTTAACAAATGACTATGGCGTGGTCTATGGGCTAAAATCTCGATCTTAAAAAAAGAACAGGCAAAAATGGAAAATGGACAACTGCTCAGGCACTGGTTCATGGAAAATCAATAAAGATGAGAGTGAATGAGAAACACTCAGTCCATTTCATTAAAAAGGTACTCTCTACTACTAGATTGAGCATCTGTCAATGTCCTGTCCTTATCACAAAAGCCAGTTCCCCCCCAAAAAAGACAGAGATAGAGGGAAAACTGAAGCAGAATATAGCTTTTATCTGAGGCAGAGAGTGTCTGTTAAATGCATTTCACAGGATATTGATTTAGAAGAAAACTAATATAGGTTTTCTACATAAACGTCAAGATGCGGTCCAAAACCTTTAGGACATTTTCAAAGAAAATTACAGAATGAAAAATCTCATTGAAGTAGAGGCTGCTTTTTATGGCTTTAGATACCACATTTATGTAACAGAGCACATGATCTATGGCCAGGGCCTCACATTTGGAGCACAAAGAAAAGAGTTGTTTTGAATTAGGATGGTTTTAAATACACAGCCAGAGGTCCAGGATTTAAGAAACAGAATGTGTGGTTTAGGGATTGAGCTACAGAGTATAGGGCACACCAGACAGGGCACACCAGACAATCAGCCTGAGTTCATATGTGCAAACGTCCAGCAGAGTTTCTTAAGTGGTAATGATGGGTCCAGTCATATTTAGGGTAAATCAAGGTTCAAAGGTCAGTAGGATTAACAATAGTGAAGTCAGAGTCCTTGCTGTGAGTGCTGCCGTCATCTGGGCTGGAGGACCCAGACGTGGTCCCCATCAGAGGGTCTTGAAAATCCGCCTTGTTTAGGCCTTGTACATGCTTAAAGAGTGGAGCAGTGGTGGTTATGCTTTGCTCCTCACTCTCTGATGGCTCGTCATCCTGTGAAACCAAGATGTAGTCATCCCAGTTTCTCCCTTCAGAGGCCTAATACGATAAAAAGTGTGTATGAAATTGGTGTTTGGGTGAATCACGTTAACATATGGAGGTTTTTTTTTCAGCATATATTTATATGCAATCAATTAATCAGCATGTAGTCAGTATGTTATTACTTTGAATTGGTGCTAAAACTAAAAATATACCAATTACAATCAACTAAAACTATTTAAATAAAGCTGAAATTAAAATCAAATATTAGATGAAAAACTGAAATGAAAATTATAAAATGTTGCCTTGGCAACTACCAAAAATATTATAAAATGTTGCATTGGCAACTACAAAAAATAAAATAAAGCTTAAGTATTAAAATGACTAAAACTGAAATAAGCCAAATAGAAATATAAAAATTATAAAATGATAATAATGAAAAATAACTGAAATATAAAAATACAAGCCAATTCAAAATAAATATATAAATATTATAGTAGTATATTAATAATACTAAAATAACACTGCTTTAAATAATTTTTTTATTGATTGACAGCCCATAAAGCTAATCCCATACAAAATCCCATTTCAAAAAGCCATTTTATTGGCCTAATCATTATTATTCTATGACAATGAATGAATCAGCCACCCTCTCCATGCTCATTATGTAACTCCAATGAAATACATGCAAATAAAATTAATATAAAGATTGTAAAAGTATTTATAAATAATTTGTTGTACTCCCTTTAACTTGATATTACTGGGAAAAAAAATACTTTTTTATTTTTACAGTAATACATGTGTTTATTTGGTCTACTAAAGTATAACCTTGAAATTAATTTTTAGAAAGTGCATGTACCTACTCACATGAAAACTGTTTTTTATAATCATCTAACCTGGGGCTCTGGTATTGTGGGGACCTTGTCAGTGGTCAAGGTGACATTGACCTTCTCTTCCTCCTTCTCTTTCTCTTCCTCTTCCTCTTCCTTCTCTGCTACAATGTCTCCTTCCTGGTGGTCGTAGCGCTCTGGAACCGCTTGTTGTCCGTCTGTAGAACCAGCTGCGTCTGGATCACTCTGGTCCTTTAGTGTACTATATTGGCTAGAGCAGTAGTGATCGTCTGCTATGGAGATCTCCTCATTCTCCTCCGCCTCTAGCTGACTCTGGTTGAATCTGAGAGACCCCTTCAGGATGTCCTTAATCTGGGGACAATATGGTTAAGAGAGACCTCTAATTATATTTGTATATTAATCCAGAGTGTGTTATAATTGCATTTAGATAACTGTTTTTCTCATACATGTAAGATCAATTGTACAGTTAGCTAATTATTAATTGCAAAATAAACCCTGAGATTTAGAATCACCTTGAAGGGGTTTATTTTGTGGTTATTAGATGGTTATTTACCAACCAACCAACCAACAAATAAATAAATAAATAAATAAATAAATAAATAAATAAATAAATAAATGGACAGTAAAATTATGTGGTAACACTTTACAATAAGGTTCTATTTGTCCTATATTATTTGTTCTATAAGTCCCTCTGTAGTCAATAATTGTATCCCTTAAAACTCATCTTTGATCACCAAAATGACATATTTGTTTTTTTCCTGTAAAAAAAAATTTGATTCATGCCTTAAAATAGCTTGAATTTAACTCAAACCCTTGATTCATTTAGTATATGCTGGTCCATGAATATGCAAATTAGCCCCGCCTCCACTCACTCACACCAGCTCAGAGATCCACTCGGACAACTTTGCTGTAGTAAATGCACAATGGCAAGTAGAAATACTGGTTTAATTCAGCCATATATGTTTGAACCAAAAACTGATTCACATGAAATGGAAGAGTGAATTATACAGGCTCGTCTACAAGTCGATGTATCAGAATGGCAATGTGTTTTATGCATCACTCTACAACGTCGGACACATAACCTGGCTTATCTTGAGACTCCCCCGCTTTGCAGCAAAGTAATGATATGCTAAAGCCTGCCCTAGGGTTGTGCCGATAGACGATAGTATCGTGTATCGATGATAGTCTGAGATTTCGCCGATGGCAGATGCCTTTGACTATATCCAGTGGCGTCATGCCCATTCAAAGTGAGGGGGCACGTGCCCCCTCAGATTTTTCCTCCCTGATAATTTTTTTGTCACAACTTTATTCCTATTATGCTCCATAATTACCAGAGCCTATAACGACTCAAATGTATTCTTCTGGATGTGTAATAAATCGGTCAGCATCAGCCCGCCCCTTTATCCAAATATGGTGTCTGTGTATATCAAATCTAGAGCGCTACGCGCGTAGTCTAGAATCTTTGCTGTGTATGTTCAAGCAACTCACTCGTCTCGCACGTTGAGCTGGCAATGTTTTACAGATGGTCTTGAAGTGGTAAGTGGGAAAAGCAACAAATCGGCATTGAATTAGTTATCGGATGATATTAAAAGGTAGTGGGATTATTTGTGGTTGACCTGGAAATTTTAACTTGATCAAAAAGTTATGGATTTGATATTAGCTGCGAATTCAGAGCATTAACTTAAGTTGTGTCAGTGTAACGTTAGCTAGCCTAGTCTAACCGTAAACTAGTTGGCTAACGTTACTGCCTGCCATACAAAGCCAATAAGTAACGTTATCTGATCGGTTTTGAAACATCTGTTCTGTTTTGTCTTGTGTCAAAGTCTCCATCTGGTTCAATTGTTTTCAGTTTCATAGAAACGAGGATGTTAAATTTGTTGTAGGCTAACTGCAAAATCCAACCTAACGTTATCAAGGCATCGACTTGATGTTTCTCCCATAGACTGTTATTCACGGTTCTTCACGGATCAGGCAGCTAATTCAAATGCAGTGAAAAGAACCCGTTCGAAAGCTACAGCATAGTTGTTATACAGATCGCTATGACCGTGATGTAGTCTTAGAGACAGTGTAACTACAGTATTTCAATGATTTTACTAAAGATACATATTACATTTGATTTGATTACTTTTTTACATTTCTGTCAATTATTAACCATTTTCAAATAAACAGGGTAGTGTTAACCTTATTCAGCACTGAAATCTGTCAAACTTCTTTCAAAGTCCTTCATCACATATTAATATTAAAATAACTTAATTTCAGAGCACCACAAAGTCAGACCTCAGCACCTTTATGTACCTTTAATGTAAGATCGTTCTTAGGTCACATACCAATTTAAAATCATAACATAAAAACTGCAATGGTAGCCTACTGTTTTTAAAATCATGTGTAGTAGGCCTAAGTGTACAGTAAGTGTGTGTGTGTAAACATGCTTTAATGAAGTAGACTTCAAAAGCTTTTGAATTTGAGCTTACAGTTCTTTCATCAACCTGTCTTTTACATAAACTTACAAAATAGATACTTTAACTTAGTCCTCCGATAGAGGAGGGTTGCTGCTAGCTCCGTTAAGGTATTTCTGTCCCTCCCAAACTGCATTGAAATGGTATGTTTAGCAGCCAGAATCGAAAAATTTTCAGATCCATATGGGTGATCCATATCACCCGTCAGAAAACAATTGCAACGTCTCAGATTGTGCCCCCCCAGAATTTTGGCTTGCATGACGCCCTTGACGATATCAATACGATAATTGGCTCGTTTTACCATTAACGTATTAAATTATTATTAGTAGTAGTATTATTATAAAGCTAGTATTGTTATTAAATTAATATAAGGGACTACAATTAATTTGCCTTGCCTAAATTCATAACGACATCACCGCATAGCCTAACACTTGCGACAACACCGACACGCGCTTATGAGGACTCGTCTAAGAAAATGTTTTTAAAACAGAATGAAAAACGATACTCGGTTACTAACGTAACCTCGGTTCTCTCTAGAGAGGGAACGAGTATTAGTATTGCGTAAGTTAAGCTTACGCTACAGGAAAGATTCATCTTCTCGAGATACTGAAGCCAAAAATTATCCTTAATTTTGTATACCTCGTCAACGCAGTGCAGCAGCTAGCAGACCTAGAGCAGGCCATCTTGCGTGCTCATTGGCTGCCCTGCGGGCAACTGCTGCAGCCTACCAGTGAGCCCGGCGTGACGTCACGCCCAATGAAGGGCGCCCGCGCCTTCATAGCGTCACAGCCCGCCCGAATGGGCGTGGCTTAGCCTATAAAGGAAGGGGGCTGTAGGCTGCTTCCCTGGTTTTTGTCGACTGAAGCGAAGTCGCTCGTGGCGCGAGCACGGCCGGTTACGCAATACTCGTTCCCTCTCTAGAGAGAACCGAGGTTACGTTAGTAACCGAGTATCGTTCTCTTACGAGAGGTTCTCTCGTATTGCGTAAGTTTAGCTTACGCTACGGGAACACTTTGTCAACGCCGTGCACGCCAAGCATCCACATGAGACCCCGATCTTTTAGGGGGGAACCCCATAAGTGGAAAGAATAAGGTGGCCGGCCACACGGGCCATCACTTGTACATAAGCACACATAGGGAATACAGAGCAGTGCGCGGGTCTGTATAGGCACATGGCACAATCCCATTTAGTGTAGCTCAACCAGGAGAGCTGAGTCATGTGAGAGTGATCTGAGCAGGAGATCTGGGCAGAATACACCTCTCGTTCAGACTGACAGCAGTTTAGCCTGCAAGGCGGGAACTTCTAGGTTATAAAACCTGACTAAGGTAGACGGGGAGCACCAGCCCGCCGCTACACACATGTCATGGATAGAAATCCCGCTGGACCATCCCACGAAGAGACCACGCCTCTCGTGGAATGAGCCCTGGTGCCCAGAAGGCATTGCAGACCCTTTGACGCGTAAGCGGCCGCTATAGCGTCTACTATCCATCTGGACAGGCCATCTGTTTCGAGGAGGCATAACCCTTGGTGCGCCCACCAAACGAAACAAAAAGCTGTTCCGAGCGCCTGAAGGAGGCGGTGCGCGTAATGTAAAACCTCAGCGCTCTGACGGGGCAGAGGAGGTTCACATCACTTTCACTGTCAGATGCTGGGAGAGCGGACAATGAAATAACTTGTGAAAACACTTCTCTTGGTCTGACCACTGGACGAAGACCGGTCTGCCCTCGAACAGCGCGCCCCAACCCGAGTTGGACGCGTTTGTCGAAATGACTTTTCCGATAAGAGATGGTTCCCATCATTACTCCCTGCTGGTACCAGTCGGCTACTAACCAGGGCTGCAGAGCCGCTATGCAGGTCTGAGTCACTCTGATTTTCTTGCCGCCAGAAACCCAGGCTCGGCGGGACGCGCAAGCGTTCAACCAGCGTTGGAGAGGGCGCATGCGCAGTAGGCCCAGCTGAAGCACCGCTGCAGCTGATGCCATACAGCCCAACATCCTTTGAAATGTTTTCAAAAGGAGAAAGCTGCCCTTCTGGAAAGATGCGGCTAGGAGGCGAACACGGCGCGCGCGCTGTGTCGATAAAAGAGCCGTCATGGTCACCGAGTCCAGTTCTATTCCTAAAAAGGAAATTGACTGGCTGGGCAGTAATGTGCTCTTGGTCCAGTTGACCGTGAGACCCAAGCTTTCCAGGTGACTGAGAAGCACTGTTCTGTGAGACAGCAGTTCTGTCTCTGACTGTGCCAATATCAGCCAATCGTCCAGATAGTTCGTTATTCGCAGCCCCTGGCTTCTCTGGGGGGCGAGCACCGCATCCATGCACTTTGTAACTGTACGGGGTGCTAGGGACAGGCCGAACGGCAGGATGGTGTATTGATATACCTGACCGTCGAAGGTGAATCTCAGCAATTGCCTGTGACGGGGTATTATCTGAATCTGAAAATAGGAATCCTTCAGATCTAGAGAAGTAAACCAGTCCCTCGGGCGAACGTGCGCGAGGATTTTCCTGGTCGCACGCATTTGAACGGTCTTTTCGCAAGCACTTTGTTCAAATGTCTCAGATCTATATCGGCTGTAAAAGCCCAACTCGCTCAGAGAAGGCGGCACCTTTTCTATCGCCCCTTTGCCCAGCAGCTTTGCTATTTCTGCGTGAAGTAGGTGTGCTACTTCCGCATTCACTATCGCCGCGGTCCGGGCTTGAAAGCGCGGGGGACGGCGAATGAATTGAAGTGTATAGCCCTGCTTTATTGTGCTCAGCACCCATTCTGAAATCCCTGGGATAGTTTCCCACGCAGCTATGTGAGCCGCTAGGGGGCGAATGGCCTCAGGGTTCAGATCGCCGCCATTTGCGGGCTTGTGAAACTGAACCGGAGCCTAAAACGCGGCGCGCGCGCTCTCGGTTCTGGGCAATGGCTGCTCGCTGAAAGCCGAAACTGGCTGATTTATGTGAGATGTCCCAATCATAAGGGATGGGGAACATTCTTTTGTCACTTTTGACGCGCGAGCAGCGCTCCAGGCGGAAAAAACTTCCTGTAAGCGTGAGCGCGTGTGCACGAGCCTTACAAGTGTATTTGATGCCCCGATCATAATGGATGGGGAGCGTTTTTATTAATGCCCTGCGTTTTGTGATAACACTTAAAAGCGTGGGCGGAGTCCGGGGGGGAGGTTAGTGTTAGCAAGCGTGAACGCACTCTGGCGGGCACGAGACTTACATTCATAACCTGCTTTCTTTTGTGAAACTGACCCGCAGCCGAAAACGCGGCGCGCGCGCTCTCGGTTCTGGGCAATGGCTGCTCGCTGAAGCCGAAACCGGCTGATTTCTGTGAAAATGTCCCAATCATAAGGGATGGGGAAAAAGAAAACATTCTTTTTTCACTTTTTGACGCGCGAGCAACGCTCCGGGCGGAAAAAGCTTCCTGTAAGCGTGAGCGCGGGCACTAGACTTACAAGTGTATTTGACGCCCCGATCATAATGGATGGGGAGCGTTTTTATTAATGCCCTGCGTTTTGTGATAACATTTGAACGCGCGGGCAGAGGTTTGTGTTAGCAAGCGTGAACGCACTCTGGCGGGCACGGGACTTACATTCATAACCTTCTTGATCGTGTAACAGAGCGGGCAGATAGTGGGCACAGACCTGTGGACACATTTCCTACATTCAACACTCGAGCGGCTTTTCTGCGCTTTATGAGAGTGTGCTCTGCGAGATTTGGAGTGCTTATGTGTAGGGGTGAACACTGGGGGCGTGGGCACTTTCACTACACTTACAACACCGACGGCATGAGCCGGACCAGACATTATACTCTTGAGATTTTTCTGGGTCGCCGTGAAAACGGTGTTTGTGTGCAGGCGAGAGGGTAAACAAACCGGCTCGTTGGCTGCTAATTGAACCACTGCAGTAGCCTGTTTGAAGGGGACTGACAGGGAAAAACTTTGACGGCGGTCCGGCCGCAGCAGGACACGCGCGTCTTTTCGGAGGCGATGTGTCTGTTAGTAAGCGTGAGCGGGCACGTAACCTACATTCTTAACCTCACATATACTCACTTGAAATTTCTCTGGGTCGCCGCGAGAACGGATGTGTGCAGGTGTGCCATACACACCGCTGTAGCCTTATCTAAGGGGACTGACAGGGCAAGACATTTCGACGGCGGCGCGCAAGCCCGTCCGAGTCATGCAGAGAGCTCGAGAGGGCTTTGCATGACGCGCGAACGGGGACGCGAGGGCGGGGTAGCTCTCTTGTAACGTAAAGAGAGCTAGCCGCGTGCTCGTTGGTCGAGCAGAACTGGAACAGTGTTTGTACGAGGGCGCACGCACGAGTAGTGGGCACGGGACCTACATGTAACACAGATGATGCCCGTCCGGGTCATGCAGAGAGCTCGAGAGCGTGCTCGTACGTGTCCCTCAGATGCGACGGCAGTGAGGCTCGTGAGCGGCAGCTGCGCGTCGGTGAGGAGGGGCGGGGGGGTGTTGAAAGGCTTCGAGTCGAGCCCCCAGGGTCGACAGCGGAAGCGCTCCACAGAGCTCGCAACCCCCGGACGCGAGGGCGAGCTCTGCGTGTTCCAGGCCCAGGCAGAGAGCGCAGATCAAGTGGCGGTCTCTGATGCTGAGCGGGGCTCTACACGAGACGCAGGAAGTGCGAGGCGTCTTAAAAAAGACACTCGCTGCTCTTTTAGAATAGGAATTTAGCAAGGTAAAGGATACGTCGCCGGATAGCGTAGCTCGCACAGATGGCCGAAGGTGGTGAAGACGGCCGGCTTCCTCAGCGCTGTCCTAACCTGGCTGTTCGCTGGCGGCCGTGGCTTCTCTCAGATCCAGCGATGCGAGGAGCTCGCTGAAGAGACAAAAAATCATGGAAGCAGCCTACAGCCCCCTTCCTTTATAGGCTAAGCCACGCCCATTCACGCTTCATTGGGCGTGACGTCACGCCGGGCTCACTGGTAGGCTGCAGCAGTTGCCCGCAGGGCAGCCAATGAGCACGCAAGATGGCCTGCTCTAGGTCTGCTAGCTAGTGCACTGCGTTGACAAGGTATACAAAATTAAGGATAATTTTTGGCTTCAGTATCTCGAGAAGATGAATCTTTCCCGTAGCGTAAGCTAAACTTACGCAATACGAGAGAACCTCTCGTAAGAGAACTAGGCCTACATCCCACATCAAAATGAATTGCAAGGTGATCCATTCACAAATTGTCAAGAGTGCTTGTTTTAACAGACGCACGCATATCTTATACAGATCCAAGATGAAAACGGCGTTGTTCATCAGTATTTTGTTTCCATAGCACATTAACAAAATGTTTAATGACACTAATAACACTAAAAACAATACAATTAAATATTTATAATAATAATAATAATATCACTAAAATTATATGGGCCAGTCTTTAGTTCACGAACACAGCACAACTCTGCCATCTATGAAAATCAAAAGCAGCTTCAAACACTTGTTTAACAAGAAATACTCTAATTTTTTCCACTGTCATCATATAGGTCCACAAGAGAAATATTAAGCCAGTAAATTAAGATAGTCGCTATATGGACTACAGATGGAGCATCTGGAGCTAATGGAGCAACAGATGCTGAAAGCTCAGTCAGTTTCTTCTTTCACTTTCAGAGAATGAGCGCGTTTACATGCCCGTTCTAACACGATTATTCTGAATAAACTGACAATGCATGTGGTCATGTAAACGCATTAACCTGTTTTCCTTTATTGGAATCAAGTCATAAGTTTTAGTATAAACCGATCGACTCAGCTAGATTTTTTTTACCTCACTATACTACCGGGAAATAACCTGATAGCCTAGTAATAAACACTCCACCTTTGCTAGCAAAATAAAAAAAATATTCTCGTATAAAATGAAGTAATAAAACAAGCAAATTAATGAGTAAATAATCAAGATAAGGCGAGACACGGCAGGCAAAAACATAGTTTTTTTTTTTTACTGGTCAATTTTGAGATTTTGGGATATTTGTCTTCAATAGCATGTCTTCTTTCAGACTTGTGCTGAAAAAAAGTCCAAAATGCACATTTAGGTCTTTATTTTACTACACTTTGTCTGTTTGCGTGTGTAGATTTCGCCTAAATTCCTCAAAAGGCGGCGTTCTAAATCAACATGCTGCTCTGCGATCGCGATCTGCACACTGTCATCACAAACACCGTTAGAAAGCTCTCTCTCTCCTGCGCAACACTGTCGGGTCCAAATACGGTAATTTCCTGTTAATCAGCAACCAATCATGGAAGTAAAATGGGCGATTTAACTCGAAATGCGCAATCTCACTGGCTGATGCCAATTTCTGACAACGTGATTCGTTCAGAATCGTCAAGTGACGCGCTCTGACATTATATACATACATCACATATACTATACTTTACACACTATATATACACAAAACAATTAAATTACACAGCACATTTCAGTTTTTGTATAATATAATTACTATATAATACTAAACAAATCTTTAATTGTGGGATCCTAAAGTGGTTGTGAGTACCTCAGGCAGAGACATATTCACCTGTGTGATGTACTGGTGATATGTTGTTCCCTTTCGAGAGGTCTCTCCTATTGCGTAAGTAGCTTACGCTATGGGAAAACTCCTTTTCTCGAGAATATTGAAGTCTTTATGTAAAACGCACTGCAGCTGCACAGCTGACAGCAATGAACGAAGGAGCTCGGTCATTGGCTGTGCTGCGGCAACTTGCTCGAACCAATGACGGGGCGACTCTGAATGCGCGACCAATGAGAGCGCTTCGCGCCCGCGCGCGTCAGAGCCCGCCAAGATGGGCGTGGCCAAGAGCTATATACTGGGCGCCCCGTCATGAGAGTTCTTTAGATTTAATCTCCTTCAGCGAACACCTTCTTCGCTGGATCCTCCGGATTATTGAAGCTTCGCCGCCGTCGAAAGCATACCAGCGGGATTGCTACGAGGACGTCGGCACCTTCAGCCGCCTTCGAACGCCATCCTACTGAGCCATCCGGCGTGCTACACACGCAAGTATTTTACATCTGTTCGCCCCGCGACACTTGTAAAAGAGCAATTTTCTGAGGCGTTGTTTCAAATGCCTTCCTGCGCGTCGTGCAGAGACCTTCTCATCTGCACTCGCTGCCTGGGCCGGGACCACGCAGAAGCTGCTTTGACCAAGGGATGTGATGACCAGGGTCTCTCCACACTACGGGCTCGCCTCGCCGCTTTCGCCGTGAGCGAGCCCATCGCCGCCACCCCTCTGTTTGAGCCGCGCACTAAGAAAAAGCGCCGCTCACAGAGGCTTCCTGAACCTGAGCTCAGTGACGTCACGCCGAGCCAGTCTCCGCGTGCTTCACCGCCGCTCTTGCCTTCCCCACCGCCGGTTCAGTTCACCCAGCCGGACCCACACCCCTCTAGCAGAGCGGAGGGCCTTGTGACTTTCGGCGCGTCCGAGGACGACGGGGGAATGGATGACAGCTTGTCCATCGACGCTGCATCGGACGACTGGCCGGGCTCCACTCTCGACCCCGCCCCGTCGACGCTAGCTAGCACGAGCGGGGGCTCCACCATGGATACCGAGATTATCCGTGTCCTCTCTAAGGCCGTGGAAGACCTCGGGCTCGATTGGTCTTCTCCCGAAGAACCAACCCGGAGCCGACTGGATGAGTGGTTTCTGCAGGGACGCCAGCAGGCCCCTCGGCAAAGGCCTTCTCCCTTCTTCCCGGAAGTTCACGACGAACTCACCAAGTCGTGGAAAGCCCCCCACTCTGCGCGCCTAAAGCCTTCTTTCTCTTCTTCGCTCTCCTCTGTGGACGGCGCGAAGGAAAGAGGCTACGAGGGAACGCCGCCCCTCGAGGAGGCCGTGGCCAATCATCTCTGCCCGCCCTCCACCACCGGATGGAAAGCCAAAGCTTCCCACCCCTCGAAGCCCTGCCGCACTACTTCTGCTCTCGCCGGTCGCGCCAACGCCGCCGCCGGCCAAGCTGCATCAGCGCTTCACTCAATGGCGGTACTTCAAGTGTTCCAAGCCAAGCTTCTCCGCTCTATGGACGAGTCTGGCCCCGAATCCGAAGCCTTTAGGGACCTACGCAGCGCAACTGATATAGCTCTGCGAGCCACGAAGGCCACCGCCCAGTCTATTGGCCGTGCTATGGCTAATTTGACTGTTCTCGAGCGCCATCTGTGGTTAACTCTGACTGAGATGAAGGACGCGGATAAGGCACCATTTCTCGACGCGCCTATCTCCACCAGCGGGCTGTTTGGACCGGCGGTTAAGGGTTTCGCCGATCGCTTCACTGAGGCCCAGAACGCTTCACAAGCTATGCGTCATTTCCTGCCCAAGCGCTCCAGCTCATCGCAGAGCAGACAGAGACCGCCACAGCCGCAGCGGGCTAGAACAGCTCCCACCGCCTCTCAGCCCGCGCCTCAGGCTAACGCTCGACGCCGCTCGCGTTCTCACAACCGCAAGCCGCCTTCTGAGCGACGGGGTCCTCGGCCCAAGATTGTGCTGAACCCTGAGCCTCGAAAGCTGTCCTAGCCACAAGAATGAGAAGAGAGAGTGCGTGTCTCGCAAAAGCCGGACCACTCTCTCTGCAAAAACTCAAACATTACCCAGTCCCCTTACAGGCGGCTGGATATGTCCATACAGCAGTCAATGGGCCAGTCACAGAGCTCGCTCACCTGCAAACAAACGCCGTTTTTACGGCGACGCACAGAAAACACAAAAAGAGTCTTTTTCTGCCTGCCATGTCCACAAAGTGTGCATTCCCAGATACTGTCAAAACAGTGCCAAATTCATTCCCAGCTCAGGCTGCGCTCCCCATGAATGTAGATCACGTGCCTACGGTCATGTACGCACCACTACACACAAGCACTGTTCACACAGTTATAAATTCATCCCCAGTAAAAGCGGGAAACATTATAAAAGTGACGCGTGTGCCTACCACTGTTTATGCACCCCCACTTGTCAAACACAACCCCAGCTCAGGCTGCGAGTTTTACAGACACAGCACGCGCTGTTGTAATCACACACGCACCCATTCACTCAGCTGCTCAGCGCGCGCCCGCGCCTCTGAGAGCTACGAGCTCAGGCGATTCGCTGGCCGGGTCCCTACGTCACAGCGGTCCGCCCCTAGCCTGTATTCAGCCCATATCTGTACACGCAGCGGCATGGGAAAACATTCCAGATATGCCGAAATGGGTATTGAATATAGTAAAGCACGGATACTCGCTCCAGTTCGCTCGCAGACCACCACGTTTTACGACTGTGGTCGAGACGAAAGTGAGAAAGGAGTGTTCACATGTTCTACGCACCGAGGTGCGCAAACTAATAGAAAAGGGCGCTGTGGAAACTGTTTCCCCCTCTCTGAGCGAGGCAGGTTTTTAAAGCCGCTATTTTCTCGTCCCGAAAAAGGATGGCGGTCTCCGCCCCATCCTAGATCTCAGACACCTGAACAAAGCACTAATGATTCGCTCGTTCAGAATGTTAACAACCAAGCATATCCTCGCGCAAGTACGCCCAGGAGATTGGTTTCTCTCAGTGGATCTGAAAGATGCTTACTTTCACATTCCAATAGCGCCTCATCACAGGCCGTTTCTGAGATTCGCTTTCGAGGGACAGTCATACCAGTACACAGTACTCCCGTTCGGCCTGTCCCTGGCTCCCCGTACATTCACGAAATGTATGGATGCAGCACTTTCCCCCCTAAGGCGAAGGGGAGTGCAAATACTGAATTATCTCGACGATTGGCTGGTTCTAGCTCAATCAGAAAGTCAGTTAATAACACACAGATCTTGGATTATCAACCATTTAGAATGCCTGGGTCTAAGAATCAATTTTGCAAAAAGCATACTATCTCCCAGCCAGAGGATTTCTTTCCTGGGAATAGTTCTAGACTCGATGCAAATGACAGCGCGTCTCTCATCAGAGCGCACGCTCACCATCCGACGCCTTACCACATCATTCAGGGCGGGCGCGCGCGCCCCCGTCAAGCGGTTTCAGAGGATGCTCGGTCTCATGGCCTCAGCATCGGCCGTACTCCAGCTAGGATTGTTGCATATGCGCCCTCTCCAACGCTGGCTCAAGAGCCGTGTCCCTACTCAAGCGTGGCGTTCGGGCCACTTTTTAATCAGAGCGAACCACGGCTGTATAAAAGCCCTGACGCACTGGAAAGCCGCCGACTGGTACCAGTCAGGCGTGAGTCTGGGTGTGAACACAAGGAGAAAGATGATAACGACAGATGCCTCCAAAATAGGTTGGGGGGCCCTTTACGAGGGCAGGCCTGTCTCCGGCTTTTGGTCAAACCCGGAGAAGCGCCTACACATAAACTGTCTGGAAATGAAAGCGGTCGCTTTGGCTCTCAGAGCCCTGCTCCCACATCTAAAAAACGAATATCCAGAGACAAGATTCTCCCAGGATAATGGGCTCTCAACCCGCTGACGATTCAATGGTTATGGAAAACCTTTGGCAAAGCGGAGATCGACCTCTTCGCCTCCAAGGAGAACGCGCACTGCTCTCTTTTCTTCACGAAAAGCACGGACGCGCTCGCACAGAGCTGGCCGAGCCGCCCCTTATATGCCTTTCCCCCGATCGCGATGCTGCCACAGGTCATCAGTCGGGTCAGAGAGGAGAAAAACGCAGTGCTGCTGATAGCCCCATTCTGGAAGAACCAAACATGGTTTCCAGATCTGATGCAAATGCAATCTACACCACGGCTGATTCCACTGAGGACAGACCTCCTCAGTCAGGCCAGCGGGATGATATTTCATCCCCGCCCCGATCTGTGGGCCCTTCATGCATGGCCCCTCAACGGGTTCCCAGGAACCTCACGAGCGGAGCACTAAATACCATCGCTGATGCGCGGGCGCCCTCCACGAGACGCTTATATGCCCAGAAATGGAAAGTGTTCAGTGACTGGTGTAATGCCAAGGGCCTGAACCCTGAAACATGCGAGATTACGAACGTACTCGCTTTTCTACAAGGGCTTCTGGAGGCGGGCCGCACCCCCTCCACGCTCAAAGTATATGTGGCGGCCATCACAGCGTCACACGACCTTGTAATGGAACGTCCATTGGGAAGAAACAACCTAATTATTCGTTTACTAAGGGGCGCTAGGAGGATGAACCCTTCACACCCCCCCCCCTCAGTGCCGATCTGGGACCTAGCTACTGTCCTACTGTCTTAAAGGGCCCCCGTTCGAACCACTCCGAACCGTGCACCTTAAACAGCTCTCGCTCAAGACTGCGCTCTTGCTGGCACTCGCCTCGGTCAAGAGAGTGGGCGACCTGCACGCGCTTTCGACAAGCGCTGCCTGCCTAGAATTCAGACCTAACGACTGCAGGGTCGTCCTTAGACCGAAACATGGGTATATTCCTAAAGTGCTCACCACTCCCTTCAGAGCACAGGTTATCTCCCTAACTGCGCTATCGTCTCAAGCAGGCGAACACGACGCTAATCTACTCTGCCCCGTTAGGGCTCTCAGAGTGTATTTGGAGCGTTCTGCCCTATTCAGACAGAAAGAACAACTGTTTGTATGCTTTGGCGGCCGTACGAAAGGTTCCGCCGTTTCAAAGCAGAGAATCTCTCACTGGATAGTTGAAGCTATAACGCTGGGTTATGAAGCTAAGGGGCTTCAATGCCCCTGGGGAGTCAAAGCACACTCCACCAGGAGTGTGGCTTCTTCCTGGGCATGGTCGAGCGGGATACCGATCGAGGATATTTGTGCGGCGGCAGGCTGGGCCTCACCGTCCACATTTATCAGGTTCTACAACCTACAGGTCCCGACATTGCATTCCAATGTACTATCAGCATGATGCTAGTTGAACTACGAGTTCGTATCTAGATTATGTATGTGCTTGTGTCACACTGAGCGCCTTCTAGCCGCTCTGTATTTTTTCCCACATATAAAGCTCGCCTCTGCCGGCTAGTTGGATGATAACTCTGCTTTTCAGCTCAGGCACCTGCCTCTGGCTATCATAAGGCGAAGTTCAGCACGCACGGCGTTTTGCATGGTGTTCCCATAGCGTAAGCTACTTACGCAATAGGAGAGACCTCTCGAAAGGGAACGACTCGGTTACTAACGTAACCTCGGTTCCCTGAGAGGAGGGAACGAGTATTGCGTAAGCTGGCGTGCTTGTGCTTGGTTAGTTCGCTTCAGTCGTTTTAACCTAAAGAACTCTCATGACGGGGCGCCCAGTATATAGCTCTTGGCCACGCCCATCTTGGCGGGCTCTGACGCGCGCGGGCGCGAAGCGCTCTCATTGGTCGCGCATTCAGAGTCGCCCCGTCATTGGTTCGAGCAAGTTGCTGCAGCACAGCCAATGACAGAGCTCCTTCGTTCATTGCTGTCAGCTGTGCAGCTGCAATGCGTTTTACATAAAGACTTCAATATTCTCGAGAAAAGGAGTTTTCCCATAGCGTAAGCTACTTACGCAATACTCGTTCCCTCCTCTCAGGGAACCGAGGTTACGTTAGTAACCGAGTCGTTTTGATGTGTTGTTTTGGATGTTATGATCAGTGATGGATGAAGCAATAATGAGTTTTGCATGTTAAACTGTGTGATACATGGATTTTACTTGGACCTAAAGCATATTTTGTCTGTAATTCATGGCTTTCAATAGAAATTAGTGGAATTTTGCCATACAAATCTTTAAAGGCCGTTTTCTCAAAATGAGTTTTTTCTCACACTTCTAGTGACGATTTTCCACTTCTGTAGCACCTACATACACCAAACTTTACGGTCTTATTCCTAACTATATTGTGAAGGTTTGTTCAGAGGGATTTGTTGATATATCATTCTTGGCCTGATTTATATGACATTTTATGCCTAAAAATAGGGCGGAAATCAATTGTTTTAAGGCTATTGGCAGTATTTTCTGATTTACAGGGTAACAAAAGGAGATATTCATAATCCCCTCTGAAAATGTCTTTTCATTGAATATATCAACAAAATGCAAAAATAATTTTGAACCTTGTTTTTTTCAATGGTCAGATTTGTCACTTCAAAATATATGCAAATTAGTGCATATTTAATTAGATATAGCCTGATTAGCATATCTAAACATAAAATTACAGAAAACTTGCAATACATTTTGTTCTCCTATTTATGTGAGTAATCAACTGGTTAAGTTTCATGGTGATATCTGCAAGTAAAATTTTTTATCCTATTCACCTGCAGTGTCTCGCCTTAATAATCAAATAAGTAAGCCCCGCCCCCTCACGATAATATCGTGTATCGCCAATCTCTCAGGCTGACGATAGGACGATATGAAAATGGAGCATATCGCCCAACACTAGCCTGCCCCCCTCGTGACGTGATTGGTCACAAGGTAGTTTGTGACGCAAGAAACACCAGCAATTTCAAACCGTCTTTTTACACTGCAGTTTTAAGTATAAAATACTCAGCAACGCTGTTGACAGAAATTTGCACATGGTTTGTCATAAAGCATATTAAAAACACCACATAGACATATAAACAACACAGGGTTCTCAAGTTTTATCAAAAGCTTGGAGTGAGATCACATGCGGTTAGGGGAGGAGCCCTAATGGAGCCCCACCCCCGCCCCCCAATTTTACCCATTGTTCATACTTAACCAGCACAAATTGAAATTATAACAATTGGTAAATCTGATAAATGACAGAGCAATTCATCACATCAAATATACTCTTTAATGTTATATTTCAAAATTACAAATATACAAAAATTACAAAAATATAACAAATTGTAAATATGTTTTGACAGGATATAAAATATTACCCAGAGCACTCTGCTTTAATACATGTAGCCTTAATGTAACTAGAAAGACTATTAATACAGTATAATATATTATTTAAAATAAAATGAAGAAATACATTTTCATTCCTTCCCATACCCACTAACATTTCCCTTAGTTTCAGATAACGTAAGCTAGCCAAACTGAGCCAAAGCTTCTGGCCTGGTTGCAAAGTAGTTGTAGAGTTTTTGACTGCATCAATAATAATGTATACGATGGGCTATATATTAAATGTTCTAGCCTAAAAATGTTAGACGAGCTTTCTTCCAACTTACCTTCTCCATCAGAACGTGTGTTCGCGCGATGTTGTTGGTTACCTAGTAACGAACATACTGTGGCCGAGAATGTTCCGTCAACTTCCGTGTGTTCGCGCATTTATGTTGCCTAGTAACGAAAGCAATCTGGCCGAGATACGTGCTGGCGGCAGGAAACTTCACTTTGTGTGCCTGCGCCTCGTATACAACGTTATATATAAAGCTTGCAGGACAACTTGTTTGGCATTGCCTTTTCAGCGTGAGAAATACACGGTGTGGTGTGTGAGCGTGTGAACTGGTTGAATTGCGTGCGTCTCACGGCCAATGCGTGAGACTTGAGAACCCTGACAACATTAAATACTTGATTTTCACCACAGGGGGGACTTTAACTACTAAAACTAAAAATACTTTTAAAGCATTTTATTGATTTTTGTAATTGTTAATTTCAACATTTGAATGGGACCATATTGTAAAGTGTTACCAAAATTATTTTAAGTGAGAAGAACACTGATTGAAAATGGTGAATATTTTTAACTTTTAATTTCACAAACACAAAATGTATTGTTATATACAGTATATATTCAATATTTAGTGTTTATCTTATTACAGGTTGTTTTTTTGTTTTTTTTGCAAAGTGGAGACCTGAGTCATACCTGTTTTAGTCCAGCAAGTGACACCAGAACCTCATCTTCCTTCTCCAGATGCTCCTGCAGTATCACATCTTGAATTTTTCCTGTCCATTAATCAAAGCACAATCATTACGATTCCATCACCAGTGTGTTTGTGAGTGCAGAGATGACTGACTGGCTCGCTCAGTGACTCACCTATGTGCATGTTCATCATCTTGGCACAATATTTACTCATGGCCTCTAGGTCATTAATCTGACCCTGTAAAAATGACACCTGGGCCTCCAGCTCCTCCTGTGTGTAAGGATACATACGCATAAATTAGAATACATATAGTACCTATAAAATACAACATTAACAGGAGCTAAAACATAATCTCCAAGTAATTTACATGCTATATGAAGAAAGAATGGACACAAAATGAGAGCCTGGGAATGGTAAAGCAAAAACTAAATTTGCTGCTTACCGCATCCTTCTTGTTTATAGTTTTACTGTGGGACCGTGAGCGACTGATATTAAAGAAAGAGTCTTTTTTCATGGCAGAGGAAGGCGGAGATGATGTGCTGGAGTCTAGCCCCGTGGACACAGGGAGAGGAGGGGAAGACATTGCATGGTCCCGCCCACCAGACAAACTCTCAGAGCTGGGGGAGGAACTAATGGTTCTGGGGGTGTGGCCTGCAAGGTAGACATCAACAAAAGTTAATCGCAGGCAGCCTATGAGTACAGACAACCAAAGATAACAGAACAATTAAAAAAAAAAAAAATCACAAGCTAGATAAATAGCATGAAGAGTCTGAGACACAATCACACAGCATGCAGTAAATCACAGGTAAAGCAGAAGTAAAACAAAACATGACCTTAAAAACAGGAGGATTTTCTTTGGACTATGAAGAGAACTAACAAAACACGGATACGGAAAGTTCAGAGAATAATTACACTACTAATCAATATTGAATAGTTTGGGCACAGGATGTTTTTTTCCCCCCGTCCTTTTAAAGAAATTTTACATTCAGCAAGGATGGATGAAATTGATCAAAGGTTACAGTAAAATCATTTATAAAGTTACAAAAGAGTTCTTTTGAACTTTATATTAATCAAAGAATCCTAAATAAAAATATTTCCACAAAAATATTTTGCAGCACAAATGTTTTTAATATTGATATTACTAAAAAATGGTTATTTCGCATCAAATCAGCACATTAGAATGATTTCTGAAGGATCATGTGACACTGAAGACTGGAGTAATGATGCTGAAAATTCAGCTTTGCCATCACAGGAATATATATAACATTTTAAAATACATTCAAATAGAAAATAATTATTTTAAAATTATAATAATATTTAAACTTTACAGTTTTTACTGTATTAATGATCAAATAAATGCAGCCTTGGTGAGCAAAAGAGAATTCTTTCAAAAACATTTAAAACAAAATTCTTATCGACCCCCAACATTTGAATGGTAGTATAAATTACATCTATTTGTATTAATTAATCCAATTAAAAAAACATATCATTTTTATTTTGGGGTGAACTTTTTTTAAACTGAAAAAGCCTGGTAGCAAAAAGCAGCATGACTCATTACAAAATACATGATTACACCAAGTTTATTTGAACGCAGACACACATGCATTACAGAGCGGACACGTCACAGTAAAAGCACACAAAGAAACAAACAAAAACAGACTCAAATAAAAGCATTAATAAAGCACGCATGCACTCTCTGGTGCTGTTGTTATCGTCATGCAGCAGTTACCTGGGGTATCAGATTGAATCTGGGAAGGGAGAGATATCTGAGAGGCTCCACAAGGACCTATGTCTAACAGACAGCAGAGTAAGGCTACAGCACACACCTATTCTGTCACAGCACATGCATGTACACATTCACATAATAATCCATGCACACTGAAGTATTAAGAAATTCTGGAGGTATATGGGTAAAATCAACACAATGGCTGCGTCCGAAATTGCAAACTCTCTTGAGTAGGTAATTATTTTGAATAAGTAATTACTTCACAGCCGCTAAAAAAGTACGTTCTATATAGAATGTGTGTAGTATGAATGTAATCGGATGTACTACATTCGCCATGTTGTCATTATCATGTGACCTACCAGCTTCAGTTACGTCACTTCACTGCAGAATCACGCCAGAAGAAGTAGGTCATCCGGGTACTTTTTGTCTACTCTTTTATGAGTACTGTGAATTTCGGACATACTTCTTTTTGTTTTTCACCCACTATATAGTAGGCAAGTATGTGATTTCGGATGCAGCCAATCTATAGGCATGCAGGGTTGAAATGTTGTGTGTGTACGAGTGCTCACCTTTGCTGAGGTGCACTGGCATACTTTCAGACTTCAGCAGTCGATGCTGATGCTGCGTTTGTGTGTGCGGTTGTGATTTGATCTGCGTATTTGCCGGAACGGTGCATGATGGAGGCTCGGCCAATGGTTGTGGCACTGGAGTTTGAAGGGGAGGAGCTGATATCACCTCGCTGTTAATTGGCGAGATACCGCTGGAGCCGCTTCCCATCGGCGCAATGAGCTTCCGGCCGAAATTAAGGAGAGAACTGGATACTTTATTAATGTTGAGAGGTGCTGCTTTAGTGGTGGCCCTGTAGAAAAAGAAAGAAAATATTTTCTAAATTGTAAATAAATATAATTTTATATAATATATAGTATATATGTGCACAAAGTTATAATATGCACAAAAAAACAAGATACCGCGTCTTGTTGACCAAGTCGGCTCCACGGGTTTTGTAGTAGTCAAGGTTTTGCTGGAACTGGTAGTTCACTGGTCGTGGATTATTCTAAAATTATATAAAAAGACATATGACAAAAACAAGGGTAACACTTTACAATAAGGATTCATTAGTTAACATTAATAATGAACTGCACTTCTACAGCATTTATTAATCTTTGTTAAAATGTTAATTTCAACATTTACTAACACATTATTAAAATCAAAATTTGTATTTGTTAACATTAGTTAATGCACTGTGAAGTAACATGAACAACTATATTTTTTATAAACTAACGTTAGCAAAGATTAACAAATACAGTAACAAATGTATTGCTCATGGTTAGCTCATATTAGTTAATACATTAACAAATGAGACGTTATTGTAAAGGGTTACCAAAATAAGTTATACGGAGTACATACTGTACTTTCAGCAGTATAGAGCGTCTCTGCTTTTGAATGTCAAGCTAGCTTAAATCTGTGTTTGGGACACTGGGATAAATTCCCTAAACTTATATAAAATAAGTTCCGGAATAAATTATATTAATATGACTAATTATATTACTTTTATAATATTCTAATTATACTATACTTAAATATTATATTATTTAATAAATTAATATCACACATACAAATGTATTTGTACTTACATATATCTAATATATTTAATAATTACATATATCATAATATTTATTTATGATGTTTATTATTTTTAATGATATTAAAAGTGAATATGAAAGAGTGGGTGTGACTGACAGTACCTTAGGGTCTCTGAGGAATAGTGCTTTCAGGAGCAGTGAGTGGATGTCTCCAATAGGAGGATAGTGCATCAGGAGGCCGAGACACGTCTGAAAGTTACTTGCGATCACTACGACATGAACAACACAGGTACGATACAGTTACTGGTCTTTCAAATAAACTGATACATTTCTTCTAGAGCCTTTTGTAAAGGTACATGTTTAATGCCAACAGGCATAAGTCAACTCATCTTCATGTCATTAGCTCCTGTGTTTGGACTGGTTATGTAGGTGGCAGTGATGCGCTATGACTAGACAAACTGATGAAGTATTGCTTGATATCCATAGAGCTCCAAGGTGAACACCCAAAGTTTATTTACACCTTAGTAAATCTATATTTTGTGTTCCATTAGTTTGTGTTATGAACAAATCACAGATGAGAGAGAATTTAACTTACATGCATCTCTAATGTACAGAAGCATAGCGACAAACACGTAATCCACCAAGTCCAAAGTGATGCTGTCTGCAAAGAGAGCATCCCAGACCACCAACAGATCCTGCAGGGGAAACTCCCGACCAAACAGCAGTCGAACCCAGCGACTGCCCGCAAAAACACAGAAACAGAGAATTTATAGCTGATGGAAAAGTTGACTAATTTAGATAAAAACAACACTTTAACATATCTTTCATTCTACATTGTTTATATGCACCATGGAGAAATGACAAGAAATAATGATTAAATACTTCTTTTCCCTCATGCTGATATCATCTGAAATTCATCCAAATTATATAGGGCAGTGTTTCTCAACCTCTCCTGCAGGGACCCCCTGACAGGACATGTTTTTGTTTTAACCCTGAAATGGTACACCTGATTCAATTAGTCAGCTACACATTAAGCCTTTGAGCCTTTAATTAATTGAATCAGGTGTGCCATTTCAGGGTTAAAACAAAAACATTCCTGCAGGGACCCCCTGACAGGACGAGGTTGAGAAACACTGATATAGGGTTTTAATGTGAACAATTATCATACAGGTTTATACATGTTTGGTATCATTTGAAATGTCTCAGTGCGACTGGTGCAAATGTCTCATTCCCAAAGAAGTAAACCAAAAGGTAATAAAGTTCTTGAGAGTTTAGGAATATCTTGCACACAAAAGGGAGTGACTTTCAGGCAAATGGTCGTCTAAAAGGTGTAACCTCCGAATGCAAATTACCACTGTCAGCAAATGGTAAGTCTGGGACTGTGATTCAGGTGAATTTCCACTGTGAACTCATGTTTACATTTGAAATGAGTTCTGGCTATATAATGGAATGCAGCAAAAGAATCAGGGCTTTTTCTGTATCTCAGATCAGCCCGTGAGGCTGAAAGTTGCTCAGCTTCATGTATTTCTTAAATGTCGGGTTAACACTTCTCATCTTTATTCAAGAGCATTTGAAGTTTTGTATTGATTATCTCTGAAATGATTATGAAATTGGCATGATACATTTACCTGACATAATAAATTATTACATTTGATTATTCTAATTGACTTTGACATTTTCATTCAAGAGTTTAAAAAGAATAGTAAAACATTCGCTCACACTTAATATTGCATAGATATCATTAAAACCTTTTTCATTTATGGAGTCAGATGAAATAACGAGTTAATACATATGAGAAAATGTATTGAATTTAATCAAAAATACTTTGCCCTGAGAAAAGACAGTAACACGCAGAGACCTTCCGTGCTGGTCGGATGCCGGACTTTGGGCCGACTGAGCACGAGTTTATACATATACTGTATACATGTACATATACATATATATACATACAGTACATATACAGGGCTTAGCATAAGTGAATACAATACACCCATGTTAAAGTTGACTAAAAAGAGGAATAAAAAAAATCATCTTTTGGAAATTGATCTTAATGCCTTAATTAAAAGAATGAGGAAAAATCCAACCTTTAAGGACACCAATTTTCTTTGTGATGAATAATGTATTGTAAATAAATAAATGTTCTTCCTTAAAATACAGGGGGCATAAGTTAGGACACCCCTATGTTAAATTCCCATAGAGGCAGGCAGATTTTTATTTTTAAAGGCCAGTTATTTCATGGATCCAGGATACTATAAATCCTGATAAAAGTTCCCTTGGCCTTTGGAATTAAAATATCCCACATCATCACATTCCCTTCACCATACCTAGAGATTGGTATGTAAACATCTTTTATGTAAAATATCTTATTCAGGATAGTACTAAATAAAAAATAACATGCATTTTGTATGATCTCTCTTATTTTGTTAAAATAATAAACATTTTGCAGATTCTGCAAGGTGTATGTAAACTTTTGACCACGACTGATACTGATATATATATAGCTTCTAGCAGCAATAACGGGGTTAAGCACTTCCATGGGTTCCAGGAGTTCAAAAAATAGCTAAAAAAGAAAAAGAAAACCAACAGATGCAACAGAAGCAAAAGCACCTTTGGTGCTTTGCCCCAAATAATAATAACAAGAGGTTGAAAGATTATTGCAATGCTGAGTCGAAATAAAACATGATCTGCTATGATGACACAGCACATGGGAATCAAACCCACAAATTTCGAATCAGGTGCTCATTGTCTTATCACAATGTATTTTTGAGCACAGGAAAATTAAGCAACATTATGGACATAGCTAAATTTAAATGGTATAAGTTTGCACCACACAGGATTTGATTAAATGATTTTCCAAAATAAAGAACATTGCTCTACACAGTGCGCCACTCAGTTGGCTTAGGTTGTTTAATCTCAAATAGACTTGAGTGAAAGGCACAAATACAGTTGATGGTCCAAAAAAAAAAGAGTCTCTAATGTTATGACAGTCTTTAAACCCCCCTATAAAAGTTGAATTTAGTTAAAAGGTTTCATTGTAAGAAATGGCCATAAATAACCTTTTTAAGTTGTGACACGTTCTATCTACAAATTGTCTTACCTATCCTAAGACGTTGACACATGGAAATTATTTAAAAAGACGTTTTAACAGAACATAGGTAAAAATGGTTCAGATATTGTCAAACAAAGGATTTAAACACCCGAACCAAAAGTACAATACAGTCAAATAAATTCTTGAACGTACTTGGCATATATGTAACATTTTGGACATCACATCATACGGGATTCGAACGCGCAACTTTCTGGTTAAGTGCTCATTGCTCATCACAGTGCGCCATGTACATGACACACAATTGATTTACTACTGAAGAGACTTCAATATGAGGTGGAACACACAAAACCTTTAGTTAGCATGCTAACTGATTAGCATACAAAGATAACTTAGCCAATAAAGTATCTTATGTTTAATCTGATAGCAAAAGAGCCACATTAAGTCTTGACATGAACATTGAGTCTTTTTAGATTAGTTACGTTATTTTAGTTATGTATACATGTGTGTATTTGTATTTGCTTTGTTTCTTGTGATGATTGTGTTTGTTTGTTTTGGATGTTTTTATTTTATGTAAAAGCCTAACCAGGGCCGCGGGCCGCAAACTAGCTTTATGCTATATGCCCTATGTACACGGCATCGGTTGTCTATGTGTAACAATGCCTAGTGTATTGTCCCTGTTAAATAAACAAACTAAATAAAAATTAGAATGAATGGCCTCTAATTTACATGTTAACCAATTAGCATGCTAAGCTAACAGCATAGGTCAACAAACAGGCATTGTCCACTTCGGAAAGGCGTTTCTCAGAAACAGTAGTGAATATCAAAGATCTGTTCAGTCATTTCTGTGCGGCTCGGTTGGACTGAGCTGATTTTAGGAGGGGTAGCGAAAAAACGTTTTTTCATATACCTAAAAACAGTGGTCGAGCATTATGTTGTAAAATGACAATGAGAAACCGGCATAAACGAAGGAAAGTAACAGTACTGAGAAAATTAAGTTTTCAAAAGTTAAAAGACAAGTTCGGTATTTTACACTTAAAGTCCTGTTTTAAGATCGTTTCTGATGAAATGGAACGGTTAAGACTGAAATTTGGACAAATGCTGCTGTCCCGAGAATTTTCGCTTTCTGTGTTAGCACCCCCCCACCTCGACAATGGTTTCATAGGGGCACTGGAACAATCATTAATAAAACGCATTAAACTTTAGTTTACAAAGACGTGAAACTCACCGAGTGGTCTGGGGTGTTCACTGATATGCTCACACAAAAATCGCTGCAAAAGATGCTTTCCAACAGGTTTTATCGTAGTTTTTGTCCAACTCCATTGACTTGTATTGGATGTTCTGTGAGGTACGGTATTACTCCGCCGCCAGAAACGGAAATGGGGTTGTTTGTATTCTTTCTGTAGTCGTAAGCAGTCGCGGTATCCTAGGCTACGCTATCCAAACATTGGCAAAGGTGCATTATCGCCACCAACTGGGCTGGAGTGTCTATTATTCAAGCTCTCAACGGAAGAATGTCCGGTTGTGAGGCGTTTGGAAAAATAGGTCCACAGTTTTACAACGAATGGTAAAACACCTGTTGGAAAGCATATTTTGCAGCGATTTTTGTGTGAACACCCCAGACCACTCTGTGTGTTTCACGTCTTTGTAAACTAAAGTTTAATGCGTTTTATGAATGATTCACAGTGCCCCTATGAAACCATTGTGTAGGTGGGGGGGTGCTACCACAGAAACCGAAAATTCTCGGGACAGCAGCATTTGTCCAAATTTCAATCTTAACCGTTCTATTTCATCAGAAACGATCTTAAAACAGGGCTTTAAAGTTGCAGTAGGGAGTTTTGAGAAAATGTTGACTTAGCCTGAAAATTTTAACAAGCACAACTTCCAGGTCCAACCCCCTTGCTCTCTGCTGCGCTACAGCCCTCCCTCCACAGCTCCTCCCCCACAGCGGAGCCTGCCGTGAACGCGCAGACTAGTAAGCAGGACCACCGATGACGGCGGATTATAAACAGTTATGCAACATTCACTAACAGGGACGAAACATCAACAATATGCTTTACATTGACTATGGCCTGCCCATACTTTGACTACAAACTTGGTCCTCAAATCATTATGCATTTTGCAATACATGTAACTTTATAACGTTGCACTCTTTCTATAAGTTATAAATAGCTAGTAAGATAACGTTAAAGGATTAGTTCACTTTAAAAAAAATTGTTGCTGATAATTTACTCACCCCCATGTCATCCAAGATGTCCATGTCTTTCTTTCTTCAGTCGAAAAGAAATTAAGGTTTTTGATGAAAACATTCCAGGCTTTTTCTCCATATAATGGACTTCAATAGGACACAAACGTTTCAAGGACCAAATGACAGTTTCAGTGCAGCTTCAAATGGCTTTAAACGATACCAGACGATGAATAAGGGTCTTATCTAGCGAAACGATCGGTCATTTCAAAAATAAATACAAAACTTTAAGTTTTATAAGCACAAATGCTCGCCTTGCTCTGTTCTGTGATGCACGTTCGTGATCCTGTTCGAACTCGTTCATCAAAATGAACAAATCTTTTTTCGAGTCATTTCGTTCGTTGAATGAACGAAATGACTCGAAAAAAGATTTGTTCATTTGGATGAACGAGTTCGAACAGGAGACTCACGAACGACAGTATGCGCTCGCGCTGTGCAAGAGAGGGGTGATCAGCGCGTACACGAGCGTGATTGACACTGCTAAGACATTCCTCCTGGCTCTGATTGGTTGTTTCTGACCGGGAGCGGTGTATTTCTGCAAATGGTAATAGGACCACAGGGAGGAGCCAGAGGAGCTTGATTTTTTCCACAGATTATCGGTCTCATTTTCTACTGTCAGGACATAATGACAGTTTTAACAAATATTTGTTTACAAAAGCTACCTACTGGAGCTTTAAGTGTAAAATACCAAACCTGTCCTTTAAGCGTTTTTGTGAAAAGCCTTACACTAGGGGGCAAGGTGTTCAAAATGTACAGGTACCTTAAAGACATGCTGGTGATGATGTCTATCAATATTCTGATATGCTTTGCTGATATGTCAAAGCGTTTAAAAAATATTGTAGTTTATGACAAATTTCAAAATGCCAAACAGACATTTCTGACAAACATTTCAAAAGTTATTAGCAAAAATTTTTGAGCCATTTTGGAATCTCATGACCTGTAGATGGCGCTGTTCTCAACTTTCACATGTACCCTCAGATCATGGTGCTTATGAAGTGTACCGAATTTAGTTTCGATAGATCAAAGTTTTGCCGAAATATAGCCTGTGTGGCTCGGTCTAAACTACAATACATTTCAAAATGGCGACTACTGTAATGGGCGGAGTCTTAATGCAAGATATTGAATGTAATCAGCATGAGGAGAGTAATCGAGAGTATTAAACATGTTCTCTTTAAGATTTTCTTTCTAAGAGTTCAAAAGTTGAAAAGTGAATATTTGAACGGGTGGTGGCGCAATAGAGGTTCCAAAGTTGGTCAGATTACTATTCAGGACCACCGCTTGTGGTACAAGTGTGCAAATTTCATAATTTCCCTACTTAAGGTTCATAGGGCTGCTGTAGACTCCCAATAGGGAGGAAGAATAATAATAAGAATACTAACAGATACAATAGCAGCTTCAGAAACTTTGGTTCTTGGCCCCTAATAAAATAATAATAGAGTTCATTCATACTCACATGCCATAAATCTGGGGTGCTATCTCCAGTCTGTTGAGGTGCATGTACAGTTCAATGTCGTGTTTTTTTACTAGCTGGTCCTGAATTCGGTTGACTTTGGTCACAATAGCAACAGAAGGGCCAGAGTCCTGTGGTCTCGCAAAGGGGATGCTGGTTAACATCTCTTCTTTGCCCTGAAATGTTTAAACACCGTTTAAGTCATGTTAACAAGATTGAAGTTGGAAGCTGGCAAAATATCAAAGCAATTAATTCTACGTAAAGTCACCCATTGTACCTTTCTGACCTCCCGCTCAAAACTGCTGAACCAGGGTTCGGCTGTCTCCATGAGCAGAGAAAACATGACACTATGGGATATTTGATGAAGAACAAAAAGACAGATGCAGCAGATTGAGCAAAGTGTGTTTAGCAACTATATGCGGTTAATCGAGGCATAATTTTGTTTAAGATTATCCAATGAGATAATGTGACATTTACTCACTAGGCATCATGCTCATGGAATTTAGGATCCAGAAGGACTTTCATCTCTTCACTGCAATTGAGGTACAATATGGTTTAAATAAATATACTAAGAAATACTAAAAATTCAATTAATAATGATTCAAAATTTGAAACAATACACGTAACAAATTGAGCAAGTCTTCAGAAATCTGTATGACAGTAGACAGTCTCGCCTGTGTGGTAATAGGTCAGACCTGGGATTGGCCGTCTCATTGGCATGCTGAAACGCCTGGTGATCACAGTGGAGAACAAACACTATTGGGGCAAGTAACTCATGCATGCCCTGTAGAGAGACAGAGAAGGAGGGATGAGGATGAGAGAAACAAGAGGATAATGTAGAGGTAAATGCTTATTTTGGCAAAATTACACTACAAGATCGACTGAGCCAGTTTGACAAGTTATGTTGTGGTGTGGCAGTATTTGTCACAATCATTAAGTATGTATAAACCTGCTTATACAGTAGCTGCTCATTCTCTCGTGCGTAGCAGAAGAGAATATCAGTCAGCTTCGTCCTGACATCCTCTTCCTGGAAGTACAGCATCTCTGGAAACCTGCAGACAATCAAGGAGTAACAAATATTGTTTTGTATTGTATTGTATCTGCAGTGTCTAGACCAGTCAGACACACAATTTTTCATTATAGTTCATGAATAATCCAGAAAACTCCCTCTTCCAACAAGAAAACTATGTGTTAGAGTTCTGTGGACAACCCCAAGAGAGCAACTAACTCCCCAAAAAAGGCAGAACAGGCCTATGGTTAACATAGCAGCAAAGGTTTACGACCAAAAGGAATGTGGAGAGTCAACTGTGACTCCATTTCCCCATAGGAAAGACCCATGAGGCCTATAAAAAAGTTATTATTTCCATTACTTCATAGGCAAACCTTTTATGCATGAAAATGCATATCTCCAGGACATTTGTATAATTATTACTGTCTTTTTTATTGTCTTTTGTGTCGTATACTGTTTTATGCATGCTTTATGATAGAACCAATACTTAATGCAACCTCACATATACCATGTTTGGTATCTATGAATTTCTATTTTAATTATTTGAATGAACATTTATGTTATATGTTGATACCTATGCAACATATTAATATTACCAGAATCTTTCATAATTCCTCCCTCAACACCCAATCCAGTTACATATCTATATTTGACAATTAAATTAACACTTGACTGAATTATCTTAAAAACCTTTTAATCCAAAGACTTATGTTTGAATGCTTGAATATGAATGCATACTTAATATAATTTTAAGTAAATGTTTTTTTAATGAGAGTAAAAATTGCAAATAAAAAGATATACGCGTTTAAACACAAACATTCAATATTCACCTTTCACACAACCATTAGGGTCAGTGAGTAAAAAAGGAAATTAACACTTTTATTCAGCAGACACATTAAGTTGATCAAAAGTGACAGTAAAGACATTTACATTGTTGCAAAAAAAAAACTATTTTAAATAAATGTTTTTTTTTTTTTAATTTCTATTTATTAAAGAATCCTGAAAGAATGTATAATGGTTTCCACAAAAATTTTAAGCAGCAAGGTTTTCAACATTGAGAATAATAAGAAATGTTTCTTGAGCATATTACCGAATCAGCATATTAGAAGGATTTCTGAAGGATCATGTGACACTGAAGACTGCAGTAATTATGCTAAAAATTCAGCTTTGCCATTACTGGAAAAAATTACATTTTAAAATATATTAAAATAGAAACCAATTATTTTAAATTATAATAATATTTTATGATATAATAGTGTTTTTACTGTATTTTTTTCCAAGTAAATGCAGGCTTGGTGCTCACTCATCATAAGAGGCTTCTTTTAAAAACAGGGTATCTGCACACTTTTTAAAGTCAAATTTAAGGCTTTTTAAGACCTTTTTTAAGACCTGAAGAAATCAAAATTAATACCTTCCATTAGGGGTGCGCAATATTGACAAAAATATGTCTCAATATTTTCAAAGTTTTGTTGATGATAATTAGATGATATTTTACTGATTGTGTTTGTGTACTGGTACCATGGCTGGTTTAGGCCTGTTGTTGACAGCTGGCTCACAAAGATATTCATATTTTTCATATTCTATGCAGTGGTCATTCACAGCAGTGAAATAAATTTAAAAAAAATTATTAAAGGGCAATATTTGCAACTTTAAATTGAGTTCCAGGGGCATTTTCACCCATATATGGACTTTTTTTTTTGTATGCATCACCTTTTATGTCAAATTCTAACATTCAAATTAAATTATATTAGAATAATAACACAATACCACTATTACCAGTTAAATTAAATCATCAAATCAAAATCCATCTTTGCAGTGCAGAGGAAACACAGAAGCGGCATCAGAACTGGCATTAATACATTTACAATTGCATAAATAAAGCTATGAGATATTCAATTCTTTCAATTCTTAATTCAATATTTAAATATGAACTGATTTCTAATTGTAACATTTTAATTACAGGGTACTTTAAATGTGAAACTAAAACCGCCAGTAGGCGGCGGCAAATCACTGTCTCAGGGAGTCATTCATTCAACCGATTTGTTCAAACGGCTGATTTATTCAGGAAGAGAAAGTGATTGTTTATTGAATCGTTAAAATTATTCGTTCAAAACGCGGATTTCAGTCAAGAAATCATCGCTGTCTTTTGCATTGAGACTCTGCAACGGTTTAATTTTGAAATTCTCGTCAGTGAAATAAAGGGAAAACAAACAATATTGACAATATTGTTTATAAAATGTAACTCACAATGTTCATTTAACTGTTATATAAAATAAATATCATATTTGCTATTGTGCACGGGAAAACAGCCCTCTTGCTGATGTGATATTGTATGATAACAACATATGATATATAAAATACAAAAACTTTATACGTCTATTAGGGAACATACCTATAACTGCACTGACACATCACGCAGTGAAAGCAAGCATGAGAGACAAATGCAATGTCAGCTCGCAGTGCCTCGTACATAGTTAAAGTAAAACAATGATTACAAAATCATAATAGACAATACACATCGCACACCACTACGCACAAAGAATGAACTTACAATTGAACTGAAATTAACCAGCTTTCTTCTTCTCTCCCGCTGTTTCGCGTGCAGGACACAGACGTAATGCTGGCGCGAATGTGACGCGAAATGTCACGTGAACGAGCAAATCCACAAAGAATGAATAATAAATAAAAAAGTACGCTAATTAGATAGTTTTAATTTGGAAAACATTTAGATATGTCCAAGTCAAATTGCCATAGAAAATGTAAGACCTTTCATAAGTAAAAATAAGACTTTAAGACTTTTTATGGCCTTAAATTTTTAAAATCTAATTTAAGACTTTTTAAGGACCCGCGGACACCCTGTAAAAAGATTTTTTTTTTCTAAACCTTTGAATGGTAGTCTATGTGTATTGTTCACAAACTTACGTTCGTAAAACATCTTGTTTGATCATACCCCTGAGCTCCTTATCCTGAAAGAACTTATTCCAGAGACTCTAAAAGAGAAAGACACAAAGAGACAGAAAAAGTTGAACATGGACAGATCCATCCATTCTTATGGTTTTACTGAATTGAATGTTCTCTCACCCCCTCATCCTGTGAGAGTGGGTTGTTCACCACCAGGTCCTGCTGGCCTGCAGCTTTGCGAGGGTTTGTAATATGCTGCAGTTCAAGACAAACAATCATGATCTAGTCTCAAAACCTACTGAAGACACATAAATCACTACCACATACATGTGTGCACACACACATACCGTCTCTTTGATTTTCTCGTACTGTGCTCTGACCTCCTTGGTTCGACTGATCCATTGAGTCTTATCTTCTGGCAGGACATCCAGATAAAGCTGGAATGAACAAAACCAAAGCTCGTCATCTACTCCATTTGGCACAGAAATTGCACACTTCATCTTTCAACCCCAGTAATAACAAAAAGACCATTTTCATGCATTGAGTCTGTCATCTCCACGCTGTCAGTTAGCCATTACCTTCCAGCATACGCTGCGGAATCGGCTGCTCCGTAATCGTCCAATAATGCCAGCCTGCCTGATCCGCGCCAGGTAGTTACTGTTCTGGAACAAATCATCCCACTCCGTTCTGTAAGGAGCACGTCAAACAGAAAGTTATAGGATAGAGTTACACCTTCACCACACAGCATTGAGTTTCAGATGTGAACCAGAGAGGATATCTGGTGCTTTGAGACATTAGGGAAAGATGAATGAACAGAGACCTGTATGACTGAAACGTGGACTCAACAGCACTATCCAATGATCCTCCTGAAATTAAAGAAACAGAACTACGCTGACATCATAGTTGATCACATTTGACCTAAACACTCAACTGGAATCCATTAAACTCTGAACTATATATATATATCTTTTTCATAGTGCAGAATAGCACTAGGCAATATATTGCATATTAATAATACAATCATAGTGTATTGCTTTTTTTTTTCATAAGTTTGATTAATTTCACTGCATAAATCCAAACGGTCCATGCGAAATCAATTCAAAACTCAATTAGTCTCAAAAGTCTCTGTGGGAATTTTTTTATATTTTAGTAAAAAATAAACATAAATATAGCTGCAATAAGCAATGACGGGCCCACGGCATCTGCTTTAGGGAAACATGAAGGGTAATATGCATTTTAAGTGGGTAAATATAAAAAGACTGTCAAAGTCATTTGAATGACGCCACAATTACCACAGCAGCTTGTGCCATGATGACCATGAGCCACAACAGATCATTTAAAATCAGACAAATTTCATGTCATAGGTCAATTTAAAATGAGTGTGAAGTTATCATTTTCAGTTCAAACTTCCACAAGAATTTATCTTAAGGTCTTTCTATATTTTTATTAACCTAATTATCAAACTAATTAAATAAAACTATATCGTTTCTTGAGCAGCAAATCAGTATATTAGAATGATTTCTGAAGGATCATGTGACACTGAAGACGAGTAATGGCTGAAATCAAATCAATGGTGAGCATAAGAGACTTCTTTCAAAAACATTAAAAAATCTTAGATGTTTTGAACGGTAGAGTAGGTTATATAAATAAAATATTGCTGTTAACTACTATGTATTTTTATATTAATTAAAGTGCCCCTATTATACTATTTTAAAGCTTCCTAATTTTGTTTTGGAGGTCTCTTACAACAGGTTTACATGCATCAAAGTAAAAAAAAACTGATTGCACATCACTTAATCAAAAAAAACGATGTGTATATTTCTAGTTCATTGCGGTGCACATGTGGGAACTGTATTGGTGCATACATTAGCTGAGCACTAACGTGAATGACTGATGTAACATTAAATTTGTAAAACAAATCTTGCTCAATCCTTTATCATTACTCAAAGTAGTATACTCAAATACTCTGCACTAATGGACACAATTGCAGGTAAAAGTGGGACCAAGCTGTTTAGGAAAGACGGTAATAATAATGTGAGTTAGCCGGTTAGCTGGAGCCCTACACAATATAAAACACAAGACTATGTATTTTGAACACCCAGCAGAAAATATATACATCAGTAATTATTTTAATCATACTTACAGGTTGTGATCCTAAGGAGCAAGTTGGTCCAAATAAAGTGGGTATTGTCCCATCTTTAATGGATAAGCGTTTTGTAAATCCCATTTAGACCTCACTGAGATTTGAGAAGCAATTGTCAAAAGGTTACACTGCTGTTGTATCGCTGTGATAATTTTAACCACCAACTCTTCACTTCCTCATGCTTTGGAAGTGTTTAAAGAGAAAATACTTTTTCAGAGCAGAAAACAGCATATTCTTGACATGTACACACACGAACCAGCTACAGTGTTTGAAGGCGGGTTTATAGTGCACTTTGATCTTTAAAACTTTGCAGAAGTTTTACATTCACAAACAACTAACATATCTGAAAAAGCATAATAGGGGCACTTCAAATATTGTTCTCTTTATTTAGAGAAAACATGCCTTGATCATTTTTAACTAGATTACAGTGTTTTAATTCTTACATTAAATATGAAATCCACATGAAAGTGAAGAAATTATGACAGAAATCTATTATTGAAAATCTATTATCTATATAGAAATCTATTATCTATTCAAATTAATTAACCAATCATACCATTGATCAGCTCTACCAAACTTGGATGTTTTTTTTTTCCAGTAATAAACAAACATTGTTAAGTTGTTTTGATTGATACTGTGAAGCAGCTTTGATACAATCTGTATTGTGAAAAGTGCTATATAAATATATTTGACTTGACTTGACTATTGCTGTATATTAAGATTAAATTTAATTGCAAGTACAGGTAAAACAAATGCAAAGAGAACTGTTCCCTTTTTCACGCTGTTCACATTTGGGTCTGACTTTGCTTCTGTGCACAACATTCCAGAGGTTCTACTGGTAGAAGAGCTATTTGAAAAATATTTGGGTAAATTAGGACTAAATAAGGAGACAAAAGAAATTTGCTTGCATGTCTGTAGTTTTTGCACACTATTTCGAACACGCTTCAATGTGATTTAATGCCGTTTTGTTCTTGGAATAGCAGTTAATCACCAATATATATCAAATTAATTACAACGTGAAATATGCAGTCCTATTCTTCACACTGTTATATCTCTAATTTGAATGTAAATGTATTAGGTGTCTTACCATCTCGGTTCCTGTTGTAGTTCTGTAGAGGGTCGTAACCAGTCTCCTGCTCGTCCTGCTGCAGTGGGTGTCGCGTTTCAAAATTTGGGTGCTGCATGTCCTAAAAAAACAACAGAGAGCTGACGCCACAATCGACACTACAGGGCAAAACAATAACTACATCTACACAGCAGGTATTGTGTGGATACTCACGTCTCAAAGGCCTGATCGCAGTGGAGACCACAGTCCAATAACCATTAATCTGAAAACAAACAGAGCAACACAAATGAATAAACAGGCTAAACTAACAATAATAATGGCTTACATATTAAACTATTGGATAGCATGAAGCAGTGTGATGGAAACAACCGACAAACAAACAAACAAAACGAACAACTGACAAAATGTCTTCTCCATCATCGACTTTTCAGGGCTGGTTAGGAGTAACTCAGATCAACATGGCAGAGATACCGTAGCTTTTATTATGTCTGGTTGGTATACAGCAAACAGATTTTGTTAATCACACTGTTTAATTTTAGTCGAAAGCAGTTTGTAATTAAGTCTGAGATTAGCTACTAATTGTAGCACAGAATATAAATGTATTTCATAGCCAGCAACTCATGATTCAACTCAACTCGAATTCATGAAAGCAACTTTAATGAGTGCAGCAACACTTCTTTAAATAAAGTTTAACTGGATGGTGTGTGCGACTGTACCATCACCTCAGGATCATTATACCAACTCTTGTATTCATTTACCAGAATAACTACGGTAGCCATGCTAACATTTGACAGTGAATTAAAACATACAGTCTTGACTCAAACAAAGAAACAAAAACAGCGCTCATTTGATCTGTTTTATCTGTGGTATCATTGTTCTGCAGTACTCTGTGGGTGCATGAGCAAACACTGGCGGTGCCAAGCGCTGTTTGGAAGTGATTCCCAGCCATTAATAAAAACAAAAATATCCCAGCTCAGACAATTCAGAGCCAGACAGCGCTGATGTGACCGCATTAGACCACTAGGAGGAGGGAAAAAACGGCCTGTCTGCATTTCCCCTCCCCCATTTTTAAACCTAAATAGATTGTTTTTTTTAAAGAGGTGGTTCTGAGTCTGACACACACAAACTCCAGCAAGCATCCTTCATCAATTATGCAGATAAACTAATAAACATTGATCTAAAAATTTCAGTACAACAACATACAGCCTGTGCAACTCATGCATTATGTATAACTGGGGTTTATTAGCTGATATAGGCTATAAAGAAATGATGGAGGTGGAGTGATACAGCAAACATCATACAAAATAAAAAAAATCAAAGCAATCAATAAAAAATAATTTAATAAATATGAATAATTAAATATAAAAACAATAATCATATCATTATTAAATAATTATAACAGCAACAACTGCATCTTATGTAAGCTAAAAGCATCACTCTTCATTGACAGTCATTCAAAAGTTTGTTTTCTGACAAAATAACAAAATGTTAATAAACAAATTATAAGTATTTCATTAGCAAAGACGACTGAACGTCTGGCACCAGCTGAGAAACTACTTTAGTGATGAACGGGAATGCTAACAGATAGCTTTCTCCAGCTATTATAGACTAGGGATGCACCGATCCGATACTGCCATTTTTGCCGGATCGGGTACCGATCAGACGAGGCCGATCCAAATCCGATATTGTGTGCATACTATTCTGTGTTATTATTGTTAAGCCCCACAAAAGCACCAAAAACATTATAAAGCACTATAAAGTTTTCGTGCAATATATTACAAGTGTTCTGAAGCCATTATAGTATAATGTGAGATAGAAATTAACATTTAAGTCATTAAATTCAAGATCACGTAAACTTTTCCCTCCGCTGCGGCTGTCAATCATTCTTCATTCAGTATTCAACGTCGCGTTCGGTTACGACAGTCAACATGATGAAATCCTCTCCAAGAAGATGATTCAATGTTACTATTATTATACTTGATCTGTAGATAAAAGTCTATGGTTTCGCATAAAACAACTTTATCTTGTTGGACTTTATTGCTGTAACGTTAACTTAATCATGTTTCTACCTGGTGTCTGTTAGATCACAACACTAGAGTAGAGTCCACAATAATTGTTCTTCACGCGCACAGTAACTACAATTTTAAACTGTTAAAATAAAAGGCTCAATAAACTAGTGCATAGATAGATACTGTATAATACACTACGCGTCTTTCGTTTGTGCTTTGAACTTTTCAATGCGGACTCTGCACGCTGTGACTCCGTGTTGCTTCAAGCGCATCATTCTGCGCTCGGGATGCGCATAAGCGCTTTGTGCCGCACTGTATTGCAGCCTTTCATATCATAATACAGTGACGCAATGAAAGATTATTAATGGCCTATCTTGTTCTTTCCTATCTATCATATGTTGCTGCCTCACTAAACAGGTGTGGTATACATTTAAGACATGTCTCAATTGTATAGTAGCCTATAGCTATATATAAAATAATTTATCTTTTTGTTATCTTGTTTTTCATGAATGTATTTTACAATACAAAGAGCAATGTGTAACGTTTTACCAGATTTAGTGTTACACTTATTGTCTCTTATTTGTTTTTTTTCACTAAATGTTCAGATTTTATACAATTATTGTGGACTTATGATTCTTCTAGACTAAATTTTACTGCTGAATTATCCACTAATCTAGTTTATAAAAGCATTTTTGTCATAGATTATAATCATATATTTTTTGGATTTGTTTTTCTTTATAATGAAGTTGTCTGTATTAAGTAGATTGTGTTTAACACACAAAAGAGTGATTATCAGTTCAACACACAGAGAGTTATATAAATTCTACTTGATTAAAAAAAAAACTGCGCTGGTATCGGATCGGCATCGGTCGATACTCAGAATTTTTGGTATCGGATCGGATCGATTCTGAAAAAAGTGGTATCGGTGCATCCCTATTATAGACCTCAACGGTCCAGCTCAATTAGATCTGTATGCATTCGCTCTCTGGTACAGTGGGAAATCCTAGGATCCTCTGCAGTGAAATACAGTGCAGGAAATTAGCATAAAGCCTCAGGGACAACTACAGGAATGATTAAGTCAAGACAGACAGACACATGAATAATAATTCAAATATGTTGAACACTACAATAATAATAATGAACTGGACGTGCAAGATCCCTCAAACAAAGGAATTCAACAGAATTAAGTAAAAAAAAATTAAAAATAAAAATTAAATAGCTTTCTCTCTACAATTAGCTAAATAAAGTTTGGTTGGTGTAGCATGAAACTATTGCCTTAATGTTTATCTGTTTCTAACACTGCAACTACTGCGTTTACTGTCACAGCTGCGGGCTAAAGGCAGCACTGATGCAATCACTCCCCAAATGAATCCTTGCATATTTCATTAGCCATAAACATATGCGCAGTGATCACACGCACAAAGACACACACACACATAAATATTTATCACTGCACCAAATAACTGTGGTGAGAAAATGTACTTGATTCAGATGCAACATTTCCTGTGCTTGTATACATGCATAATCTATGAGAAAAGCTTGATTATGGCAGTATAGCTACATATAAATGTACATTTCTACATTTCTATAACACCAAAAAAAAGCGAATAAAAACAGAAAAATAATCTTTAAAAATGAATACAAAAAAAAATATAAATATATATATATATATATATATATATATATATATATATATATATATATATATATATATATATATATATATATTTATTGGTAGATGAAACATGGGCTTAATGCTTTTATAAAATGGTTATTCCATAAAATTATTTAGCCCACCCATTTAAAGGGCTATATGTAGAATTCAGAAACCCTTATTAGCAACATGACACTGGTGGCCGTTAAGGGAACTGCAACCAGAAACGTATTGCTCGTGCTCGCACTTGTGCACACGTGACGGAGCGTGATTTAGTTCCCTGATATACTCACAGTGAACTTCTTTTTCATTCTTCGCTTAGAAGTAAAAAGTCGGAAATACCATTGCAGCGAACATCACAATGCGGTTCACGCAACTGAGAGCAACGTTTAGATGAATATGTAAATATGTGCTGCATGCTAGGGCTAGGGCACTAGGGCACGCTAGAAATTTCCCTTGAGGTGATTTTTTAAAACATTTTTATGTTTTTGCTATAACTAAGTGTTACGATGTGGTCAGCAGGCAGGAACACAAAGGAGATTCAAAAACAAAACAGGCTTTATTAGTAATCCAACTATAGCAACAAACGAGGACATAATTAGTAACCCATGAAAACGAAACTAAACAGAGCGGGGAAACAGGAAATAAAGGAAACACAACAGAATGTCAAAATAAGGGTCCACATAACAGAACATAAACCTGACAATAAACTGGTTGGGCTATTGTTATATGTCTAACAGTTAGTTCCGATCCTCGAATCTGTTTGGACGAGAGGCTTTCTAAAACTGCTGATATTTCCCAATAACATCCAGCATCAGCACTGCTTGCCTCTACGCATTATAGACTGGCTGTCAGTCAGTGCAGGTTACATTGTTATGCCACTCTGTGGCGGCAACGTACTGTCTTTGAGTGAGTCAAAGCGTTCAACTTATTAATTATCAATATATCAATCAGGCAGCGTGTCTTTTCGGAGCTTCAGTCAAACCACGACTCATTTAGCAAATGTAGGAAACCCAACACTTTCCCATAATGCAACTCTACGACTACGGGATCCTGTTAACTCAAAATAGGCGCATTGCTTTCTGCAATTGAGTCGGGTCATGTTCACACCTTAAACGAACCGTACCAGAATTCGTTTGGAACCGGACCGAGACCACCTCTTCAGCTGAGTCTCGGTATAGTTGTTTGGTCCGCACTTGAGTGTGATTGCTGTATTCACACCCAGCTCAAAAGATCCACACCAAAGGGGAAAACTAACTTGAATTCGATTCAACCGAACCAAGACAGGTGTGAACACACCCTATGATTGCTTTCCTCACTCTTTAGACATGGCAAACTTATTTTTTTCATGAATATATGACAAAGACAGACGCAGGTAATCGCACACACTCAGTCGTTCTCTCTTTCACTCACTCACTGTCTGTTTAGGCTTGTTTAGTGCAAATCTACAGAGCCTCTACAGTACAAATCACAATTGTACACAGTCTTAGGTGAAAAAAAAAAAAGAGCCAGCTGGCAGGAAAAAAATACATTATTTACTCTTATTATCATTATTAACTTATTTAACATTCAATACTCATGAATGAGATGTAAAACAAAAGGAGCATAGCCTTTTAAAAAAAAAAACGTGAACAACAGTTAACAGTTTTCTGCAGTTGGCTTGTCAGTATCGTGGACCGCGATATTATAATATTGTGGTTATACTGAGTTGAGAAATACACATTTCAGAATTATCACTAATCTGTGTATTTCCTTGAGAACCAATCAAACCATGAAACCATTTGTTTATTATATTGCAATCGCAATATTGACCTCAATAATCGCAATATGACATTTTCCCCAAATCGTGCAGCCCTAGTTCGGTCATATACTTCCTGTTTAATATCCCGCTAACAGTGTTTCAGACAGCTCCGTACATTAACAAAGGAGCGTTTCATAGTGTTTGGACTCAAATATAGGCCTAAAGAAATTATTAATATATTCGTGAGCTAAACGTTGTTAAAACTCAAATGACACCTATTTATAATCAAAGTAACGTAGACAACGAGCTACAACCCAATTTTCCTAAGATTTAAAGAGATGCTGTTTTGTCCACCTCGTTTCCATAACTCATTTGTTTGACCTTCCTAAGGCTGACGAGAGTGGTTAAAAACTGATTTTAAATACCGTTCCTGAACATTATAACCCAAACATTTATCTCTGTGCTACACATTTTATGGAGAACAGCTTCCAGAACCTAAGATAGTACAATGTAGGGCAGGCTATGCATAACTTTCTCCTGAAATGGAGCATTTCCCACTTTGTTGGGACAATCTGTTATTTATGGATCACAATTTGAAAGTATCTTATTATTTGTAGTTGTGTTTTCTATTAACAGTTCCAATTATAAGTTTTATGTAGTTGCTATGATTTTAACAAAGCCTGCTAGCCTGCTATCTAACATTACAGTATTGATGTAGTGTTTACTGGAGCTTTTGTAAGCTCTCGATTCTGTAAGGCTGTTCACCGCCCCTTAGTAAAATTATTAATGGTTATGTGATCGATTACGGTTTGTATTACCATAGTTTTCCTACAAATATCATGATTTAAATGGAGTAAAACATATCTAAAATGTATAAGAAAATGTATAAGGAAAAACAATACCACTCTGGAACGTCCTGTGAAATCCGTGCTTGCAAAGTCCGTGCATGAAATCAGTTGTGAACGATCCTCTTGTTTATTACATTCTTAAAAGGAATACTTCATGAAGAAAAATTATGTCTTCTGTCAAAAAAAAAACTTCTGAAAAAGTTGTTTCAAACCTGTTTGAATTTCTTTTTTCTGCTGAACACAAAGGAAGATATATTTTGAAGTATGTCGGTAACAAGACAGTTGATGGACCCCATTGACTACCATAGTAGGAAAAAAAATACAATGGAAGTCAATGGGGTCCATCAACTGTCTGGTTACTGATATCCTTCAAAATATCTTTCTTTGTGTTTAGCAGAAGAAAGAAATTCAATCAGATTTGGAACAACTTGAGGGTGAGTAAATGATGACAGAATTTTCACTTTTAAGTGAACTAGCCCTTTAAGTCTGAATCAGGCTCGAATTTTGGACGGAGGGGTTTCCTGCCAGATTTACGTGTTCAAGCCAGATAGGGGAGAGAGGTGTTATAATAATGTAAAATATGTAAAAAATAATGTTTGTTTTTTTAACAATCAAGCATGAAAGCATATCCTAGTACACCCCAAAAACAAAATCCAGACTTCGTAAAAGGGCATAATGGGACCCTTTTAAGTACTTAATAGTTAAATACTTATAGGCTATTTATTTTCAAACATTTGTTGGCTACATTTAAATCTAGACTAAAACATGCCCTAGATATTGACTGAAAATTTTCAGATTTTTTGACAGTTCTTTTGAACTTAAATATCTCTTATTCTTATTATAAAAAAATATATGTTTATATACCATGACAAAAGTTTCGGCAATTATCATGATATGAAAATTTGATACCATAATATTTCTATCAACACCAGAGGCTGATATCCATGCAACCCTATGAAATTATGCGTGCGTGTGTTTTAGATAAAGAAATGAGGAACCAAAAAACTACTGTGAGAATGCTAAAATAGAAACCTGTGCAAAACCAAATTGAAGCAACGGAGCAAAAATGACTCACAGAAGTAAACATAAGATGAAAAAGACATTTGCATGAATAGAAATACTAAAAAGAAAGTTATTTTATACTAGTAAAAACTTGCAGAAAGAAACCAGAACAGTATTATTTACAGTATTTTGTGAATTAGGATCACAAAATAATCCTCGAAAAAAACCAGCAGCTCATTCCATCTAAACACCTGTGGGTGCAGCACACGGTAGCAGAGGCCCAATAATGAAGGTTACAGAAGCAGACCAGATCTAAACCTGTTTAAACACACTCACATGCCTTCACTTCATCAGCCAATTACAGAGCAGACCTACACCAATCACATGACTCCTAGGAATTCAACAAGCTACTGGATGAACTCAAAAAGCCAATGTTATGAGAGTGCAGAAATGCAGACCAAGCATGGTCATAATATTAGAGCAGTACATATTTAAGAAAGCATGTGCTCATATTCAAAAACGCTACAGTCCGGTTCTGTAACATATATTGCATTCACGCACATGGACAACCACAAACACACACCCTCTATTTTGTCTGAAAAAGCCCACTATACACTGAAGACAATCTCAACTGCAAAGTGGAGAAACTGAAAGATGCTTTTACAATATATTACAGGACTTTAAGAGTACATCTTTCTTCAAACATTAATTGACCAAAGGAGATTAGGTAATTGTAATCTGACATTGTATGCATTAGATACTGCATCATGACAGACATTTAACTCAGAAGTGTGTGTGTGTGTGTGTGTGTGTGTGTGTGTGTGTGTGTGTGTGTGTGTGTGTGTGTGTGTGTGTGTGTGTGTGTGTGTGTGTGTGTGTTTGTGTACAGGCAGCAAGCTGGTCTTGTGATGCCCTGGCAAGCCTTTTTCTGTTGTTCAGACTATGTGCCCTCAGGTCCAAAGCCAATCATATAGTCCTTCAAAAATCATTCTGTCCTACTTCACAAATAGATTGTAATGTTACATACAAAACTAAATAAAAAATATTAAAGGAGTAAGTGGAATCATGATCAATGAATTCTCAGCTGGCACAGGACTAAATTGTTGGCAAAGAAAAAAATTAATAAATTAAACTAATTAATTAAGTTACTCTATATAAATGATATGCTTAATTTTTTTTATTTTAAATGTTGTATTTATTATCATCATCTGTATTTTATCCAATAATAAAAACAGATAATATCATGGCTTAAAGAAAAATGTAAAATGGATAATTCTTGTTTTTTATTGAATATTGCAGCAGTTATTATAAAAGACTTATCCGCTTATTTATTTTTTTATTATTAATGTGCTCTAGTAATCTTTAATCAAAAAAACATTCTCTTGCTCTACATATCTTCTCTTCTCTGGCGTGACAACCTGTCACTCACATCAGATCACAGCAATAGCAAACCACAACCATCCAGTCAATTCCCAATGGATAAAAATCAAGTCACGCCCAACATTTTTTCTTGTTTGAGAAGCCGATTCACTCGGAAGGACATAAGTAACCGTAATTAAGAAAAGACAACTTCTGTTAAATGCCACATTTAATTTCATGGCTTTAAAAACACTTATCTTTTCTGCTTACATTAAACATAATATTAAACAGTTATACATCTTCTCAATTACAAGTTATGCATCAGAGGCGTTTAAAGTTTAAACAGACATTACAATATAGATTTAAAATATCAGCCATCATATTGTCGATAAATCACAGCAAAAATAATCACTGGCTTAAGGCAAAACTGTAACCACCTACTGTATTTAGTGACCATAAGACCAAAGATAAAAAAGTTTCAACCATTAAAAAAAAAAAAACATAAGTTATTCTGAAATGTAGGGGAAACATCCTTCAGACATGAGAAAGTAAGATTTCATGAAGCATCCCTAAGCAGAACTAAAAATAGAGGAAGGACACAAGTCTTCAATCCCATCAGTTCCTAAACAAAGCACAACATCTTCCCCAATGTCATGATAAAAGAATGGAGAGAAAAATGAAAGGATATGTATATTACATCAGACAGACATTGAACTTGTGGACTAATGTGGAAAATGAAATTCAATTACAAACTTACAGGCACCCCTACAGCCTAAATATCAAAAACGCATTTCAAAGTGGTCGTTATAATCACTCATATGATTGTCCCCGAGGCTTTACGACAAAGCAAAAAAAAAAAAATGTTAAAGTTGGATTTTTTGATGGAGCTCTTGAGTCTAAAGGCCTAACGGGGCTGGCAGCTCCACACTTCCGATATGAATCATTGCATAACTTTTCAGACTTTTGTTGTCTCAGCATTTAGTTTTGACAAGCACTCCGACAATCGTAAACGAGAGTTTCAATACAGTTAAGGGAATTCAGCTCACCTATTTACCTGCAACGCTTCACGCGGGTCTGCCCATTCTGACCAGTGCAGTCTGCATGTAAACACTCTAGCGCGAGTCTAGGCGGATGTGCCGCAGAACAGCTGATCAAGCACGTGACTCCAGACGGGAAGCCTCAAGCCTTTGAGCGACTTCAGGTATCACCGGTTAGAAATGTGCGCGATATTTTATCGTTATTTTTTATGGAAAGTCAGAAATAATTCGTCTAATACAAGAGCTTTAGGTGCATTATAGAGATATTTTTCTTTACATCACCAAAAAGCCACCATATACCATGTATAAACAAGTGACTTTCAAGGTATTATAGCAAGTCCCATTTTATCTGCCATGAAATTAATTTGATTAATCTTTGCACTTAATCAGAGATGATTGCTAAAAATGTTCGTAACACAAATGAACCATCTCATTTGATTTTCATCCCTAAACGCACCTGTCCTCCTCTTAATATAACTTAAATTTAAGGAAAAAATACGAATATATATATATATATATATATATATATATATATATATATATATATATATATATATATATATATATATATTCTCATATGTACTGGCAGAAGGAAGATTTTTTTAAAACATTTCTCTAATTTTTAAGGTTTCACTCTACTCTTTGTCAACACTGTCAGATATTTATGAAAACATTTATGAAATTGGACAAAATCAAAGTTAGTGGGATTTTTAGATATTTTTCTTTATTTTAAGTGGATCATGCTAGTATCTAGCAAAGTAAAGTGTCTCTTGCATTTAATACAAGTGTGAAATGAAAAATAAAAAAGGTTATTTTGTCAATACTGCAATATTTTTTTGATTGTGGTGACAGTTCAATAGCTCAAATTCAGTATATCCTGTAGGGATGGCTCGATACCACAATTTTGGCTTCGGTACGATACCAGAACCTAATACCTAGGTATCGATACTAAATCAATACCACAGGTAAAAAAAAAAAAAACAGTCTCAAAATTTAAGTGACACTTAAAAAACACTGCTTGAAACTCTCCACTACCAAATGTGCTAAGAAAAGTATCAAAATGTAAAGTACAATAATAATAATTTAGTCAGGGAGCATACAGTAGGTTAAATTTTGATTTTGAAAAAAAAAAAACTGAAATTATACAATTAAAATAGGTTAATATCTATAATAATAGATTAACATATAATAATAATAGAATAATGAAATGACATGTAAACCATTAGCTGTAATTCATCAACAGAGAATTATCAACATTTATTCATCTTGGTTTGGTTACTGTTTGGGTTCGTATTAGTTTAATGCATTGCTAAACATTTATTAGTATATTTAATTTTTTAGGTCATTTAATTACTGATTGATATAGATTAATACATGCTATAATACTGTTAGGTCAGGTTACCTAATGAATGTTGACAAATGTAGCTTAATTATTAGTAATATTCAAATTACTACTATTACTCTCTCTCTCGGCTTATTCCTCTAGGGGTCGCCACAGCGGCACTAATATGCCATTCATTTTACTATCACTAATACTAAAATTAATATTATTCAAATTTTTATAATTTATTCATTCAAATTCAATTAATATATGTTTGTTTGAAAATGCAAAAATGATGAGACCTAAACTTAATTGGTTCTAGCGTGTCATGCAAGCAGATTTGAGCTTTCGTGTTTACCGTCATTGATAAGCTCTTACGTATGTGCGCTGTTCAATAAAAGCCTAAATTAAATCAGTTGAATGATGGACTAACCTGTCGATCTATGAACTCTTTGAACAAGTCAGGATGAGCAACTGATAAGTCAAGTGCTTAGGCAGATTTGATGTGTTGCTTCCCCGTTTGCAGAGTGGTGCATTGAGATCTGTTTCTATACTTTTCTCATTACTTTTGTAGGCAAAGTAATGCCTTATTTCACTCATACTGCTCTCTCTATTTATTAATTTCGGGCGTGTAGAAATTCGAATGAGTTTCGTTTGATCCATCGTGTTCCTCTGTTGTCACCGTTTGCCGGTTTCGCATGACCCGCGTCAGTTTAGATAGCGCACTGAGGCCTAGCGGTGAACTTCGAAACAGCAGCGCATCAAATACCGAATTGAACTAAATTATGATATTGTACCGTTTGAAATATAATATATACCGGTATTTTTGCAGTACCGGTATACCGCGCATCCCTAATATCCTGTATTCTCAATTCATTCCTGGTGAATGCTAGATTTGTCATAATAAATATTTGACACATTTCATTTGTAGAGATAGTGTTGAGTTGAGAGAAATTTGAGAAAATGGAAGCAGCAGGTGGTGAACGTGTCCGATTAATTAAAAAGAAAAACTGAAGGCAACAGCATTGTCAGTTCTGATGCTAATTAGTATAAAAATGAAGTTATAATCGAGAATATCATCACAGTAAACATCCATATAAAGCCCATTTTCATTCTGGTTCTTGAATAAAATGGCTTTAAACATAATGAACAATAACACTACAGATTTATTGTAATTCATTAAAGAGAGAATTATTCACTGTAATTCAAAGTGCTGTTTTCTATTGTGTTTTGTTCTATTGACAATAATACAGTAATGTGCTGTTTGCTTTGCTTCTAAACATTTAATACATCATGGTTTCAGGGCCTCTGGCAACAATCTTGTAAAAGACAACACTGCCTGGCTAAATATGCCACCATTAACACTGATTGACGTTGCCTGCCTGCAAAGATACAGTTGAGGATTTGAGCAGAAAACGAGACAGCCAATAAATAATGCTACTATAAAATTGCAAATCTTATTCATTTAGGGGTGTAAATATTTTGCTAACAACAATTCAATTGCAATACTTTCCTTAATTAAGTGATACATCAGGAAAATGGTGTCTCAATTTGGTTTGAATATTATTATCACTCAGCATCACATCAGCGTTTTTACACCCCTAATATTAATAGAACATTTATTTAGAAATAAGAACAGTGATATTTAATTTATTCTGGCCTTGGCACGTCCATTGTGAAATACTCAAAATTCCAACTCTATAATGCATCCAAAGATTGAGGTTTTAGCAAAACACCTTGTGCATAAAGGCACAACCTTAAATAGGCTACATTTAAATTTTTATATTACCCGGTATTCATTGCTGTTTATTTGTTTAAATGGGATTTAATACACCACCGTTCAAAGGTTTGGGGTCAGTAAGGTATTTTGTGAAATAGTATTACAATTTAAAATAAGTGTTTTAATTTATTTTTTATTTATTTAATTTAAATATATTTTAAAATGTAATTTATTCCTTTAATGGCAAAGCTGAATTTTCAGCATCATTATTCCAGTTTTCAGTGCCACATGATCCTTCAGAAATCATTATAACATGCTCATTTGGTGCTCAAGGAAAATGTGTCTTATTATCAATGCTGAAAACAGTTGTGAGTTCAAAAGAGTAGCTTTTTTTCCCAAATGGAAACATTTTGTCACATTATACATTTCATTAGTGTCACTTTTGAGCTATCTAATGTGTCCTTGCTGAATAAAAGTATTAATTTTATTCAAACAAAATGACCCCAAACTTTTGAATTGTAGTGTATGTATTTTTAGGAGTTTATGAATTGGCAGTAGGCGGGGCTATCATCATGCTCCTCCTTACATGGAAGCTCCTCCTCTTCTTTAATAGTAATGATAAAACGAGTTTGTGTAGATGCATTCTGTTCCTCCGCATCAATGTCTTGTTTCCCTGTCATCATGTTTGCAGTTGTCTTCTTATCTTTTTCCATTGCTTCCCTGCATTCATCCTCTGCCTCCATGTGATCATCTTCACTTTCCCCAATCACTCTTTCTCTGCTGTTGTCCTGTTCTTCCTGTCTGAGCCAGTTGTGACCATTGAAAAAGCTGAGAACAGCCTCTTTGGCTACACCCAGTTGAGCAGATAGTGTATGAATGGCCTCTTGATCTGGATGTAGTCCCACTTCCTGAATGAAACTCTGCAAGATTGCATGGGCTTCTGGTGGTAAAGACCTGCCGCCAAGATGTGGGCCCATGTGCGAGTCTCTAGGACCTCCAGTGATAAGATGGTGCTGGAGGAAGGGTTGATGGTGCTGAGGTGGAATTGTATGTAGTTGTTGGTGTTGCTTTAGAGTCACCACATGCTGTGGTATCACCTTTATAAAATAAATATAGATAAAGTAAATAATTATTGTGACAACACTTCACAAACCACTTTTTTGTTTTTACAAAATGTGGCTAATTTGATATATTATGGCTTATATAGATGAAATTAGACTATAAATGTACAGTCAGCAGTTGGATATTCATAATGTACTGTAATTGTTTGTGTGTGAGCTCTCACTTGCAGTTGTTCAGTCAGTGGTCTTGTGTGTTTTTCTGAGTAGAATGTCTGCCCAGTATTGCTCTCTTGGTCATATATAACATCTCGTTCTGATTGGTTGAGGTTTAGAAACTGGCGTATCAAAGACAGATTTTCCCACAGTGTACGATTCTGAGGAGAAGGCTCCTCCTTCCAGCGCAGGAGCTCACACAGCCAACCCTAACACAGAAACAAAAACAGTGGGGTTCAAACATCTCAGACAATGTTGACATGTCTGAATCTGATTCAAAGTCTAATTTAATCCTGGTGATTAATGTAATGTTTAAGGATTTTTAACGATTTAAAATAAGGAAATATTTTGATGTAAGATGAGCTTTCTGTGGCATAAATTTTTAAATATATAATAAATATTTATATGTAGGAGATAAATATTTAATTTTCAAGAAATATTTAAAGTTCTGCAGTATTTCTAGGTCAGTAGACAAATAAGCAAATTTGTGACGTTAACCATATGAATGCCTTTGTTCAAAACGTAAGATTTTCGAATTATTTCACAAATTCTTATGCTGACAATTTCAAAAATAAAACCTGTAGCTTTGTTACAGCCTTTGTCGCCAAATAATTTTGTCAGATAAATACCTTGACCAAGTGTTCTGTTCTTCCCTCATATGTAAAATATTTTAAAAATCTAAAATATTTTCCTCATATTTTGATGGTTTAATCAAACTTGTAGGGTAATTAAAAACAAATATCCCCTCCGGACATCACTTTTGGCCACTACTGTATGTATATTAGTCCTTGCATTCATATAAATATTTATTATACATTTAAATATGTTTCAAACGTATATACCTTGAATGCAGTGCAAGTCGGTTTTTTTTTTTTTTTTTTTTTTTTTTCCTTTAGTACACATGCACACACATGTACCTGACTCTTGGCTGCAGAGACTTTTGCAAACAATGCCTGTGACACTTTGGCTCGTCTCATTTCCTGCTGTATTTCATCATAGATGCCGTAGTTGATTCCAGAATCATCGCATTCCACTTTCACTACAATCTCCTTGGAAACAGGTGAAAGTTTTGCCTGTAGTGAGAGATTTTTTTTTATAGACACTGACAAATGGCACATTATTATTATTTATTATTATTAATTTATCTGCACTGTCTATTGAGATTATAGCACATGCTAATTTACATCTCTGGTCCATAATTAAATTTAACTGACAGTGAACCTGAATGGGCAGAGGTGAGCTGGTGTTGTAGGTGGTGTTGAGGTTACGCTCTCTTTCCTCCAGATAGATGGAGTCCCTCTGGCTCTGTGGCAGTTGCAGGAAGGCCTGCATGGCTCTAAGGTTAACTAAAAGAGACTGAGACGCGCACCGTGGGTCTTCTTCCTTGCGCAAGATCTCCGACAGCAGGCCCTGTTGCAATATACAATTTACATTTAATTATTTAGCAGATGCTTTTATCAAAAGCGACTCACAAATGAGGAGAACAAAAGCAATCAAACCAATAACAGGGCAACAATATTCAAGTGCTGTGACAAGTCCCAGTTAGTCTAACACAGTACACGTAGCAAGGTTGTTGTTCTTTTACAGGGACATACACTTTATTATGTGCAGTTATATAACATTTAAGAGGTGTATACACACACACAACTAAAAATAATATGATAAAAAAATGTATATATATTAGATATACTATTAATATATATATTTGAAACCTCTAATAAAAAGGGGGAAAAAAGAGTTAAGGCCCATTTACACCAAGGACGATAACTATAAGTGCTCCTTTTTGAGTTTACTTGAGTAAAACTACAAAAGTACTTGATTTTTTAATGATAAACCATGTTTATTATTTAGCCAGCACTAGTCAGACTCATTAGTCAACACTAATAAGAAAGATTAGTGCAGACTATATAATATGGTATATAATATTGATCTGCAAATAAGCTAACTTTTTATTTTATCACCAACACTATAAAACATTAAACTTCAATATACTAAAATATAAATTTAACTTACTGATAATTGAAGTGTGCAAACAGGTAAAATAATAGTATTTTAAACATAAGGAAAAACAAAGTTTGTGTAAATGTGACATACAAACATGCTAGATTTATATCATTTGTAACTGCTACAACAGCGGGGAAGATGCATGAATAATTGGCGATTTTAGGGAAAACAACCCCTACCTCGTACAGACGCCACACAAATGCCCACATTCAAAGATATCAGTTGGCTTAAATAGCTTGCCCTTTTACAGCAGATTTACTTCACAAATCATTTATTTAATTTCATTTACAATAATCAGTATTCAGTACTAAAATTCAGCGTCAGTGACCTACTTTCTGCACCATCATGCTGGCAATATCCTGGTTCTTGGCTCGTTTTGACTGGATCATTGAATCAGTCAGTTGTTGATTCAAGAACAGCTATTCGGGAATTAATCGTTCAGTGTGATTTGTCAACCAATTCAACAGGTTATTTGAAAACAATAAGCTCCTTCACAAATCGGACACCGTTCTTACATCTTAGGGGTGGCGATTTCTTCAGCTCGAAATAATGAGGAACGATATGTTTTTATGAAATGTAGTGGAGTAAAAAGAACAACATTATGCTTTAGAATGTAGTGTAGTAGAAATACACACACACACACACACATATATATATATATATATATATACACTCAGATAAAGTACAGATACTTGAAAAATGTACTTGAGTACAGTAACAAAGTAAAAAAAATACTTAGTTACTGTCCATCACTGAGCGCATGCTTATAATAAACAGAACGATATTGTGCATTGGTGTGGACGCTAATAAAGTTATTGTCATAGTTATCTTTGTAGTCATCGTTCTTGGTGTAAATAAAACTTTACAACCTTAAAAGACAGCACAATTACGCATTTGACAGACACTTTTTTTATCCAAAGCAACTTACATTACATTCTTGGTATGGTGTAAGGCATGTACATTTCATACATATTTAAATGCAATTAATATTTATAAGAATTCAAGGACTAATGTAAGGACTGTAAGGGAATGTAAGGACTAATATAAATGTATATACCTTGAATGCATATGAAATTCTATGATTTTACCTGAGTCCTGTTAATGGCCACTCGTGCAAACACCGCTTGGGAAACCCCCGCCCTCTTCAACTCCTCACGCACCCAATGGTAAATTTCAGGTGACACGTCGGTGACAGGTGAGGGACATTGAGTTACTGTAGGTGGGGACACATTGCATTTTGGAGGAGTCCGTAGTGGCGCAGGATGAGGGCCGTGTGTGTGAGGGTGTGTGAGAAATTGAGACATGGCATGCTGCTGTGAGAGGAGCTGAGCCATCACCAGACCAGGCATTCCAGCCTGCATCTGGACAACACCACGTGACTCCGCCCCACTGCCTTCCATTGGTTGCTGGTAGATGGTGGGCTGGCTGGAAGATGAGGGTTGGTTGCAGTGCCTGTTCACGTCACCTGAGTAGAAGTAAAAATCTTTAGTGACTCAATACTGATTTTAAATCACTGGGGCCTATTTAAAATTCACAGCCGAAATCAGGTTTAGATGCCGTCTGCCATATCATATATGCAGGTATTTTAATTTACTGAACTACTGTTGAAAAGTTTGGGGTCAGTACGTTTTTTTTGTGAAAGAAATTAATACTTTTATTCAGCAAGAACATTCAATCGATAAAAAGTGACAGTAAAGACATTTACATTGTTACGAATTTTCTATTTCAAATAAATGCTGTTTTTAAGCTCATTAAAGAATCCTATAAAAAATGTAAAAGTTTCCACAAACATAAGAAATTTGAACTGTAATAATATGAAATGTTTTTTGAGCACCAAATCATCATTCTGAAGGATCATGTGACACTGACGACTGGAGTAATGGCTGCTGAAAATTTAGCTTTGCCATCATTGGTGTAAATTGCATTTTAAAATATATTAAAATAGAAAATAGTTATTTTAAATTGTAATAATATATATAGTTAATATATAATTCACAAAATTACTGTTTTTAATCAGATAAATGCAGCATCTGTGATAAAAAGAGAGACTTCTTTCAAATAATAATAATCACACTGACCCCAAACTTTTGAACGGTTGTGAGTTTATGAACAACAATTTGTAATACCTTTGTAATACCTACTGCATAAGCTAATGTTAATGAATTAAACCTTACTATAAATTCTTACCAAAATACAAAACAAAACAAAACGACTACTTCAAGAACGGAGAGCTGTTAGTATGTGAATTTACGAGCTATGTTTAGAAAACATACAGAAAGTTGCTACTCACCCATCATAGATTTTGCCCTCTTGTAGTGTTTGTACCACTGGCCGAACTCCTGACATCTCGCAGCAGAGATACTGGCGTAGTAAGTGCCGTTTACCACTGATGAAATCATGCTCTTTCAAACAAAAATACAAGACAGGTCAATATATGTTCATGTGCATGAAAAAAAATGACAGTAACAGAAATTAAGTAATTGGATATACTGAATTAGGCCTTGAAGTGTGCCTTGGAACTGACTAAATGTGTCAAGAAAGGATGTGCTAAAGGTTTTTTTTCTCCTTGCTAAATAGATTTAATTGCTGGTTCTCAAACTAGGGATGGATCTTAATGGTATTCTTCAATGCGCTGCTTTGATCATAGTTCTGCTCTTTAACCATGAGATATGAAGCAATTAACCCTATTTTATTCTATAGCTACATGCAATTAACTGTGTTCAAGTTAGTATGCATGTTATATGGATGGTGTACAGCAAAATATTTACAGTGTCTAATTGCGCACCACTTTTGTTGTGAACGTGTACCTGAGATAATGGACACTCTTTGGCCAGTGTGCTCTGATTCATCTCTTTCAGCAGCTCCTTTAGTGCATTTCTGACAGTAGAATGAGTCCATTGCTCAGCAGGTAAGTCCTCTAATTTAGAAACACTAAGAGAGAGAGAGAGAGAGAGAGAGAGAGAGAGAGAGAGAGAGAGAGAGAGAGAGAGAACGTGGGTGAGTCAGTGAGAAAAAAACTGTGTACTGCAATAATTAATTACACTGTGGGACATTAATCACAAATAATTATTATTTCACAAATAGCTATATTATTATGTGTTTATCCTCAAAACTTTAATAACTATAATAACTTTTAATAATTTTGAAATTAGTTTTAATACTAAATTACCTGTGAAAAATGAATCATCATAAATCAGAACAGTAGTTCATCATTCTGATAAGCCTGTTTGCTAAAGCCCCAGAGAGAAACGTGACACTCAAAGTAAGTGTGTGTGAATGTTATACCTGTGTAGTTTTATTCTTAAGGTGATGACATGGTAAAGGTCTTGTAGCATGTCTCCTACTGTTGCGTCAGAGGTGTCTGTCACAGTGGACAGAGCCACAGGGTTCCAATGGCCAACTTGAACCTGACCTAATGCAGACATTAATGTTATTACAATATATGACTACTATATGTGATCCTAATGTAGTTCCTGACCCCCTAGTTCCTTTTCTTTATTTGGATTCTGGAGTTGTTGTTGTTGTTTTTCTGAAACCATTCTGAGCTTTTTGATCTTGACCAAGTTCTCTCATTTACCATCAGCTTTCTGCACTTCTCTTTCTATTCTTCCTTTAACATCTTGTACCCCCTAAATTTACATATTTTTCATTACTTAATTGTTGTATCAAATAAGCAAATGATATATCATATTTATAAGCAGAAGCATTAAAATGTAAAGTTCTTCCATATTAAGTCATGTTATGTTAAAAAAGCATTCAGTACAGGTTAACTTAAGTTGTGTGAGATTTGACCACCTAAATATTTTTGCAATGTTGATGCGTTTTTATTTATTGTGTAATTTAATTTGTGCAGCCTTTTTAATGTCTAAATTATATTACAAGTAAGCTGCTGTTCAGATGTTTTGGGGTCAGTAAGATATATATTTTTTTTAATTAACATTTTTAATCAGCAAGGATGCATTAAATTGATGAAAAGTGATAGTTAAGACTTTTAATGTTAAAGGTGTTTTTATTTGTTTTGTTTTTGTTTGTTTTTTACACAAAAGGCTGTTCTTTTGAACTTTCTATTCGTGACAGAATCCTGGGAAAATGTACCACGGTTTCCACAAAAATAGCAGCACAACTGTAGTGTTTTCAACATTGATAATATTAAGAAATGTTTTTGAGCACCAAATCAGCATATTAAAATTCAGCTTTGCCATCACAGGGGTAAATTATATTTTAGAATATATTAAAATAGAAAACAGTTCTTTTAAATTGTAAAAAAATAAACTGTTTTAATGTGTTTTGAATTCAATTTGCCTTGGTGAGCATAAGAGACTTCTTTCCAAAACATTAAAAAATCTTAGATTTTTGAATGGTAGTTTATGTGTAATGCACAAAATGGAATATCATATGATATTTTTTTTAGTCCCACTCCACTCCATCCCTTTCCTTCAGGCTTACATATTCAACTTGAATTGAGTGTAAATTATTAATGAGTGTGTGTGTACCTGTAGCCAGAGCCGCTGCGGTGTGTGTGTATCCCAGCTCTTGCAGTGCAGCTTCTGTAATCTGGCTGAACAGCAGGTCTCTCTTCAACAGCACAAATTCTGCATGCTCCGTCCTCTTCCTCTCTGAGAGTGGGACATCACTCTGCTCCACCATACAGAACACAGGAAGCAGACTGCCTGTGTGGACAGAGAGGAAAAATATGATCACTCAGACATCTTATGAGCAGACATGACCCTGTATCTGTGTGTATGTCTGTGAATGGATACCTTTCCTGTGAGATGATGTTGTTTGTTTGGAGGCCAGGCTCACAGGTGTGACTCCGGGTACAGGTAGATCCCTTGGATTCTCCATCCGGGACATTTTACAGGGAGGATAAGAGGGTTCACACAGGACCGGCCCCTGGCTGCTAGTGGTAGCCAAATGGTCCATCATTTTTTTAAACTCAGCTCTCACAACTATAGAAAACAACAGTGAAGAAAGAGAGATGCTTTGGAGCTACTGTATCTTTAAGCATACATTTATATCCCAGTCCACTCCATCGCCGTCCTTCAGGCTTACATATTCAACTTGCACTGAGCTTAAATTATTCATAAGTGTTGTGTGTGTGTGCATCTATCTATATACATACGTATATATATATATATATATATATATATATATATATATATATATATATATATATAAATATGTATATATATACATACACACACACACTGCGGAACAAAACCATTTTAAGCAAGGATAAGTGCCTATTAAACCACCCTGACCAGACTCGGAGACCCTCGGACAGGGTGGTCTGTTGACTGGTTCTTCTAGGCAAGGGTTGGGTACTTTTTTTGCTGGTCAGGCTGGGAGACCAGCTTGCCTCCCAGCTAAACCAGTTTGGCCAAGCCGGTCGACCATATTAAACCAACTACGACCAGCAAACCATCTCAGTCTGGTTTTTAGATGTTTTTGTTTAGCAGTGAAGCGCTGCTACAGGTGCTGCATACATGCCCAACCTGTGACACATAATGGTCTCGTCTTTTTTTTCCTTCCTCTGACATATTATTTAAGTCACTTATTTTACTTACTGCGGTACTGTTTTCCTGTGGTTTACAATCCTCCAGACGGGTATCCGAACATGCCGAAAGATCGAGCGCGCGTCCCAGGATCGCTCACTAACAAAAACACTGGCTCCAGAATCAACGCGCTGGTCCGGGGACAAGAGACTCGAGAGCGGGTTTATTTCATGAAGAAAGGTTTTTGTTCTTAGTAAACTGGAAAATCAGACACATTGAAGTCAATAAAATCAGGGTTACAACGAGGAAAAAAACTGCTCGTATAATATGATGTGCAAACACAGATCTGTAATTAAATCTCTAGGCGGCCCCACAAAGCATTACCAATATGATGTCACCAAGTACGGACCAATCAGCTTCTAGCGGAAGTGCCTTCTCACAGAATACATATTGCAAGACTATTAAAGTATGGAACGCCATTTTAACATTTAATATTTTATGTCCTAAGCTTTATTATTTATAGAGTTTTGACTGACCAAAACTCTTATTTTCAGATATCTGATCTACAAATTTAACTAGTCATAGGCCTACATGATTTCCGTTGGCTTACATCAGAATTATGCGTTTTTATGGCTTAAAGATGAATGTAACTTTTACAGAAGAATTCTATTTCTTTTAACTTTAGATTCCAATAGTTCTTTGTTCAATTCTGTAAAAATGGTAGGTTATTCTTTATTTTAAGGTGTCCTTGTTACAGTGTAATTATACATTTAATTCTGAGTAATATTAACAACATGTTCTTACTATAAGGTTAGGGTCTGGTGCAAAAATCGCATGAAACCATCCTTTTATACTGTTTTTACATGTAACGTGTAACAAAGACACTGTAAAATAAAATTAGATGTTACTGATTGTTTTGAATAAAATGAATCCCCTTTAGGTCTAAAAGCTCATTTGCATCTGGTGCCTGCGAGAATGCTTTAAATTGATCAAAGGGGACCTTAAAGTCATGTATAATGTTAAAAAGATATCAAATATATTAAAAAAGATTTTAGATATTAAAAAATAATACGTATTTATATATTATTATATTGTATTAGCTATTATATATATATATATATATATATATATATATATATATATATATATATATATATATATATATATATATATAGGCCTATATATATAAAATATTAAGCAGTACAACTGTTTTCAACATTGATAATAATTTGAAATGCTTCTTAAACACCAAATCAGCAAGTTAGAATGATTTCTGAAGGTTCATGTGACTGAAGACTGGAGTAATGATGCTAAAGATTCAGTTTTGCAATCAAAGGAAGACAACAATTGTAATAATATTTAATACTATAATAATAGTATAATTGTTGTTTTTTTATCAAATAAATGCAGCCTTGGTGAGCGTAAGAGATTTCTTTCGAAAACATTTTAAAAAATCTCACTGACCCCAAACTTTTAAACTAGTATACTGTATACTATTAACATTCTCAATGTGCTAATCTAGTATCTGACTAATCCTAATATTTTGAGAGAAGTACACTTACAGTTTCACTATGATATATTATTACTATATAAAAATAGTAATATGTAGGCCTATAAAAAGCTTTGAGTAATGAGTGAGAGGCAATACAATAATTGTTTCAGTTGACAAAAACTGTTAATCAGCTTCATAAGTGATCTGTGTGATTAATGCTTGTTTGCACCTGTACATGACAGTCACTGTATGTGGCAATCATTCTTTTCCTTAAGCTTAATCATAATGAACGGAGGTTCATTTGTGTTTTAATTTGCACGAGCCTGCATACAACCATGAAATACATTAAACACATATGATTATATCACAATAAATACTTTATTTTCATATAAACACATTATTTACAAGGTTTTTTTTTCCACAACTGTGTTAAGCATGCATCAATACACAAGAAACAGATTTATGATTGGATTATAAAATTTGTCAATTTGTCAAGTCAGCTCCAGTGGCTAATCGTATATCAAAGATTACATTACAGCAGTAATGATGATAATATTACCATAATGATATAAGAAAATTCTTAATAAATCCTCTGTCATGTCATTTTACTGTAAATTGCTATTTATTTGAATGGGTTTTTGTTTCCTCTTGTAGCAACTGTAAAAGGCACAAATGCGGTATTGTGACCATATGAACTGTAGAGGGCGGCATAGCCTGCTGTGTGTAATAGGCTACTTTTAACAAAGAATCGTCTTCAGTCCTTTTGACCCATGCAAATAAAATGATAACCTCTCATTTCTTTTTGGTCAGCTTTTCGTTCAGCTGTTTTGAGTACTATTATATTTACAATAACCCCCTGTTTAATAGAGTAGGCCCAATATCCAAGTGTATTATGGCAAGACAGCTTGGGTGAATAGGGTAAAAAAATAACTAAAATATATCACCATACTTATCCAGTTGATTGATTACATCAAGAATTGCAAGTTTTCTGAAATGTTATGTTTAAATATGCAAATAAGGCATTGTCTAATTAAATATACGCTAATTTGCATACATTTCTAGAACAGAAATCTAAACATTGGATAAAGCTAGGTTCAAAATTGATTACATTTTTTTTTTTTCTGGACAAAGTAGAGTCAAATGTTTTCAAGAGGGGATTTTGGATATCTCTTAATCATAAAATATTGTCAACAGCCAGAAAAAAAGAGAAAAAAAAACATTTTCACCATTTTTAGGGGGAAATAAAAAATGTTTGTATAAAATCAGGCCAATTATAATATGAACAAACCCCTCAGTAAAAACCTTCAGAATGTAGGTAGGAATAAAACTTTAAAGTTTGTTGTATGTGCAGCTGAAGTGGAGATTTCTGACTCAGAGCAAGAGAAAAAACTCATTTTGAGAAAAAGTCCTTTAAAGATATACAGTGTAATTGAAATCTACAGATGCAAATATGTAAAGTGGAATAAAAGATACTTAAAAGTGTGGTTTGGATGTTTTCTTTCCATAAGTCTGAAAAAAAAAAACTTTATGAAAAGCTAAAAAGCCCCAAATCTCAAAACTGCATGAAAAAACATTGTTTTTGCAGGTGTCTCGCCTTAAATGGGCTGCGCCAAAGGAAATTGCCAATTGAAATAAAATAATTTCCCACTCTTTGGTTCAAACTTGTGCCTGCATTGACCGTTTTTTTCTCCTTTGAATAGACTAATCATGTTGTACACAAAATAACTGTGACATATTTAGATATAAGTTTAGCATGTGCAGGATGATGATGTGTTTCTAATTCTAATAAACATTTTCTAATTATTTGTTATAGGACAAAATGTAAAATGTTAAAAGAAGGGTAAGATGACCCTCCATATACAGACAAACTTTTATAAAATGTATAAATTACTTTTGAGAGAATTCTTATTAATATTTATGTCATTAATGTAAAATATTAAATCAACTATTCTATTTCAATTTTTTTATCTTGACAATTAAAAATAGTCAGACAATAGTCAGAGCAGAATCCCAGTAAAGGAGATTTATCTGAAAGGTAAAATTATTCTATGACTAACAGGCATATCAATATTTACATATTTTGGGATGTCATCTTACCCCATTTTACCCTATCTCTCAAACAAGTTCCTGGGGGCCTCTTAACCTACACATTTTGGTTGTAAAGTCTATATCATTCTCGTAGGCTACTACATCAGCATGACAACAGCATGACTTATTAACAACAACGTAGGCCAACTATGTAGTTCTTTGCTCAATATATTGTAGGTATAGGCCTGTCTCACAAAAGTGAGCACCCCTCACATTTAAGCAAACATTTTAGTATATATTCTCAAGGGACAATGCTATACAAATGATACTTGGATATGTTTTAGAGTAGTCAATGTGCTGCTTGTATTATATAGCAGTATATATTTACTGTCCTCCAAAAATAACTCAACATACAGCCATTATTGTCAAAATATCTGGCAACAAAAGTGAGTACACCCTAAGTGATAATAGCTGTTCGTCGTTTAACCATGCAAAGCCACATATCCTATTCATCATTTTCATGTTTTGTCTGCTTGACAGGACCATACAAATTTGTGTATCTTGTATTAGAGCAGTTAAAATTTGTGCTTTGAGTACAGTTCTCTCATACTGACCACTGGATGTTCAACATGGCACCTCCTGTCAAAGAACTCTCTAAGGATTTGAGAATTAGAATTGTTGCTGCTCTCCAAAAAGTTTACCAAGGCTATAAGAAGACCCTGAAACTGAGTTACTTACAGTACAGTGGCCAGGGTCATACAGAGGTTTTCCAAGAACGGGTTCCACTTGGAACAGGCCTCGCAAGGGTCAATCAAAGAAGTTGAGTCCTCGTGATGTGCGTCAGGTGCAGAAGCTGGCTTAAAAAAACAGACGCATGAGTGTTGCCAGCATTACTTTAGAGGTTGCAGAAGCCGAAGGTCAGCTTGTCAGTGCTTAGACCATACACCACACACTGCAACAAGTCGGTTTGCATGGCCGTTGTATCAGAAGGAAGCCTCTTCTGAAGCTGACTCACAAGAAAGCCCGCAAAAAGTTTGTTGAAAGCAACCTGTCCAAATGCATGAATTACTGGAACCATGTCCTGTTGCCTGATGAGACTAAGATAAACTTGTTTGGCTCAGATGGTGTCCAGCATGTGTGGCGATGCCCTGGTGAGGAGTACCAAAAAAATGTGTCTTGCCTACAGTCGAGCATGGTGGTGGTATCATCATGGTCTGAGGCTGCATGAGTGCTGCTGGTACTGGGGAGCTGAGCTTCATTGAGGGAAACATGGATTCCAACGTGTACTGTGACATTCTGAAGCAGAACATGATGCCTTCCCTTCAGAAACTGGGCCGAACTGCATGATAACGACCCCAAACACACCGCCAAGATGACAACTGCCTTACTGAGGAAGCTGAAGGTGAAGGAGTGGCCAAGAATGTCTCCAGACCTGAAACCTATTGAGCACATGTGGGGAATCCTTAAGTGGAAGGTGGAGAGGCCCCCATGTGTCTAACATCCAGCAGCTCCCGGGATGTCATTATGGAGGAGTGGAAGAGGATCCCAGCAACAACCAGAGCAGCTATTCCATGCCTAGGAGTGTTAAGGCAGTGCTAGATAACAACGGTGCTCACACAAAATATTGACACTTTGGACAGTTATGACATGTTCACTTAGGCTGTACTCACTTTTGCTGCCTGATATTTTGACAATAATGGCTGTATGTTGAGTTATTTTCAGAGGACAGTAAATACTGATATTATACAAACAGCACATTGACTCTAAAATCTATCCAAGTTTCATTTCTATAGTATTGTCCCTTGAGGATATATACTAAAATGTTTGCTGAAATGTGAGGGGTGTACTCACTTTTGTGAGATACTGTATATTTGGATGTTGGTGGTGGTCAGATGGGGTTCCAGGACTTGCTAAACTCTAAATGCTGTATGCAGCCCATGAGACCAGCTGTGTTACTGTATTAACGTGCACGAAGTGCTCAACTCTGACTGAACTAGGCCATAATGTGAGAATGATTAATTACCTTTATGTTAACAATGCACACATTTGGGTGTGGGTATGTAGGCTACTAACATTTAATACTTTTTTCTGAATATTGAACATTTTATGTATCTTTTTTTTTTGTTTTGTTTTACTGTTATGGATGGCTATCCCTTTCAAAAACATATTCGACCATCTCATCTGAGCTGTCTCAGCGTTCTGACACTGATAGTCAATCTCAAAATATTTGAGATGAACAATCAAATCAAAGTAGGTGGGCTTTATTGACAGAAACTGCTGATGATCAGGGGTGCAAACTTTTGTCTAATTTCGCCATTTTTAATTGAAAATATGCCTATATAATTTACGTGATTCAGCCTAATGTAGCCTAATAATTAGTAGCCTAGGCTAACTAATGTGAGGGAAGAAACATTAACGAAGCCGTTAGCCTTAAGATAACGAATGTGCACGTATTTCTAGTGAATTTAATAAACTTAGGCTACATAGCTATCCAGGTCTTTATTAAATTAACTTGTCTAAGAAAATGATTGGTCAAACATAAATATCAGTTGACTGACCCTATGTTCACTTCCTTCACAGACAGACGGAATTGAAAAGGCTATCAGTCATATTCATGAGGGGAAGAGACAGCGCAAGATAAGGAGACTGATGGAGATGAGGAGAGAGCAGGTATTGACAAATAATCTACTGCCAGTGCCAACTGACATGGTTTTAAAGCTATTATTATTCAATGTTTTGGCCTTCAAACCTCTTAAAAAGCACATGTAGATATCGGGGGAGCTGCTCCCAAGTTACCCAGCTAACTAGCTCACATTTGGGACTTAGGCTATGTGATTATAAAACCCTGCATACGACCCTGATTCGCGACCCACAACGGCTTAATCTCCAATCCCACACGCCATTTGTAGGCTATAGACTGATCGCGTGCCATTTACCTGAATCGCACCTGCGAGCGTCACTCCCAGTGACACGGGCGCGCGCATCCTCCGTCCTGCTCGCGCGCTCGTGAGGGAGCGGGATCCTTCTTCTCAGTCCGCTGAAAGCTCAGTTTCACCGGTGTGCTTCAAACTGTGTCTACCTTTGTCTCTGACAACGCCGCGTCAGTTTGATGGGGAATTCGATATCAGGGCGGGAAAATGCCTGTTATGAAGGGATTGCTCGCGCCGCAGAACACATTTTTGGATACTATAGCGACGCGTTTTGACGGCACACGTAAGTTATTGCGATGGCATTTTACCTTGTTTGTGGTCAAAAACTATTTTGGGGTTCTAATAAAACGATTTTTTTTTCTTGAGCAGGACATAAAGTATTTTGTTTGATCATTAAAGTAGACAAATGTTTGTCAGAACAAGTGCACTGTGAAAAGGTATGGCTACAGCATTTACTCAATTAAATTACGACTAGGCTACATATTAAAAGCAGTATGATTAATTATACAAATAGGTTTAGAAATGAGCATTTTTTAGCTTCTTTAAGTAGAATCAAACAAAATGAGTATGCAAATAGATAATATGAAAAAAATCAAGCATAACTCATTTGGAATAAAAAAGCTCAATGCTTATACTAGTAGCCTATACTAAATAACAACTTTGATTTGTAACTCAACTTTACAAGACCTATGTTTGTTTGTTCTTTCTGTTTACATGGTTTGTTTGTCCTTTCTGTTTACATGTTTACAATTTATTTAATGTAGGCCTACTTCATTTAGTATGCTATGAGAAATGTACTTGTACTACTGTCAACATCACATGAATAGCCTACTAAAGAAACACTCAAAGTAGAGGACTCATCTCGACATCATATTTCATATATATATATATATATATATTAGTGCTGTCAGTATTAAAAATATTAACCAATTAATCACACATTTTTCTTTAATTATCCACTATTAATCGAACCTAACATTAAAGTTTTCAATATATTTTTATATTGTAATATTTTCACATTGACTCTCCAAAATAATGTAGAAACAACATAAAGACTCCATATTTTTTTAATGGCATCTTTTTCTTAAGCACTATGAATGAAGGCCAGTATCATTGATACCAGTACTGATACTGATGTCTCTATTTTATTTATTTTTTTCTCAATTTTATCCATTAATTATAGCCATTGAACATTACAATATAATTAAAAAGCTTTCAATTTTTAAACATGTAATAGGCTTTATAAAATTAAAATGGTTTAACTTAAGTGAACATAAACCGATTGTAATAAATGTCACATTTAACTGTGCCTTTAATATATCAGGGCTCAACGCTGAGATTTTTTTTTCTACTTGCCCTGTTGGATCGATTCAGATTTTTACCTGCTCTGCTAAAATGCACAAAAAAGTTATTGTTTCAGTTGTTTTTGACCCATGTAACCTTGTAAACAGTGCTTTAATATTTTCAGGTCTAACAGGTATATAATACAGAAACTGAATAATCCTTCACTGCATAAATAAATCGAATACAGATTTTCTCTTTGTCTTTTGTTCTTTGATTAACATTAATGAAAGACAGCAGCAGGTTTATTAGGCTGCTGTCACTTTAAGACCTGACGCATATGACTCGGATCTGACTGATATTTTCTCACAACGCTTTGTTCATTTAACACTTTTTAACTAATTTAAGAGTGTGCTCACGGGGATACTCGACAAAACGGGAATTTTGAAATAATTTTGTGTGTTTTTATCTGTTAAAGTGCAAATGGGGCGTTGTCTGAAGCGGCATTATGTGAGCACATTTACAGAGAGCAGCTTCACAGACAGCATGCCAGTAAAGACATGAGTTCTTTTTTTGCGTCGTATCACGCTTAAATGGTTTAATAGCACTTGAATGAATGATAGTGTGATCATATAGCCTACTGTAGAGCAGCCAAAGATTGACAGGAAAAAAAACGGATGCTGCATTAATTGCGTTAAATACTTTAAATAAATACGTTCATTTTGACATTTTAACTCGTTAAGCTGAAAAAATTTTAATTGCAAAATTAACACGTTAATTTTGACAGCCCTAAAATATCAAAATGAATGTATTTATTTAGTTAAAGTATTTAAAGCTACAATATGTAAATTTTTTTCGCCGCTAGGGGTCACTAACCTAACAAAGGCATAGATGACACATAAGCGGAATTATGGAACTTTTCGTCATGCTGATGGATCTAATAATGTTTATGGATGAGTGAAAACATTCGTGTTTTTTAACATGACTGGTATGAAGCAGGGCACGATTGCTAATAAGAGACAGAGATATCAGCGCAACACGCGAGTCCCGTGGATATAAAGGAATAAGGAAATTTCATTCTGCCGAATGCAAGTGCTGAATTACCACTCACACAGGTCAGTTTATTTGACGAATTAAACTTGTAAGGTAACGCAGCGCTGTTTCACTTGGTCTAACGTTACACTATCACACTAAACTGCATTTTAGTGTGTTGAAAGTTATAATGTTATTTTGTGTGTTAGTTTGTTGTCTGTATGAGACTAGCAGTAAGCTAGATCAACATTAGAATAACATACTGATCATATTCTAACATTTCATCATGTTGTTGAGCTATATAACATTGATTTGTTTTATGTACATTTGCTCACCTGTCTAATAAAGTACATGCAAGAGCGGCGTCTCTGTCAAGTCGAAGTTAGTCGCGGACGTGGAGCTCTCGGCATTTCGAAAACGCCACGCCGATATTGATCCTCGTTTTATTTCTCCTTTTGTCCAAAAGTCTGCTTGCCATGGTCCATAATGTTTGAACGAAACAACAACAGCGTGTGCTAGACGTAACGCAGTTGTCCACGTCTGTCGCCATGGTTACTATGGCAGTACAAGCGAAAATGCGGATATGACCAGGGACGAGTCATTATTTAAAATTGGAATTTCTCTTTGGAATATTGTAAGTACACAACTGCAGGAACTATATCACACTGTGCAAGTGATTTTTGGATATTTTATTACAAAAATCTTACATATTGTACCTTTAATACAATTAATGCAGCATCTATTTTTTTTTTCCTGTCAACCTTTGGCTACGCTCCATTCACAAGTGTGTTTTGTTGAAAGTTTTTGCATTGAAAGCACAGTACTGCTCTCAAACTGGGCATCTGCTCACTCAGCACCATGGACAGCGTATGAGGGTAACCCTGGCTAGATCAGTCAAGCACTTGCGCTGCTTTGATGCTTAGATCAGTGGTTCTCAGTCCAATCAGCTGCCCAGGACTGCACATTTTATTTGACACCCATGTCAGGTCTTCAAGGTAGTCTACTAATGAACTGATATGTTGAATCAGGTTTGTTGGATTAGGGAGACCTCCAAAATGTGCACACCCACTGACTTAGATGGCAATGCATCACTTGGCTGTCCTAATGTTTATTTTATTTTTATATAGAGCTCAAGTAGGGTTGGTAGAGATAACAATCGGAGGGCTGTTTAATTAAAGTTTAGACCAGATCATGCATGAAAAAAGACGCGCTTAACGTCCTGATGAAGTCCCTTGCGTGGCCCCAGGTAACGACCAACATTGATCAAATATAATTGGTCGACCACAGAGCAGTCAGGCGGTGTTTCATCTCAAGGTGTATTGTGCGTTGTAAAAATGAATCTGCTTGCTTCAGATCTGGCCTTCTTTTGTGCGATAACAGTTTACAGCTTTCACAGAACAAATCAGTTTTTATCCTTTTGTTTTGGTGTCCTAACAGAAAAAAACTTGTACCATCCTGCCTTATCACTACATTCAGGTAACTTGTTTTCCCCCATCAAGGTCTAAGGTTTGAGAAATGAGGATGAGGACTGAGAATGTTTTATTTTAGCACTAGGAGAGAGAGAGAGTTTCCACCACATGAATCCTTCTCAAGGGACATGGTGTCCTCTGGGCTGCGAGGTCCATATATTACCAAACTGTGATGGTGTACACCCATGTGACTGGTTTGTCCTTCAGGGGAGACAACCTGTATGGCTGTCACACCTTGGGCTGCCGCAGGTAACGTGGCTGAGAATAGCACCAAAATGGCTGGAAATAGTGCCTGCCATATTGGAACAACAATGACACGGGGGGGGGGGGGGGGATAATAAAGAACATCCCATTAGGCATCATCCACAGTGGCTTTCCAAAAATGATACATGTGGAGAGCATTACCTGGAGGTTGTGTGTGTGTGTGTGTGTGTGTGTGTGTGTATATCATAATAAAGAGAAAACACAAATATTTTAGGAATCTGTCAAAAAGTTGTTTAAAACTAAAAATGTTATTGTCATTTATTAGGCAAATAACAAACTGAAACTACATAGCCTTTATTCACACAAAATAACCAAAAAAAGAATATGTTGGATGGTGTCCTTTGGCCTTGATAACAGCTTGCATTCTTGCTGGCGTTGTTTTTATGTACAATACTTTTCCACAGTCTCTGTTGACTGACTTACAAATAGTTTCTTGCTTTTGATGGAACTTTTGTGCATTTGTGACGTCTCAAAGCAGAAAATATTTGAATCCACTTTGTTCAATAGGATTCAAGTCCAGACTTTGACTTGGCCAACTGTGACTAAAGAGCTTATCCATACTGGTGGATTAACCATTACAGAAACATAAAAAAATTATTTTAGTAATAATCAACAATACTGTTAGTTTAGGGCAGCTGTGGCACAAACCTTACATTGGGTGGTGGTCTAATAAATAAATATATAAACATACTGTATATGCATATATATAAATATGTGTGTGTGTGTGTGTGTGTGTGTGTGTGTGTGTGTGTGTGTGTGTATATCTATATATACACACACAGACACCACACACACATATATATATATAATATATGTTATATAAACAAACTTTTATTTTAGAATAGATTAATCACGATTGACAGCATTAATATATGTGTGTATATATATATATATATATATATATATATATTTATATATATTTGTAGATGGATGTTTTCTTCATTACATCACAGACACAAAAGCAAGAGCACACACTCAAGCCAAAGCAGAACTGTGGCCAGTTTTGATTTTGTATGTGCTGTGCAACTGCAAATTGTTTGTGAGGATAATGTGATGCTTGTCCATACAAAATTTGCCACCATGATGCCAAAATGATCTAGGTTGTTGACAGAGTGTGATATGAATAAATAGTTCACATAAATGGCTGTTGAGATAGTATTCTCAATTGAAATGAGTAGAGGCTTTGACTTATATAAACAACATGGAAAGCTTGATTTTCATCACAGGGGGACTTTAAGATAAAGTATAACCAAAAGTAAGGCTTGTACAACACAAGTTTTTTTTTGTGAACTGTCCCTTAAAAAATTGGGTTCAGGACTTTGAAAAATAAAACATTTTGAGAAATAGAAAAAAGTGATGCTTTCCTTAGCGAGCTCCACTAATTACAGCCTTTACCTCATAAACTTAGTTGCATAAGAAAGCATGCTGACTTGTTATTGTCAAGAGAAGCTATACATGTAAGCTATAACTCCCCTCTGCAGCATCATAATGTGTGTGCGCTTGCTGCTATGCGTTGATATTCCATCAAAACGAAAGACTTCAAAATACTCTTTTCACGCAGGTACCTGTCATGACAGCATATGGTGGGTAATTACAGTAAAGCAGTCTGTGTGTGTACCAGTTTGCGTACGTTTGGAATTGTGTGTTACCCAGGAAAAAGAGAGTGTAGTTAACTGTGAAAGAGTAATTTAGAGTAATTCTGTCCTTTTAAAAGAACACTTCAAGTAGATGCTTTCCATTGGTAAAATCACAAAGCGGAGGGTTAGACACCCAAGTCAGGTAATGGAGATATTTCAGGCGGTTCACTCTTGCATGTAATGTATAATCACACTGCCAGTGAACTCAACACGTATCAGACACAAAATGAGGAAATTTGCATGTCTGCTGCATTTCCTCCAGTTGGGAACAGATCTGTAGGTTTGAAAGATGGTGAAAATGCGGCTCTAGACTGGGAGAACAATGCGGGTATGTTGTTTGAACTTGGGATAGAGATGTCAGTGTGCTGTGCAGTTCTTCTGTTGTTCCCCAAACTTCACACAGAGCTGAAACTGAAATCATCAGTCATCATTAGGGAAGAGAGACAGGGACTGGAACCCTAAGAGGGAAAACACAATAAATGCCAGAGCAAAAGAAAGAATGCAGAGAAACGAAGAGACAGAACATGGAGTATGGTATTTTACCTTTGTGTAATATGACAACATTATTGGATGGAAACATGCAGGACACCATGAGGATGCACTCTGCAGTTTCAGCAGGGTTATCCACACGTCTCAGACCAGAATACAGAAGGAACTCACTCACTGTTCCAGAGTCTCTGAGAATGGAATTCCGGAATCGTGCCAGTCTACACTTTCAGACCTTGCTATCTTCCTTTGTCTTATTAACATTCTGAGAATAAATTTTTTGTGCTCCGGCACAAAGCATGAATTGAAACTTAATTTGAAGGACCCTGCCGAGACGGTGACAAAACATTATGTAACCACAACAGATCAGCCAAATAAAACAATTGAACCTATTAGATGCGATGTAGCGATTTCAAACTCTTTCTACAGAAGTGCAATTGCTGCTTCGTTTATTTCTGAAATGATTTTATTGCCATGTGCAAATGGTTTTAAATTAGTGTGTTCAGTTTCTTGTCAGCTCTTATCAAGCCAGTAGAGCTCAGCCTTGAGTATTTAAAGTGGTTGTTTTTATTGAGATTCGTGAGGCAGTTATACATAAAACACACTTAATTCATGTCAATAAAGGAGAAGTCAAATATTTTTTTCCTCTCTCTGTGCTCACACCTGTTTTCAGATGTCAGCGCAAGACATTATACAAGATGCATTATACATTGGACCTTTTCAAGGAAATAGGATTCAGAACAAGACGACAGTCAAGATCTCAAGCCTGCAAAATCAGGGCCATGCCAAAAACATACTTAATCATAAGCCTTCTATAGCTCAGAGTCTGAATACTTATGGCTAGGTGTATACTGTGCACTATACTGTATACACTGCCTGTTGTTGTTGATTTTTTTACAAGAAGTATGTGGAGCAGTATGCGTAATGCAATGAAATGTTTAGAACAGTAGAATGCTACATAGTTGTCATCACATTTAATTCAGTGGGAAATGTCCGGTTATTACCTTGGAAAAAATGGTAATATTTAGCCTTCTTTAAGTTTGTGTAGAAGCCATTAAGAGAACCATTTGTAAGCAATTTGATCAAAAAAAAAAAGAAGCATAAACATTGTTAAAGGGATAGTTCACACAAAAATTTAAATTTTGTCATTAATTACTCACCTCATGTCATTCCAAACCAGTAAGACTTTCTTTCATCTTCGAAACACAAATGAAGATCTTTTTTAAGGAAATCTGAGAGCTTGCTGTCCCTCCATAGACAGCTACATACCTGTCACTTTGACGCTTCAAAAAGTTCATAAATAGATCATAAAACTAATCCATATGAATTGAGCGGTTTAATCCAAGTTTTCTGAAGAGACTCGATCACTTTATATGATATACAAACAGATTGAATTTAGGCTTTTGTTCACATATAAACACTGATCAGTAAACATAAACAGAAGCTCATAAAAGTAAGTGGAGTCTACTGTTTTGGACCCTACTGACTTTCATTGTAATGACAAAAACCACTAAAATCCTATTCAAAGTGTTTTTGTGATCTGAAAGAGAAAGTAATTTGGAACAACATGAGGGTGAGTAAATTATGTTGGATATTTCTTTTTTGGGGTTAACTGTCCCTTTCTGTCATTATTTTTGCAATTCTGTTGTGTGCCACTAATGACAACTTTAAATTACAACTTTAACTTTTGATGTTAAAGATGTTTTGATTGATTCAGATAGGGCTGTAGTACTCGAGTCCGGACTCGAGACCGTTTTTCTATGGTCTCGGACTTGTCTCGGACTCGCTGGTATTCGGACTCGGACTTGTCTCGGTCTCGGCCACTGGTCTTGCCAAATATGGCTTTTGGTCTCGACTGAGTCCAGGTGTCTTTATTATGTTCCCAGTAAGCACACATACGTCGCCGGTAATGTTCTTGGCCATAAAGTTATCATAACTTACGTCTGGTATTACTGGTTTCATGAGGTAAAAAAGGTATTTCTGGTTTCATGAGGTAAAATAATTCAAACGATTATTGGGTTACACTTTATTTTTTTAGGTGTCATTGTTACAGTGTAATTAAATATTTAAGTACAGTGTAATATTAATTAACTACATGTACTTACTATAGGGTTAGGGTAGGATTAGGATTTGGTTAAGGGTTAATTGCATGTAATTATGCATAATTTACTGTTATTACTATGGTAATTACATGTAACATATGTAACAAGGACACTGTAAAATAAAGTGTTACCGATTATTGTTTACTGTATGCGATTGATTATCGTCGTGTTTGTATTACATTTGTGGTTGTGCTCAGTGTTTTTACAAATGAATGCTCACGTTAACGTTAACCGAACGTTACTGATCACTTCTTTTCTACACTACTGTACATCTGGAGTGAAGCTATATTGTCATTTAGTTGCTCAAATGCTCAGTACTAGTACCTAGCAGTGGTAATAGTAGTGGGTTGGTGTTTGTATATCAGTTCTAACACTGCCATTATGAGGTATCATCACCATATGTCATCATTCTGTTTTCTTTAGATTAGAAGATTATATGATGTCAAGGGGAATGTCTATACTTAAAAATCCTGGGTGTTGTGACACTGTTTTTGCTTTTAGATCAACAAATAATAACCCAAAATGATTGTCTTGATAATGTCATGCATAAGACTTTTTTTCCTGTCCTGGACTCGGTCTTGACTCGGACTCGAACCTTTATGGACTTGGTCTTGTCTTGGACTTGAACCTCTTTGGACTTGGTCTTGACTTGGACTCGACTAGTCCTGGTCTTGACTACAGCCCTAGATTCAGATGTAAAAAGGTGCAGCTAAGATTGTGTCCATGTCAAGTTTAGAACATTGCATTGTATTTCATACGTGTGATACAGTATTTCATACGTGTGATCTGGCTGTATTCTGTACAATGAGACAAAGAGGCTTAAAATGTAAGACTGCATTGCATTGCAATAGAAGGTTCCAGCATCTGTCCTGCCATTCCCTCCCCCAAACATTTCTCTCTTTCTCAACCGGTTCTCTCCATCCTTCCCTTCACTAATCATACTGCCTCTTTAAATAGCTCTCAGGTGTTCCTGTTTGGGACATAGGCTCACAAGATGGGGACAGAGGGAGGAAGTGTGCGTGTGTGTGTGTGTGCGTGTGTGCGTGTGTGCGTGTGTGCGTGTGTGTGTGTGTGTGTGTGTGTGTGTGTGTGTGTGTGTGTGTATTTTATACAGCAATCTGGGGCAGATGAGAAATGTGGACATTCCCCCCTCTCTCTCCTGCCTTTTTCCCCTCCATTTTTCCGCATGTTTTTCAGAGTTGAAATGCAGTTTTTCGCATAAACACACAGATACACACACTCTGTTTTTACAGCCTGGATTCAGTCTGTCCAATTAAACATAAACTGACAGAGTAAACCACATGAGGTCTGGTATGGAAGTGAGAGAGTCTGTGACTGCACACATGAAAACGTGTGTGAGGATAGGAGAAGGACACATATTGCACAACAAACATATACATTGTGCGCATATATTTATATAAAACATGAATATGCTTAGATATACTCACACAAACACTCCGCTACAAGTTGGATTGAACAAGTTGGTCTTTTCCGGCTGTTTTCGTACTGCTGGCCCAGAGGTTATGACCTAGGAGTGAGTAGATGGACAGTAAGATAGAGAGATTTCTCTTCTGGGATGTGCTGTCTGTAGATGTGGAACTGGTATGGCTAGTAGGCTCACTTTAGCATGCATCAATGTCAGTCATTGAAAAAATCCATTACTACTACCATTTTCAATCCCTACTTTTGTATATTTTTGCTCTATTAATTCTGTGATAGTGCTTAATCTATACCACATCAGTTGGGTGTACACAAGCATAAAAATAAAATAAACGTTTTAATAAAATAAAAATGTAAAATCAAATTTTACAATTATATTTTTGGCTGATAATCAATCAAACAATATTATACACATGAACTACTACTAATTTAGAATACAAAAAAATGTTCATTTAGATATAATAATGTACAGTATGTAAATATACCCCCCCCCCCCCCGAAATCTGCGATAGAAAAAGTAGACTGTTTGAATGAGGAAAATATAAATGCAATCGTAGAGGGGAAATCTCTGGGATGCTGTTTAGAGAGTTATATCCAATGGATTTAAATGATTGGTTGTGTTTTGTACCAGAGAGTTTGTTTGTCTTTGCTATTGTTACATGCATTTTTAATGAGGACCTATTATACTTTTTTTCTTTAGTGTGTTGCTGTTTGAGCATGAAAAAGGTCTGCCAAGTTACAAAGCATAAAGTCAACTCCAAAGGGATTTGTCACGTCACAATATTCCTCATTTCAAAAATTCCGACCCAGGGCATATGCAGAAAAGGACGAGGCCTGGTTGAGTTACTAGGAGTTGAGTAAGGAGTTGACCAATCACAACAGTCTGGTCCAGCCAACCAATCAGAGCACATTAGGTTTTTCGGAAGGATACCCTAGTGAAAAAATACTTAAGCACAATTTATTCGTACATACTTCAGTATAACAAAAAGTATTTGTGGCACGCTATAAATTGGTATACTTAAAGTCTGTTAAATTAATTTTGTACTAAATGCATTTTAGTTGTCCAAAAGCAGTGCTGAAGTTCAATTAAAGTTGTATCAAATATGACCATTTGGTTCCCACTTTATATTAAGTGGCTTTAAGTACTATGTACTTACCTAAAAAAATAAGTACAAAGTACTTATTGTGCTGATGTTGTATTGTAAAACACTTGTGCTGCTATTGAGGAGTGATACGGGTAAGGTTAGGGGCTGGTGTGGTGGTATGGGTAGGTTTAAGGGTAGGTTAAGGTGTAAGGGAAGGGTCTATAGTGTAATTACAAATGTAATACATACATTAATTATAGCTGTAATTACACGCAGATATTTTCAAAATATAAGTACAATGTAAAAACATGTATGTACACATTAAGTCCATTGTATCAAATTATTAATTTCAATGTAAGTACATAGTACCTATAGAGGGAATGCATTAATGTCACCTTGCCGCCAGAACACATTCCCTCCGCCGGACTGAGTGGCAGAAGAGCTGCTGCGTGACTGGATTTAATAGATGAAACTGCGAAAAAGTAAAAGTAAAACAAACAAACGAGTAAAACAAACGATTATCAGTTTAAACTAAAGATTGGACTCAATATAGTGTTCCTTACAACTTACTAAAGATCCAGTGATCCATGGATATTGACATGCAGCCAGGAATCGTGTTTCCTGACATTTATATGTGCCTGATTTCGACACCGGGGAAATACATACAGCAAATTTGCCTGTGAACGCTTTATATAAATACAATATAGGCAGGTCTAAATCCAGGTGATCACTTATATCAATGTTATATATATCATCATATCGTCTAGACTTAAAACTTGTATAGTTTTTCGTCAGTGTTTATTTAAATGTCAAATTATACAGAATATACAGTGGTAAATATTTGATTGTTGAGTTGTCACTACAATATAACAATACAATATATAGAGAATGATTTTACCACTAAATTCAGCATATTGACACAAAAATGATAACTGCAAATCCACCTTTCGCTGCCTGGAGTCCAGTTGTTTCTATGAATTGCTGCGATCTATTTGCTTCTCTGTTCTGTTGCTTTCGGTAGTCTCTAAAAATATACCTCAAATTTCTTGTCAAATCTAGTTGTACAGTCAGTCTCAAAGCTCTTTCCCGTTTTAGACGCGTTTTGTGTTTTTCCGCAGCATTCACGCTGAAAACCAATGCTGCCGCTTAGTGTTTTTGCCACTTAGTGGGCGTAACCGCAGTCACTCCGGCCAACGGTGACGTCACGTGCATACCCTCTATAGCCACTTAATATAAAGTGGGACCCTTGTTGGTGCTAAAGAGGAACTATTCCAAGAATACCTAAGTACACTTTAAGTATATACGCATGTAAGTTTTGAAATGCAGAATTCACTCAGCATAAACTTCAAATGTATTTCGGTGACATTACAATTGCAATTCAATTACACTGTAAGAGTGTTGAACATACTGTACATTAACATTATACTGAACAAACTGGGGTTACTTTGTGTTCTTCCTTTAGTGTTACATATGGAAGCTTGTTTCCGCCACAGAATGAAAAATAAAAAAGGTAATTGCGACTTTTTATCTCACAATTCTGACTTTATTTCTCAGAATTGCGAGATATAAAGTCAGAATTGCATGAAATAAAGTCGCAATTGCGTGTTATAACGTCAGAATTGCGAGATATAAAGTCAGAATTGCGTGATATAAAGTCGCAATTGCGTGTTATAAAGTCAGAATTGCGAGATATAAAGTCAGAATTGCATGATATAAAGTCGCAATTGCGTGTTATAACGTCAGAATTGCGAGATATAAAGTCAGAATTGCGTGATATAAAGTCGCAATTGCGTGTTATAAAGTCAGAATTGCGAGATATAAAGTCAGAATTGCATGAAATAAAATCGAAATTGCGTGTTATAAGGTCAGAATTGCGAGATATAAAGTCAGAATTGCGAGATATAAAGTCAGAATTGCGTGATATAAAGTCGCAATTGCGTGTTATAAAGTCAGATTTGCGAGATATAAAGTCAGAATTGCATGATATAAAGTCGCAATTGCGTGTTATAAAGTCAGAATTGCGAGATATACAGTCAGAATTGCGTGATATAAAGTCGCAAAAAAGAACTAAAAGAACTAAATTATAAACACAACACTTTTGTTTTTGCCCCCATTTTTCATGAGCTGAACTCAAAGATCTAAGACTTTCTATGTACACAAAAGGCCTATTTCTCTCAAATATTGTTCACAAATCTGTCTAAATCTGTGTTAGTGAGCACTTCTCGTTTTCCGAGATAATCCATCCACCTCACAGGTGTGGCATATCAAGATGCTGATTAAACAGCATGATTATTGCACAAGTGTGCCTTAGGCTGGCCACAATAAAAGGCCACTCTAAAATGTGCAGTTTTAGTGTATTGGGGGGGTCTGAAAACCAGTCAGTATCTGGTGTGACCACCATTTGCTTCACGCAGTGCAACACATCTCCTTCACTTAGAGTTGATCAGGTTGTTGATTGTGGCCTGTGGAATGTTGGTCCACTCCTCTTCAATGGCTGTGCGAAGTTGCTGGAAATTGGCAGGACCTGGAACACGCTGCCGTATTCGCCGATCCAGAGCATCCCAAACATGCTCAATGGGTGACATGTCCGGTGAGTATGCTGGCCATGCTAGAACTGGGATGTTTTCAGCTTCCATGAATTTTGTACAGATCCTTGCATTATCATGCTGCAACATGAGGTGATGGTCATGGATGAATGGCACAACAATGGCCCTCAGGATCTCGTCACGGTATCTCTGTGCATTCAAAATGCCATCAATAAAATGTGGTTCCTGTGTTCGTTGTTCATAACATACGGCTGCCCATACCATAACCCCACCTCCACCATGGGCCACTCGATCCACAATGTTGACATCATCAAAATGCTCACCCACACGACGCCATACACGCTGTCTACCATCTGCCCTGTACAGGGAAAATCGGGATTCATCTATGAAGTCCTGGGCTGGTGTTAAGAACACATGGTCTGCGGTTGTGAGACCGGTTGGATGTACTGCCAAATTCTCTGAAACGCCTTTGGAGATGGCTTATGGTAGAGAAATGAACATTCAATTCACAGGCAACAGCTCTGGTGGACATTCCTCTAGTCATTATGCCAATTGCACGCTCCCTCAAAACTTGCGACATCTGTGGCATTGCGCTGTGTTATAAAACTGCACATTTTAAAATGTGGCCTTTTATTGTGGCCATCCTAAGGCACACCTGTGCAATAATCATGCTGTCTTATCAGCATCTTGATGTGCCACACCTGTCAGGTGGATGGATTATCTCTGCAAAGGAGAAGTGCTCACTAGCACAGATTTAGACAGATTTGTGAACAATATTTGAGAGAAATAGGCCTTTTGTGTACATAGAAAAAGTCTTAGACATTTGAGTTAGGCTCATGAAAAATGGAGGCAAAAACAAAAGTGTGTTTATAATTTTGTTCAGTGTATATAAAGTTTTGAACAAAACTTTAATTGAACTGATTGGTGCCAAAAACATTGATTAACTCAGGAAAGTAACAAGTTGCTGAAACCAATCTTTATTGCTAATATAAATTGCGCATTTGCCTCTGGACACAAAAAGATTGCACTGGTGTTTGATTGAAATGTAACATCTATGCAAAATAATCCTTGAAAGATTTCTCATTGAAGGCCATTTCTGTTTGGAATATGTGATTGTGTGTTGTCAACAATAAGCAGAAACATTCTGTATTTCCATTTTGTAGTGTGGATCATTCATTGCGACATTTATCCTCATTCTCATTCTCAAGAATCTGTTATCTGCTTGACAAATAATTTATACTACTGCCCACTGACATGCTTTTAAAGCTATTGTTATCCAATTGTTTTGGCCTTCAAACACCTTAAAATGCACATATGTAGGTCCGAAAAATCAAAATTTTTGTCAAGGGAGCATGCCACCAAACCCCCCTAACTACCTCGCATTTGAATGCGTGTCTCTGAGTGGTAATGTGGGCTGGTGTGGCTACAGTGCTGCCAAGGCTTAAATTTTGACCCAGTCTGCCCCTGTGTATAAGCCTACAATACATTATTCTCTGTATCAAATCATGTTATCTTATTACCCAGCTCCTGATGTTTCGGGCTCAGCACCTGATGTTTTTAAAACCTAGAAACATCCCTGCAAATGCATTTACAATAATTGTAACTTAAGTAATAATCAAATAAAAAGACAGTTATTTAACAATATGTTAAGGAGTAGTAACATTTTGCAGTCTTACAGTTACAACCGGCCCTTTGAGGGCAGCCATAATGCTGAAGTGGCCCTCAGTGAAAATGAGTTTGACACCCCTGCATTTAGAAAAAAGGGACAACCCTTTTAGACCATGCGCCAGGCGCGCCGACCATTTTTCCAGTCGTTAAACTAGCAAAAGTGGATTCGGACACGCCCTAAGTGCACATGCGCCATGCGCTTTAGACCATGCGCTTAGATCATTAAAATAGGGCCCTCAATGTAATGCACAACTGCTGCTGATGTAAAACGCAATGAAATTATTTGATGGTCTCGCATTATGCTGCGGACTTAAATGTAACGCATGAATTTAAATTATTTTAATACATTTTACGTTGTTACATTTCATGCAGTTAACATTTCTGAATTTATTTGACATTTTAACTGTTTGTGTAATTTTTGAGGACTGGTAAGGATAATTTTAATAATTTGTTTATTAATTGATATTTCGACATTGATATTAGTCCCCAAGTCCAACTAGCCATTAAAGTACCATTAATGGGAAAAGTGTATTACAGTAGGTGCATTGGAGTGTATTAGGAATAAATAAAACTTCTGATCAAGTCCGTGAATTTCTTTCACCATTTCAAATTGACTATATGTTGTTTTCTTTATTTGTCATAGTTATTTATCTTAACTTTTATAACTACTTTCTATATGTAAAGCTGCTTTGCAACTATGCAAAATTGTGAAAAGTGCTAAAGAAATAAATTTGAATTGAATTAAACAATACTTGATATTCAAAGTGTGGTTAACTCAAAACACATTTCCTGTAAAACTTTATCCATTGTATACTCAACAAGTAGACCTCAAATGCAGTTCATTGTATTGTACATTTAATCATAACAGATCTACAGAGGATTCAACAAAAATAAATTACTGAAATAGTTCTTATATTTAACAAATTAACTTTATTTGCAAATTGGCAAAAGTTGTCTTTGGAAATTCAAAAAACGCATTTAACCTTATTTCTTATTATTCTCAGGTTAGGTAAGTTGAGTCTGGCCTAAATTATAAGCATTTTAAATGACTTACAATTCGGTCTGAAGACTTCTCTGTGGTATCTTCTTGTTCAAAGTCTTTAAAAACACTATAAATCAAGCCTCGGTAGGCAGTTTTTGTAATCAATTAAATTTATTTTAATTGGTTACTTTTCTTTTTATGATTAACAAAAATATAAAGGCAAATAAAACTATAAGCCCACTTTGAGTCAAAGGTGTAATCAGCTCTGGGCTTCTTGTTCTCAGCTCTGGGTTTCTTGTCCTCAACTCTGGGTTTCTTGTCCTCAGCTCTGGGTTTCTTGTCCTCAGCTCTGGGGTTTCTTGTCCTCAGCTCTGGGTTTCTTGTCCTCAGCTCTGGGGTTTCTTGTCCTCAACTCTGGGGTTTCTTGTCCTCACCTCTGGGTTTCTTGTCCTCAGCTCTGGGTTTCTTGTCCTCAGCTCTGGGTTCCCTTTCGTAGTCACTCCGAGTTACGTCGGATGACGGAGAATGGGGGTTTCGCCTAGAAAGCCTATCGACTTCGAGTATTACAAAACGAGCCTATGGCAATGAAATGCCATGGGTCTGCGGAATTTGCATAGCGTATCTCCGCCCCACCGCGTGGGTATAAAAGGAGGACGCCAGCAACATGCAGATATGTTTTCGCTTCGGAGCCAAGAGTATCTCTTCACTCCACAGCTATTTCTGACTTCGCTCTACGAGACAAGCCACTCTCCGGTGTTGGTGTGACGGCGATCTGCAGCGAATTCACATTGCCTGCTGGTCTGTGCAGTGATCTGCCAGTGAGTGTGTTTCTCCCTGCTCGCTTCAACATCGCGGAGTTTTCTATCCTCTCACAAAAAGAGCTCGCACGCGGCACGTCTTTTTAAAGACGGCTCGCCCGTGCATTTAAAAAAAAAAAAGAATGGTTGCGGCAGCTTGGTATCGGACTCTGATGGGCACGAGCGTTGTCTAGTATGTTTGGGCTTGATCATACTAGAGCAGCGCTCGTGGATGACTCATGTTCTCTCTGTGGGAACATGACCATGGCGTCATTAAGGTCGAGACTCGGTGAACTCGCAAGAGTGAGAGTCCCCTAATCCACCCCCCGATCTTCGGCTGGTGGCCAGGGTGACCTGAGGGTGTTGGTCTGGAACAAGGCGCCGACTCCGTGTCCACGCCCCAGCCCCCCCCTCCTCAATGACGGTGCCCGCTAGTGAACAGGTGATTCCCACGGGTCTACCCTCTGGTGGCCCGTGTGTTTCATTTGAAGCTACAGAGGATGATACTATGTTTGTAGCAGCTTCACTAGGTGGGTTTGCCCTCGTCCACGGCAAACCCCAATACCTTCCCTCCCGGACGTGCATGATGAGATCTCGAAGTCCTAGAAGACCCCCTGGTCTTCTCGGGACCGCTCGCTGATCTCATCCGCCTTTCCTCCCCTCGATGGGGCCGCTGCCATGGGTACACTGGGGTTCCCCCGGCTGAACGCTCTGTTGCGATGCTATGTGTCCTCAGAGTGCTTCTTCTCGGCGCAATCCTAAGCACCCGTCCGTGGCCTGTAGTTTTTCGTCTACACTTGTGGCGAGATCCTATAGCGCCACTGGCTGCCGCCTCTCTGCTGCCATGGTCATTCTGCTGGTCTACCTGACCCAGATGCTCATGGTCCTGCACGAGGGCAGGACTGACCCAGGGCTCTTCACTGAGCTGCGTACCGCCACTGACGTTGCTCTCCGAGCGACGAAAGTGGCCGTACGCTCCCTGGGTCAGGTGATGCTCACCATTATGTGGCTGAACCTGTCTGATGTGCTGGATGTCGCGCGGCCCCATCTGTCCGACATTCCCATATCTCAGGTCGGCCTCTTCGGCGGTGCGGTTGAGGACTTTGCCCAACAGCTCTCAACCGCCCATGTGCAGACTGACGTTGATTCTGTCCCGACGGCCCGTCGGTCTGCCCACCGCCAAAGGCGCCCTCCCGCGGCTCCCTCCCCGCCCGTTAATGGGCCGGCTCTGGAAGCCGCGGGCGGACGCCACAGCCCACTCCAGCCCCGCCCCCCGCTACATGCCAGGTTAAGCGGCGCTCTTGAGACGGGCTCCTCAGAGATGGGACTCAGTTCTTTCCAGGAGTTGGTAGCAGGACCACTCCTTGTTTTGTTCTCCCTAGAAAGAACCGATACACCCATCACTGAGCACACAGAGCCGGATGACAGTGCGCGACGCCCCCGGGCCTCGCCGCTCTCATCCCTCTCTGTCACAGAGTTCTCGGACCGCAGTGTGCACCGCCCCCTGGCCTCGCCACTCCCGTCCCCCTCTGTCCCAGAGCGTGCGGATGACAGTGTGTGCCGTCTCCGGACCGCACCACTCTCTTCCCCCTCTGTCGCCAGACCCCTGGCAGAGCAGACCCCCGTGGAACGCTGGTCCTTCCCTGGTCTCCTCTGTCAGGACGCGGAACTCGACCGCGCCCCCGCCCTGGGCCGCTATGCCACCCACGCCTGGGCCGGTCACTCTGCTTCGCTGCCCCTCCGGGGGGACGCCTGTGGTTCGAATGACCCCGCTGGTTCAGCTTCTGGCAGCTTGGTTAGAGCTCCCCAGCCTGTCCCGCTGGGTCGCCTGAACTATCAGGCTCGGCTATGCGATTCAGTTCGCACGGTCTCCTCCCCGCTTCAGGGAAGTTCGCTTCACTATGGTCGGTGGCAATGCCCCTATCATGAGAGCGGAGGTTGCTACCCTGCTGGCGAAGGGTGCAATCGAGACTGTCCCTCCAGCCGAGATGAAGTCAGGGTTTTACAGCCCGTACTTCATTGTCCCCAAGAAGACCGGTGGGTTACGGCCGATCCTGGACCTGCGCGTCTTGAACCGCTCCCTTCACAGGCTGCCGTTCAAGATGCTCACAGCCAAATGCATTTTCGAATGCGTACGGCCACAGGATTGGTTTGCAGCGATAGACCTGAAGGACGCCTACTTTCATGTCTCCATTTTACCTCGACACAGACCGTTTCTCCGGTTTGCTTTCGAGGGGCAGGCATACCAGTACGCGGTTCTCCCATTCGGGTTGGCTCTGTCTCCTCGCGTCTTTACGAAGGTCGTCGAGGCAGCCCTTGTTCCCCTATGCGAACACGGGGTTCGTATCCTGAATTATCTCGACGACTGGCTAATATTAGCACACTCTCGGGATCAGGTTTGCGAGCACAGAGACCTAGTGCTCCGGCACCTAGCCCGTCTGGGCCTTCGGGTCAACTGGGAGAAGAGCAAACTCTGCCCCATACAGAGGATCTCTTTTCTCGGTATGGAGATCGATATTGCTTCGCTCGGATTGCTTCATATGAGACCGCTTCAGCTGTGGCTTCGCGATCGAGTCCCGAGGTGGGCATGGCATCATGGCACGCTCCGAGTCCCAGTGACTCCGACCTGCCGTCAGACCTTCACCCCGTGGAGGAACCTCAGTTTCTACGGGCCGGAGTTCCCCTAGAACGAGCTTCCAGGCATGTTGTTGTCTCCACAGATGCCTCTTCCACGGGCTGGGGCGCCATGTGCAATGGACATGCAGCTGCGGGCTCCTGGACAGGACCCCAGCGCCGTCTGCATGTCAATTGCCTCGAGTTGCTGGCAGTTCGCCTTGCCCTGCACCGTTTTCGCACGTTGCTCGAGGGTCAACACGTACTAGTCCGTTCAGACAATACCGCGACTGTAGCGTACATCAACCGTCAGGGTGGTCTACGCTCCCGCAGTATGTCGCAACTCGCACGCCACCTCCTCTTATGGAGTCAGAAGCACCTGAGGTCCCTTCGTGCTATCTACATTCCGGGAGATCGGAACTTTGCAGCCTACGAGCTGTCACGGTTTCGGCCCATCTCCGGCGAATGGCGACTCCATCCCCAGTCGGTCCAGCTGATTTGGGACCAGTTCGGGGACGCACAGATAGACCTGTTTGCCTCCCACGACTCGTCCCATTGCGCCCTGTATTACTCCCTGACCGAGGGTACGCTCGGCACGGATGCACTGGCGCACAGCTGGCCGCGGGGCCTACGCAAATATGCGTTTCCCCCAGTGAGCCTTCTCGCACGGACCCTGTGCAAGATCAAGGAGGACGAGGAGCAGGTCATTCTGGTTGCGCCGTACTGGCCCACCCGGACCTGATTCTCCGAACTGATACTCCTCGCGACAGCACCTCCTTGGCCAATTCCTCTGAGGAAGGATCTCCTTTCTCAGAGACGGGAGCACCCTCTGGCACCCTCGACCCGATCTTTAGAGACTCCACGTGTGGCTCCTGGACGGGACGAGGCAGGTTTGAGTACCCTGCCACCAGCGGTGGCGGCTACCATCACTTCCGCTAGAGCATCGTCCACGAGACATGTCTATGCGTTGAAGTGGAACCTCTTCGTCAACTGGAGCTCTTTTCGCCGAGAAGACCCCAGGAGATGCTCGATCAGTGTCGTGCTTTCCTTCCTGCAAGATGGGTTGGAGCGAAGGCTGTCTCCCTCCACCCTGAAGGTGTATGTGGCCGCTATCACCGCATATCACGAAGCAGTTGAAGGTAAGTCTCTGGGGAAGCACGACCTGATCGTCAGGTTCCTGAGAGGAGCGAGGAGACTGAATCCTCCTCGCCCTCCTCTCGTTCCCTCTTGGGACCTCTCAGTGGTGTTAAATGCCCTGCAGAGGGCTCCCTTTGAGCCTCTGCAATCAGTGGAGCTTAAGTTCCTGTCAATGAAGACAGCGCTCCTGGTTGCATTGGCCTCCATCAAGAGGGTAGGGGACCTGCACGCATTCTCCGTTGACGAAGCGTGCCTGGAATTCGGGCCGGCTTACTCTCACGTGATCCTGAGACCCCGGCCTGGATATGTGCCCAAGGTTCCCACCAGTCCCTTCCGGGACCAGGTGGTGAACCTGCAAGCGCTGCCCCTGGAGGAGGCAGACCCAGCCTTGGCATTGCTCTGTCCAGTACGCGCTCTCCGTGCCTACGTAGACAGGACGCAGTGTTTCAGGACCTCAGACCAGCTCTTTGTCTGTTATGGTGGGAGACTGAAGGGAAAGGCTCTCTCAAAGTAGAGGTTGTCTCACTGGATAGTGGACGCTATTGCTTTGGCTTACCAACAGGAAGGCCGACCGTGCCCCCTTGGTGTGACAGCCCACTCCACCCGGAGTGTGGCTTCCTCTTGGGCTCTAGCGCATGGCGCCTCGCTGGCAGACATCTGTAGAGCTGCAGGCTGGGCGACACCGAACACATTCGCCAGATTCTATAATCTCCGAGTGGAGCCAGTGTCCTCTCATGTACTCGCTTCAACCAGCTAGTACCGGACCCGCTCAGGTGTCTTCGCTTGCTCGCCATTCCACTCCACGGACTGGATACGTGCGATTTTTCCTCAGGTGAGCCTTCCTCTCTGAAGCCCTGAGTTCCTCCAGCACTGTTGACGCTGGCGCCAGTGTCTATTGCCTGTGCGTCGGCTAGGTGCCTCCGTGTGCATGGTTCTTCCTCTGAGTAACCCCCACATGTGTATGTCCACTATAAGCCTCCTTGAGCATGTGTCTTTCCCTCGGCAAGCCACCTTGCCACCCCTGGAGTTGAAAGTTGCCACCCCACGGGCTGGTCACTCCAGTGTTCTTCCATATGAAGCCCCTCCGGCCATATGTGTATTCTTAAGTCCTCCCTACAGGTAGGCGTGCTGCGCCATATTTCCTCTGAGATATGCTCCCCAGTGTAACTTGGTATTCCTGTGTTTAGTAGGACTCCTTCGTCCGTGCCAGTATCACGACAGGGGGTTCAGACTTTCGCAGGGCACTGGAAGACAGCTGTGAAGGTGGCGTGATTACACGGGGACCCCCATTCTCCGTCATCCGACGTAACTCGGAGTGACTACGAAAGGGAACTTCTCGGTTACGTATGTAACCCTCGTTCCCTGAGTAGGGAACGGAGACGTTACATCTCCCTGCCATTTCCGCTGTACCGCTGGGTAGACGCCTGAGTTCAGTCTCGGCTCCTCAGCGAAGACATATCTGCATGTTGCTGGCGTCCTCCTTTTATACCCACGCGGTGGGGCGGAGATACGCTATGCAAATTCCGCAGACCCATGGCATTTCATTGCCATAGGCTCGTTTTGTAATACTCAAAGTCGATAGGCTTTCTAGGCGAAACCCCCATTCTCCGTCATCTGACGTAACGTCTCCGTTCCCTACTCAGGGAACGAGGGTTACATACGTAACCGAGACGTTTCTTGTCCTCAACTCTGGGGTTTATTGTCCTCAGCTCTGGGTTTCTTGTCCTCAGCTCTGGGGTTTCTTGTCCTCAGCTCTGGGGTTTCTTGTTCTCAGCTCTGGGGTTTCTTGTCCTCAGCTTTTTTGGTTTCTTGTCCTCAGCTTTTTTGGTTTCTTGTTCTCAGCTCTGGGTTTCTTGTCCTAAGCTCTGGGTTTCTTGTCCTCAGCTCTGGGCTTCTTGTCCTCAGCTCTGGGGTTTATTGTCCTCAGCTCTGGGGTTTTTTGTCCTCATCTCTGGGCTTCTTGTCCTCAGCTCTGGGCTTTTTGTCCTCAGCTCTGGGGTTTATTGTCCTCAGCTCTGGGGTTTATTGTCCTCAGCTCTGGGGTTAATTGTCCTCAGCTCTGGGCTTCTTGTCCTCAGCTCTGGGGTTTATTGTCCTCAGCTCTGGGCTCCTTGTCCTCAGCTTTGGGGTTTATTGTCCTCAGCTCTGGGCTTCTTGTCCTCAGCTCTGGGGTTTATTGTCCTCATCTCTGGGGTTTCTTGTCCTCATCTCTGGGGTTTCTTGTCCTCAGCTCTGGGTTTCTTGTCCATGGCTCTGGATTTCTTGTCCTCAGCTCTGGGCTTCTTGTCCTCAGCTCTGGGGTTTATTGTCCTCCGCTCTGGGGTTTCTTGTCCTCAGCTCTGGGTTTCTTGTCCATGGCTCTGGATTTCTTGTCCTCAGCTCTGGGCTTCTTGTCCTCAGCTTTGGGGTTTCTTGTCCTCATCTCTGGGCTTCTTGTCCTCATCTCTGGGCTTCTTGTCCTCAGCTCTGGGCTTCTTGTCCTCAGCTCCGGGCTTCTTGTCCTCAGTCCTTCTAGGCGTTGGGGGTTTAGTGACGTATCAGTATCCAAAGATCCAATCAGCTCATCAGTCTTTTATACTCATGTTGTTTGCCACTGAATTCAGGTTCTAATCTTCTTGATTGATGCAAGTTGTCACTTTCCTAAAATTTCCAAGATCCTTCTCAAGGCCACGCAGGTGCAAGCTGTCCGCCTTTTCATGTCCTTAAACTCCAGTAAACTCAACCAAGATGACTGATTTCCTTTTAAGGTTCTAGGAGTAGAACCACAGTAGAACCACAGTCTTGTGTGTCCTTGAGCACACAAACGCACACACTTTTGCTCCTCCTTCTCGTGGGTAGGAACACACACAGAAATAACTAACTATTTCTGTACTTGCTATCTCTGCCAATACAGTTATATAAGACATTTCTTAGAAACAAAATAAATAACAACATTGTTCACAATGCATTATATTCAATACATTGGCTAAATATGTGTAACAAAAGGCATCTACAATAGACAAGTAGGCAGGGTAATTGCATTTCCTTGATATTATACAACAGCGTACTACAAATCCATTAACATATTTACTAACATATCGCTTGAGATGTACTGATATAAATATTATAATTAAATTTTATTCTGAGTTCTTCTTTATTGCACAGTGCACATTTCTTAATATTAAGCCTAAATGTGTTTTAATATCAATATTAGTAAGGATAGTAAGATCTCTGTATAATATCAGTTTTTAAATGCAAGATATATAAAGTATACTTGCAATAGTTTCGTTTTAGCACAATCAAATAAGTATATCTTTAGTTGCACCTCAGCACTACTTCCGATTAACTAAAGTACATTAAGTACAAAATTAGTTGTTCCAATTTAGCAGACTTTAAGTATACCAATTTAGCATACTAAAAGTACAATTGTAGGGTAGTATACTTAGCATAAAATAAATGTATTTCGAATACATTTTAGTATATTTATTTTTCACTTGGGGAGGCTTTATATATACATAGACTAAACAGAACATTACTGACAGACTCAATAAAGGTGCTGCAATAATGTAAAATATGTGAAAAAATTATGTTTTTTTTTTTATTCAAGCATGAAAACCTATTCTAGTACAGTGGTTCTCAAACCTGTCCTAGGGACCCCTCGCCACTGCACATTTTGCATGTCTCCCTCACCTAACACACCTGATTCAACTTATAAGCTCATTAGTACAGACTGAAAGACTTGAATTGTGTGTGTCTGATGAGGGATACATACAAAATCTGTAATGGTGAGGGGTCCCCAGGACAGGTTTGAGAAGCACTGTTCTAGTAGACGCAAAAACAAAATCAAAGTAAAGGGGCTTTGTAAATGGGTCCTCCTTAAAGGTAACACGCCCTTCAAGAAATCATGCTTTTAAAGCGTTAAATCTTTGCCATAATCTATTGTGATATGTTGTTCATCGATAAAGTATCCTGTTGTCTAACTTGTGCCTGTCAGCCAACCAGCACTTATGAAGTTACTCTTTTTTTTTACTCTCCCCGTCGGTATTCTTTCACCTTTTTCTTTGCTCTCTCTTTCTTTTCTCTCAGCATTGTTCTTTTCCCTGCCCTGTAAATATTTCCTTTTTTCCTGTTATTTCTCTCTCATCATCTTTTTTCTCATATCTCTCTGGGTCTGACCTCCAACACGTACACTGTTATAAATGAGAGCCTAACTTTACTTTTGCTTATGTGAGCAGAACAAGGCTCAGTAAAGTCGTTCAGCACCAAATGTCTGTTGTCTCGCCACATGAACGCTTCTCATAAATGCCAGCATTTAATAAGGCTCATATGCGTTAGTCTGGGGATTCAGAGATGAGGCTCACGAGCTGTCCTTCGAGAAACGTTTACAAGGCAGTGTTGCTGTATTCATTTATGATGCGTGGATGCTATTAATCTGTTTTGACACAATGACAGGGTAAAACAATAAAACAAGTCAAAATACAGAAAAAAATTATCCAGGCAGGAAATTGGTTATGCAATGAAATAGAAAGCTTCAATGGCTCTACATGTGAAAGGCATTGTTTTGTTTTTGTCTAAGATGCATGCAAGGTCATGTGACTTTCTGAATTATATATATATATATTAGGGGTGGCACGGTTCACAAAACCCACGGTTCGGTTCGTATCACGGTTTTAGGGTCACGGTTTTCGGTTCTGTACGGTTCTTGTTGTTATTTTTTCTTTTAATCTTTAACACTCCAGAAATGTACTTCAGCGTATGATATAGGCTATAGCTTAATTATCCACAATTCAGGATACAGTATTAAAAAAAAATGTATATCATGTAATCATGCACAAACTGAATTTGACTTGACTTTAAGCACATTATTGAGACCATCTCTGAGGAAAGCTAGGTGACATTTTGATACAGCAAGAAAGACATTGATGAAATGGTTTTGTTTATTTGGCAAAAAAGGAGAATGTGTATTGCTATCTCTACAAGGACTTATATGCATTTTTAGCACACAAAGATTAACTTGCATTTATCAAACTGTCAACTTCAGTGTAGCTCTTACAAAATGTTTATCTTTTAATAGAAAAAGAGAGGAACTCTTAAAGCACTATCTTTTAAATAAGTCAAAATATGTTACACATAATTGCCTATAATGAGGCTATAACAATAGCAAAGGCATAACCATAAAGTGAAACATAAGTTCAACCTCAACACAAACAGTATCAACAAAGCTTCTATTCCCTGAGAGTGAGGATACATTTTTTTCACTTGAAATTAAAGTGCAGTATTTGGAAACATATGACTGGAGTTCTTATCTAAACTTGGTGTCACTGTATATATTTAAATATCATAGGTAACATGAAATCCAAAATGTTCCCACACGGACTTATACGACGCTGGCGCATCCTCCAACTCCGGTTAGCCTTCCTTATATCTCCCACTTGCCATTTCTATACGTGACGAGACCTGCAGCACTCCATACTCCACTTTTACTGTCTATAGGCTTGTTCGACTTGAACTGGCGCTGCACAGACCGATCGGTTTATGACATCAAAGTACCGCGAGAGTGATTGAAAAGCATACGGAGCCGTTGCTCTCGCGGTACTTTGATGTTATTCATCGATCGGTCTGTGCAGCACCGGTACAAGCCTCATATGCATGTCCATTGTCATGTCCACACATCTCTTATTTCGCGCGAAAAGTAAACACACTGTCTGAGGTCACGGGCACGAGGTTACACTGCGCATGCGTCGAACCGTGCGACGCACACACGCACCGAACCGAGACAAGCGAACTGAACGGTTTGGATGTTTTTTCATGTACCGTGCCACCCCTAATATATATATATATATATATATATATACACTCACCTAAAGGATTATTAGGAACACCATACTAATACTGTGTTTGACCCCCTTTCGCCTTCAGAACTGCCTTAATTCTACGTGGCATTGATTCAACAAGGTGCTGAAAACATTCTTTAGTAATGTTGGCCCATATTGATAGGATAGCATCTTGCAGTTGATGGAGATTTGTGGGATGCACATCCAGGGCACGAAGCTCCCGTTCCACCACATCCCAAAGATGCTCTATTGGGTTGAGATCTGGTGACTGTGGGGGTCATTTTAGTACAGTGAACTTTTTGTCATGTTCAAGAAACCAATTTGAAATGATTCGAGCTTTGTGACATGGTGCATTATCCTGCTGGAAGTAGCCATCAGAGGATGGGTACATGGTGGCCATAAAGGGATGGACATGGTCAGAAACAATGCTCAGGTAGGCCGTAGCATTTAAACGATGCCCAATTGGCACTAAGGGGCCTAAAGTGTGCCAAGAAAACATCCCCCACACCATTACACCACCACCACCAGCCTGCACAGTGATAACAAGGCATGATGGATCCATGTTCTCATTCTGTTTACACCAAATTCTGACTCTACCATCTGAATGTCTCAACAGAAATCGAGACTCATCAGACCAGGCAACATTTTTCCAGTCTTCAACTGTCCAATTTTGGTGAGCTCTTGCAAATTGTAGTCTCTTTTTCCTATTTGTAGTGGAGATGAGTGGTACCCGGTGGGGTCTTCTGCTGTTGTAGCCCATCCGCCTCAAGGTTGTGTGTGTTGTGGCTTCACAAATGCTTTGCTGCATACCTCGGTTGTAACGAGTGGTTATTTCAGTCAAAGTTGCTCTTCTATCAGCTTGAATCAGTCGGCCCATTCTCCTCTGACCTCTAGCATCAACAAGGCATTTTCGCCCACAGGACTGCCGCATCCTGTATGTTTTTCCCTTTTCACACCATTCTTTGTAAACCCTAGAAATGGTTGTGCGTGAAAATCCCAGTAACTGAGCAGATTGTGAAATACTCAGACCGGCCCGTCTGGCACCAACAACCATGCCACGCTCAAAATTGCTTAAATCACCTTTCTTTCCCATTCTGACATTCAGTTTGGAGTTCAGGAGATTGTCTTGACCAGGACCACACCCCTAAATGCATTGAAGCAACTGCCATGTGATTGGTTGATTAGATAATTGCATTAATGAGAAATTGAATAGGTGTTCCTAATAATCCTTTAGGTGAGTGTGTGTATGTATGTATGTATATATATATATATATATATATATATATATATATATATATATATATATATATATATATATATATATCAATCAGTGGTGGGCCGTCAGGGCCAGCAAGCCCTTCTCTGCTGGCCTAAACACTAACTTGCACTTTAATATATTTTTTCCATGACTGAGTATTAAATTATTCCCAATAGTCCATTCTCTTAATCTCACAGCTTTTCTCTTGGTTGCGTTGCTTCCAGTATTGTATATTTATTTTAGCGCTTTTATCCAATTATATTTCAGCCATCATGTGTTGCCAGGGTAAAATAAATCTGCCTTGAGGCCTTCAGAATCGACAGTGCGGGTGCCTGTAGCTTAAAATGAATGGAAATTAATAGGGCTGGTCCGAATACCATTTTTTGAGCTTCGAAGCTTCGGTAGTAATGAACATCGAATATTCGAAGCTTCGGAATCTCTATATGTCTCAGACATCCCAAGTCTCCCGGAAATTCCGGGAGTCTCCCGCATATTGATAGCGGCTCCCTGATGACCGCAAATTAGTTAAAATCTCCCGGAATCAAGAGCCCGCGAGCTCCAAACCGTGTTGCGCGCGCACGACAGAGAGGGAGAGAGCGAGAGACCTTGCGTGTGTGTAAATGTGTTTGCAAATGTGCGTGTGTCTGTCTGTCAGTTTGCATTTTGATTATTTCGAGAACCGTTCATCCAAACGACTACACAAGGGAGTGCAGTGTCGTATTTGGTGCAATATAGATAGACAGGCGAGACGCGACACGTTCAGAATTAATAAACTTTTAATAAACTACAGAACAGCGCAAGCGGGAAGCGGCGCGCCTCACGCGAGCAGAGCTTATATGCTCCGAGAACGGACACTGCACTAGTGATATAAAACACACACACACAGGTAGATTTAAATAAATAAAAACGAAATTGAAATAAATAAAAAATTAAAATTAAATTTAAATAAATAAAAACGACATTGAAATAAATAAAAACAAAATTTAAATATAGAAAAACTAAATTTCTCCTATATTTCTCAGTAGATTAATTTAGATTGATAATGCAGCTTAACCCAAAATACAAGCTCAGGCATGCACTTCTGTCCATACAAACTCCGCTGTTCTGCGCTCTAGCCAGAGAATACTCCCGTTGCAGGAACACTTTTAGTAGTCCCAAGAAGAAGCAAATATATTTATTAAGTAGCTATAACGAAGTTATATGTTAAGTATTATATTTCACCAGATTTTATAGTGTAAAACATATTCAAGCGCGAATGAGAACCGTTTCGAGGGGGATGCCAGGTGTGCACCCCCCCCCCCAAACCCCCCCCCACGAATATTCAAATGTCACATTTTCCTCTTTGTATGCACAAATAGTCTGACAACAGCCAGTATGCTCCACACTGAGATCTGATCTCACCATCATCGAGTCCGTCTGTGATTACAAGAAACTGAGACAGACTAAATCCAGAAGAACTGTGGCAACATCTCCACGACGCTTGAAGAAACTTACCAGCAAAGCTACCTGAAAAACTATGTGCAAGTGTACAAAAGCTGAACAAATACAATCTATTTATGACATTATTTTTGAAAGCCTCCTCACTTTACAGCATTTTTACACAGGTGCCTAAAACTTTTCAGAGTACTGTGGCTTTGCAGGTCGGTTTCTTCAAGTGTGTTGGAGACGTTGCCATGTTTGGATTTAGTCTGTCTCAGTTTCTTGTAATCACAGACGGACTCGATGATGGTGAGATGAGATCTCAGTGTGGAGCATATTGGCTGTTGTCAGACTCTTTGTGCATACAAAGATCTCACTGGATTATTACAATTAATGGCAAAATTAATGAAATGTAAACTGATATTTTCTACTGACACACTACAGCAAAACTGGGGTTTTGAAAAAAAAAAATTGGGGGGGGGGGGGTGAAAATACTAACGTGCATAAGACTTTTGCACAGGACTATATAAAATACAATGTACTATTCTTATTCAGCAAGGTTGCATTAAATTAATCAAAAGTGACGGTAAAGAGTCAAATACATTTTTCTTTTGAACTTTATATTCCTCAAAGAATCCTGAAAAAATTGATGATTTCCACATAATAAGAAATGTTTCTTGAGCGCCCGAACCAGCATTTTAATGATTTATGAAGGATCATGGACAAGGCACTTTCTACAAAGATAATTTTGGGGGATGGAAATTACTTTCTTGCATATAATCCGAATCAATTTCAAGCATTCAGTTGTTTTTGCTCAGATGTTTTGACCAAGCTGCATCAACTTAAGTTCCACTTAAAAAGATTTTGACTTCACAGGCTCTGTTTCAAGAGATCAAAAGTTAAAATAGAAAGAAACAGGAGGTGAAAACTATTCAGTGAACATAGCAGGGTATCTGTTTTTTTACCTGTTTTGTCCCCTTGCTGTTAATTAGAAATTTGTGCCAACATGGCCTCTGGTAAAACATCATACTAAAATATTATGGGAGCATCTAGTTAAAGTTTAAAAAACGGATAACTGGTCACAATAAACATTAGTAGACTAATACGTTTGCTTGATGTTTGTGTTTGGAACAGACAGCAACTTCATCCTGGCCAATGCACAAGTGTCCAAAGGCTTCCCGATTGTGTACTGCTCGGATGGATTCTGTGAGCTCACTGGATTTGCCCGAACCGAGGTCATGCAGCAGAGCTGCGCATGCAAGTTTCTGTATGGGCCAGAGACCAACGAGAACATCATTCTTCACGTGGACTCTGCGCTCGAGGAACGGAGCGAGCTCAAGGAGGAGATAATGTTCTACAAAAAGACTGGTGAGAAAAAAAAACGTTAGATGATGCATTGAGATGTTGGTGATTTAGCAATATTTGCAGTATTTCTTCATCACTGTAAAACTTGGAAGCAGTTCCACCGTGAAAGTAGACCAGTAATAATACATAGAAGGTTGAACTGATCCATCACTAGTAATAGCACATGGAGGTATTACAGCACACCTTTATAAAAAGTGAAATCTCTATCCATTGTTAGAAGCAGATGGTTTTATTAGAGTTGGTTGGCCAAAAGCACCAGAGAGACTCTAAAGTCGGATTACAAAATAAAGTCCAGCAGGTGTGCAAGTTTATTTGTGGAATTTACGATGACATTGAGAAGAATATATTATTACACAATGCTTTACAAATGTCGACTTTACAAATGCAAATTCTAGGATTCATTTTTCTTAATATGGCATATCTCACTCCCTTCCACCCTTTATTCTTCCATTCAAGGGGCACTAATGGTAAATTTAGAGCTTGGAGAATGGATGTATTTCTCTATGGAATGGATTATTTACTAAAAAAATAATCCAATAATCCATAGTACCACCATAGGTACTGTGAGCAGTACCTGTACACACATGGTACTGGTACAGGTACACATAATCATTAAGTACCATGGTATACATCAATGTACCATAGTATCTGCTGCACCATGACACCACCATGGTACATTTCTGTAAGTGTAAAAAAAAGGGGGGTTTTAATATTAATAATAATATTTTTAAATTATATTTATATAATATAATAATTTATAATAAATAAATAATAAATATATACCAAAAAAAAATTATATTATGTGTTATTCCTCCTGCTCCATATATTATATTGTATTGTATCGTATCATATATCATATGATTTAGTTTGCTCAGGTCTGCTTAGATCTTTAAATGCTGCTGCCGGGTTTTAACCTCGCTGTACCTTTTTCCTTGTGCTCATTCTCCTCTCCCCCTTTGTTCTGTATTGAATGGAACATCTCCAGCACACTTGTTCTAGAGAGCGTTATTATTTCATCCCCTTTTCTTCTCCATAATGGTGAGGCTTTTTCGTGAGGAAATGAGAGATTTGACAAAGACTTCTCCAGCTGTGAGCAATCAGACGGAATTCCCCTAGAGGCTTCCAGTAACAGCTACTGGTGAAGAGAGAAACACACTCACACACACACACACACACACACACACACACACACACACACACACACACACACACACACACACACACACACACACACACACATACACACACAACTACATATAAATGTCCTGCCGCACACCCACACCGCTCAATACAGACAGACAAACAAGCATTCACACACACACACACACCTACATGGGAATTGGGTACCATAATGGTACTGCTCTTTTTGGATGTTCTGATCTTTTTTTGTTTCAGATTTTTTAGCACTTTAAATAGACTGAAAGTAATGTTTTGCCAAGTAAGCTAAAAATGTGCTTCCTGCGGTAACATTTAAATTAACTCGTTTTATTCAATTCGGAAAAACTGTGAATTGCAACTTATTTTACTTCTATAATCTGACATATTCCCTGGACCAGAATTAGGTGCAAGTTTGCTAAAACAATGCTCAAGTAGTTAATGGTTGATATTTTCCGATAGCCAGAGTGGCATTAGAGACATTATTAGAAAAGAAAATACATTTCAGAGGTTCAACAAGTTTTGATTTTGATTATGATTTTTTTTTTTCTTTGGAATAATGTGTACTGATGAACCCCGTTCAAAATAACTCCAGGAATGTAAAAACAGTAGGTTTTGATGTCATGTTGTCATGACTAAATCTACAGCTGACTAATATTTTACACCACTGAAGGTGATTCAAGGGTCAGATCAGGTAGCAGTAGCACTTTTTACAGTGTGAATGCCCCCATAAACTTCACTTATATCATTAAGACTGTGTGTATGTGTGTGTGTTCATGTATTTTTTCTCACTCTATTCTACTGCAGGTAGTGTGTTCTGGTGTCTGCTGGATATTGTGCCTATCAAGAATGAGAAAGGAGATGTTGTCCTCTTCCTCGCCTCTTTTAAAGACGTCACCGACACCAAAGCCAAATCTATACTTGAGGAGAAGAAAGGTTAGTACAAGATGATGGTGTATGTGTGTTTGCATGGATTTTTATTCAATCATTTTAACTTTTTACTATCATCATTTATTTTTGCTTATTTTAGTTTTTTTAGAGTTTAAATGCCTTTTTATATATACATTTTAATTGTTTTACACATGACCCAGACCCAGACTTTGTCATAAAATCATTATTACTGTTACTATTACAGTTTTTTACAGTCGCTAGGACACATTTCTCAATACTTAGGTCACTTTTTCAAAACTCTTCACACAGTTCTCCAAACCAACTTTCAGCTCGGCACAGCAGTTAATTTCACTTTCAAAATGCACTAAAACTACCAAATCACTTCATACATGTCTCAAATCAACACATTCTTCCAGAACACTAGCAAAGGTTGACAGACAACAAACACGCTTTGTCACCCACAAAACAATGACCTAAAAAACACTAACAACAGGTAGCATTATACAATGTTTTCTTCTGTAAAACAAGCACACCTCTCTACTGTTTAGAATTCACTGCAATATATGTTACTGGAATGAATCAGACATGATGCAGTGCTTCAATATATTTTGTCTTTTTTTTTTTTTTTTTTCACAGAGTAATTCCAAAATACAATAATTTATATACACACCATCCACCGATACAGATACAATAGGAATCAGATGTGGTTGGTCCAATTGTCCAATTGTTTTTATTGCATTTCATTTTTAGATTCGAAATATATTTCATTACAATATTACTGTAGAAATGTAGCAAATTGCTGTCATATTCAGTTTTGTATTATGTTATTGTTTTGAACATAAGTTTAACAGTTTTGAAAACAGTATGTAAGCATGTGCAAATTGGCCTGTAAACACACAGAGTTTTGGCGGTTGTTGTGTCAAAGTGAGAAAAGAATTAATGTAATTTGAAAGATGTAGTCATTGAGTGCATTTTGTGCCAAAGCAATGATAAATGAGCCACAGTTTAGCCCACATATACTTCTGTTGTGCTCACTGTGTGAAGAGTTTTGAAAAAGTGACCTAAGTATTGAGAAATGTGTCCTAGCAACTGTAAAAAACTGTAAATATTAATTATTATTCATAAAAAATAAAAAACCTAAATAAAGAGAGAAATAAACATAAATAATTGTATTAAATATAGAAATATAGAAATTTTGCACAAATTATGACCCAGACGTGGTGTCAATTTCATCACAATCAACAATGTTTCACTAAAAGTTTAGTGTACTTGGCTATCATGGAGACATCAGTATACCAGTATAAACATGAGGTATATGATGTGTGTAGAAAACAAAAATTAAGGTACATATTTGTCAATATTTTTTAATTAAAAAAAAATCCAATTATGCAAAACCATTGTGAACATTTCCATTACAGAATGCTGTTAAATACAACCCACAATTTGAGTTGTGGTGGAAATGACTTTCAGAAATGACAGATCTCTTGTGTGTGTGTGTGTGTGTGTGTGTGTGTGTGTGTGTGTGTGTGTGTGTGTGTGTGTGTGTGTGTGTGTGTGTGTGTGCGTGCGTGCGTGCGTGCGTGCGTGCGTGCGTGCGTGTGTGTGTGTGTGTGTGTGTGTGTGTGTGTGTGTGTGTGTGTGTGTGTGTGTGTGTGTGTGTGTGTGTGTGTGTGTGTGTGTGTGTGTGTGTGTGTGCGTGCGTGTGTGTGTGTGTGTGTGTGTGTGTGTGTGTGTGTGTGTGTGTGTGTGTGTGTGTGTACTGATTATGTGTGTGTGTGTGTACTGATTATGTTTGAACATTGTTACTAGACAAATGTTTTAAGGATGTCCACAAGGTGAAACATGTCTATAGTGTAATAAAAAAACCTCACATAATCCTTTCATGTGCTTGTCTTGTTAAGGTGAGGCATGATGAAAAATATCTGTTTATTGTGTGATTGAGAACCGGGATCAGATTTTGGCCTCAAGCAGCAAAGAAAACCATGTGGAGCAGGGAATCCCAGTGCAACTGTGTCTGTCCTCCTCTTTTTTTTTCTTTTTTTTTTTCACATTTTCGCCTTTTGTTCGCCCTCTCTCTCTTCCTCTCTGTGTTTCTCGTGACCTGTTCTGCCAGTAAATTGGGAGTTCATTTATTAGGATCTATAATAAGTGTTATGCCGCTGGACTCCCTGCTGACTACAGCCTTTTATGGATGAGTTTCTGTCGCCCCTCTCCTTCTCAGGCCCTGCAGGCTGAAGTGATCTCTATCCCTCTCTAATAACCAGCTTCCCAGCTTACTCTCTCTCTTTCTCGACCCATGTTTCTCTCTCTGTCTGTCTATTGCTCCATTCCTTCAGTCCTTCTCCTACTCCTGCTTTGCTTTCCCTTGGTACCTTGTTCGCCAGGGTTGCAATGAGTGACATTTTTCCCCTGTTGCCCTCGGCAATTGAGACTGGCAGGCTGGCTGTCTGCTTGTTTCCTCAGCTGGCTGATTTAAAAATGCTACACGCTACACATTCGTACACACATGCACACATACTCATGGTCAGCATCCACAAAGACTCCACACATTTCATATGCTTTTGTCCCTGTCTCTACCGCTGTAACCATTGCACTACAATACTCCTTTTGGCACTTTTTGCTTGTTTCATTTTTATTTTTGCACAGTCAAAGCACATTCTTTATGTTGATTGGGTAAGATTGGAAAAGAAAATTTATGGAAAATGTAAATTTAAAGGAACACTCCACCGTTTTTTGAAATAGAGATTATTCAACGTCTCCCCTACATTTAGATAGGTGGGCAAATGCATTTTTGTCTCAGTCCATGCATTGTCTTAGTCTGGCAGCACCGCCGCTAGCTTAGCTTAGCATAATGAATGGAATCCTTTGTTGCTGGATAGCATGTCGTGAGTAAAACTGATAAAAAAATTAAAATAAAAAAATAATTACTTCTTGTGGCCTGCTTATTCACAACGAGTACAAATAGCAATGCAGATTAAGACTAGGCGATTTCCTAGGCAGATATTGACTTGGGACTATATGGGGGGGAAGCACAGGTGAAGCACTGCTACTTGGGCACAGAGATATCACGCAACACCTGAAATAAAGCTTGCCACAAAGAACCAGCAAAAGTAATGATTATGCATGAAACATTTGAATTGTTTATTAATAGTGTTTTCTATGTCAGTGTTGGCTGCAAAGATAAAGTTGACGCAGTAGTGAACACGCCTATAATTTAACATGATAACAAAATAACATGATTTTGACCACTTAATAAGTGGTCAAAATCATGTCTGACCCATTCCAAATGTATTCCGATATATTGGGGATCTTGATCCTATCTTATTCATCTCATGCGGTTCCCTTTTCATATAATCAACATAGGTGAAATTTAAAAAAATCACATTATATTATTTAAACATAAATATGAAACGTATGTTTACTGTAAGTTTTTTATATTTTTTTAACTTATATTTAAGCGTCACACCGCTCTGCTTTGCTCACATGCTCTGGTGTGTAGCCTATGGTGGAGGGGTGCGATTTTCGAATAATAATCGAATAATACTCAGCAATCTTCGAATATTATTTTTGCTTGAAATTTTCATTTGGTGTAAATTGTATCTTTATTTTAATCAATGTTTCATCAACATATTGCCTGGATTAATAAATAAGAAGCAAATATAGTAGACAATATAATCAGGACACGGAGGCGCCAGCGCGTGAACTGGAGCGCGTCTCATAAATGAACCGAAACTCAGCGTGTAAGCTACTTGTCTCACAGACCTGAGAAGTATATCTCTAGAAAGCTTGAAATGTCTACCTTTAAACAAAACAATTAAAAACTAAAAGAAATTGGCTACTCTCTGCTTATGTAGGCTAATTCGTATGAAGTGTGCATTTCTCTCTATAGGCGCGTTCACTACTGCATCAACTTTATATTTGCAGCCAACACTGACATAGAAAACACTAGTTTATTAATAAACAATTCAAATGTTTCATGCATAATCATTACTTTTGCCGGTTCTTTGTGGCAAGCTTTATTTCAGGTGTTGAGTGATATCTCTGTGCCCAAGTAGCAGTGCTTCGCCTGTTCTCCCCCCCCCCCCATATAGTCCCAAGTCAATATCTGCTAAGGAAATCGCCTAGTCTTAGGCTTAATCCCAATTCACCCCTTGCCCCTACCCCTTGTTTTCAGTGTACCCGCGGGCCCTTAAAAAAGAGTTACAAGGGCCAAGGGGTTGAAACATTTCCCTACGAAATGGAACAACCCTTCATGAACCCGATATGTCATCAGTCGACGATGATGGCTCTGACGTTACGGAAGCGACGAGTTTTTACAGGATTTCTCCATGACAACAACTGACATGAGCGCCGCTGCTCTTACCTCTGAGGAAACATGGCGATTATAACGGTCCTTCCTCGAAATGTATCTCTTTTCTGTTTCGGAAAGGTAATTTATTATACAATTTATTAATTTAAATGACTATATTATTATTATAAGAGTAAATAAAGTGCATGGTGGTGTCATCTGGGGCTAAATTTAAATGTTTAACTGTTTGCGAAGTCATCTCGCCGGTGATTCGCGATGTATTCTGTGAACTTTCTCGTAGCCCTCCGTTCGGAGTGTGCCTCTGAAAAATCTCAGTTTCGAGGGCTATGTAGCCCTACCCCTTCGCCCTACCCCTCTATCACAACAAGAATCGGGACACCCTACCCCTAGACGTGAACGCGCAAAACGGAGGGGTAGGGGCAAGGGGTGAGCCTAAATCTGCATTGCTATTTGTACTCATTGTGAATAAGCAGGCCACAAGAAGTAATTCGTTTTTTTTTTTTTTTTGGATCACTTTTACTCACGACATGCTATCCGGCAACAAAGGATTCCATTCATTATGCTAAGCTAAGCTAGTAGCTGCGCTGCCAGACTAAGACAATGCATGCACTGAGACAAAAATGCATTTGCCCACCTATCTAAATGTAGGGGAGATGGAGAATAACCCCAATTTAAAAAAAACGGTGGAGTGTTCCTTTAAGTTTGGATTCATTTGTATTTCCTCCAAAGTTTTTTCAGAAGAGAAATATTTGTCCTTTAATCTCACCAGCTACGTTTAACAGCTTTCAGTTGGTGTTGGTTTCAGGTTATAGTAATCCAGAGTGTTTTAATTTATTGTATTAAAATTTATTTTTTTCAGCAACCATGTTATAACGTGTTATAAAGTCAGAATTCTTACATCTTTTCTCAGAATTGTGAGATATAAACTCGCAATTGCGAGTTATAAAGTCCAATTCTTTTTTCTCAGAATTGTGAGTTTATATCTCACAATTTTGACTTCATAACACACAATTGCAACTTTATATCATGCAATTCTGACTTTATTATCTCCCAATTGCGTGTTATAAAGTCAGAATTACAAGCTTTTTTCTTGCAATTGCGAGTTTAAATCTCACAATTCTGACTTTATAACAAGCAATTGAGATTTTATATCACACAATTCTAAAAAGTCAGAATTGCGTGATGTAAACGCAATTGTGAGAAAAAAAGTCAGAATTGTGAGATAAAAAGTAGCAATTACATTTTTTATTTTTATTCTGTGGCGGAAACAAGCTTCCATAGGTTTGGCTTTACAAAACAATCTAGGCAGAAAGTGTTTCAGTTGAAAATAAATCACCACAGGAGAGGAAACTGCATTTGTCTGACCATTTCTGGTAAACTTTTAGCTGTAGTCTAGGATGTCCCCTTAACAGACTGTTTTAGTTCAAGATCTCAAAGACTAAATTAAATGAACCTACTGCAGTAGGTTTAGCAGGCACTCGATCAATTGAAACTGATGTTTTCAATATGGGAATGAAAACATTCTGATAGCAGAGCCCCAACTAGTGGAAACCACTGGTGTAAAGCAGGTCACCAGCATAAAGGAAGTTATTCTTGTTTCACACCAGCTTTTGTGTAACAGCAGCATGGAGGGCAATAGAAGGAAAACGGGCCACTTTGAGTAAACCTGCACTCAAAAAGCAGCAAGCACTATTTGCATGGAAGTATTGATAGAAAATCTCTGCTTTTATTCACAAAGCTACAAAAAACATTCACAGAATGATAAGCTACATTTTCTTTCTCCAATTTTTGCTGGTACTTAACATTTTTATGCAAGAATTCAAGTTGTTAGGGGATGATGGTTTAGATTTTTCTTTGTTACTTGACCATATTAGAGGAACATTGCCCCATTTTTCTTACTTTATTTCAAGTATTGTTGTAATACAAGCTCAAGTCAATGTAATGCTACAAAGGTTGAGTTGTTCATATAGTAATACTTTTTATCATTTTTTTTATTTTATTTATTATTTTATTTTATATAAAAAGTAAAAAGAAATGAAAAAAAAAACCATTATAACAACCTCAGTACCACAGGAATTTTTCTAGAAATATGCATTGTGTTCTTTGTTTTTATGTATTAACGGAATTTATTTTGTGCAGTATGTTTTTATTTCTTGATGGATTGTATCCCCATTGTCCTTGACTTTCATAACAACAGTCCAACCTTTCCTCAGAGTGTCGCCGCGAGCAGGTCAAGGGAGGTTCTCCGTTTGGCTCCACTCGGCTGCGATCTAGCACAGTTCTGTACCACATTTCAGGACACCTGCACAACCGTCAGAAACAGAGTAAAATCAAACTTAACAAGGTGAGACCATTCAAATACTGATGATATAGAAAAATACAGGAACGAAAGATAAAACAGAACTCTACCATAATTGTTCTCTCTCTTTCTAGAATGTTTTTGGTGATCCACCGGCTCTCCCTGAATATAAGGTTGCTGATGCCAAGAAGTCCAAGTTCATTCTTCTCCACTTCAGCACCTTCAAAGCTGGCTGGGATTGGCTAATACTACTGGCTACATTCTATGTCGCTGTGACGGTGCCGTACAACGTTTGTTTTATTGGTGATCAAGACTTGACACGTAGCACCACCGTCACTGACATTGCCGTCGAGATTCTCTTCATCATTGGTAAGAGAATCCAATTTTGATCTTCGACATAATATATTTAGTTTGTCAATTACATGGTATATTTTTCATTGCTAGCGTGATTATGATTTATTATATTATCTTTGCTCAATCACATCTATATCTTTACACATGATTAGAATCGTGTCCTTAAATCAGGCTCTATGACATCTTCCATTAACCCTCTGAGGTACAGCATTGCCACAGGGCAGCATATCATTCAGTATCCTGCTATTCAGAATAAATTAATTGGAATTAAAAGGGCAGTTTTACAGAAACAAAAAATGTGCTATTTTTAAAGACATCTGCCATTTGAGTTTCTCTCCATGATTGATGGAGAAGGAATTTTTCCTTTTCTTGCATATTTGTTAGGGAAATAGATGTTTCTGTTCAAATATTGTTCACAATTTTTGAACAACATAAGATGTAAAGGATGTTGATTCCATATGGTTTAAAAGTTAAACACATGCATTATTTTATTGATTTGAGTTTAAAACAATAATATTATAGGCCTACATTCATTTTTTTTGTCTTGTCCTATTAACACTGTTTCCTGAAATTTATTTTGGCTTTGTGACTCTGATAAGGCCTCTATTTAAAACGCTTTGTGTTCAGATTTGTTGACAGCACATTAATTTTTCATTTTTCTGTTGTTAGTCTGTGATAACTCTCCACTTGATATATAGCTGTCAGAAAAGCATTTTTGCTGTTATAAATGCTTCAATGGACACACTGTCGTTCATTGATATTATGCTGATGGTGTATTTTTTGAAGACGCTGACTCTGTCTGTCGCTTTAGACATCGTGTTCAGTTTCCGCACCACGTACGTGAGTAAGTCGGGGCAGGTGATCTTCGATGCGCGGCAGATCTGCATCCATTACATGACCACCTGGTTTATCATCGACCTGGTTGCTGCTCTGCCCTTTGATCTCCTTTACGCTTTCAAAGTCAGCGTGGTGAGTAATGCATTTATTATGCATATATTACAAAAATTATAATGAATCTATCAAAGGAAAAATCGGTGGGAAGATTTTCACATGCATTTTGAATTTACAACTTTTACATGATTTTGAAAAAAAAAAGCAGGCATACAGAGATTATGTGATAATTGCATACAGAGATAATTGTCACTTGCGTGTTTTTTATTTATTTATTATTATTAAACATTATGGCTAATTTCGATAATGCTTTGACCCAGCTAGCACAATTATGTTGTGGGCATTTTTATATAAAGAAAACATTTTGATGAATTATTAAACTTACTTCCATAAATATAAATAAGCAATATACCAGCATTCTAGAGTTGTCACGGTGGTGGTTGCAGGAAGAGAGTAGTTTAGGCAGGATCTAATTGCGGCAGACACTTTTATTAACTCTTCAAACAAAATAACAAACATGCAGGAGAACGTAGGGAATCATAAAATAACAATGCACTGAAGCAACACTAGAGATAAGAACATTTCCAAATGAGGACTAAATATATACAGAGTAACTAAGAAAGAAACAAAAAGCACAGGTGAGGACTAATCGATGAACTAGCGAGTGACCATGACAAAAAATTAAAAGGGGGAACATGGGTAACTAAGGCACACAGAAAACAAGAAAATAAAAACATAAACCTTACAAGAGTGGGGTTGATCTGCGATCTGAATGGACCTGGCCCCACGGTTCAGCGTGATTCATGAACATTCTTGAACAGACACATACACATCAAAATTTCCGTCTCTGCAAGTATTCTCTCGGTAATGTCTTAAGTTAATGTAAACAGTAGAGAAAGAAACTGGATGTCTGTCAGTATATTTGGTCTTAAAGTGACAGCAGCCTAATATTCCTGCTGCTGTCTGTGCCATTAATGTTAACAAAACAACAAAATACAACTTTAACAAAGATTAATCTATATTTAATTTCTACAGTGAACACAATAGTGTTATTTTACATTTAGGCCTAATTATTATATTTCTGTGTACCTGATTACTACTGTTAGACTTTGTAACTTTGTTATATAGTATTCATCTATGATTGTAATTGTTCTTATTTTATTACTGACTGTTTACTTGTCTTTAATAATGTTTGAACTTTATTAGTTAGGCTAGTAGTTTTTGCTGTGGTATCGAAGTACTTAAAATTAGCTTTAAGTAATAGCAGTTACATTTGCCCCCACACTAAATGCTGGCACATCTTTTTTTCCAAAGAATTATCTGATCTGTGGTCTTTGGCATTAATATCCCGACTTCTACCAAAATGCAATGCTGTGAAAATGTATTGTACCTACTAGGATAAGCATTGTAGCTCAAAAAGTAGGTCAGGATTTCCAAGAAAGCATGAACTGATAAAACGTATACCTTGAATGCAATGTAAACTTCCTTTAGATAAACGTGTCCGCCAAGTATGTAAATGTAGAAGAGTTTAGTACTCTCAGTGCATTTCACCGTGGTGAAATCCATTTACTGTAGAAGAGCTTCCTCCAATTAAAAGCAAAAGATGCTAGATTCCATCTGGACTGGTCTTGCTTGAACAGTCATGACTTTTGGACTTCCAGATATTCTTTTTTTTAGCCCCTCCAGCACTGTATTGAGCTCAATGATTTGTTTTGTTCTTCCTTAAGTGTAAAACAAAATATTGAGCAGCAGCACTCAGGGTCACCCTGAGTGGGTGGACCATAAAGTCCTTTTGATTACATCATGGATGTAGATCTTTTAATTAGTGATCATGGGTTCAGGTACAAATAAAGATGTATTACTGGCTCTGAAATTGGTTAACACTGCCTCTGATGACTCCAATACAAAATCAAGGGTCACAGGCTCCTGGTTTTAATTCACAGAAAAAGACAGTCAGCTTTTCTGGCCAATCCAGACTGGCAGAATCGATCAGTGCCACTTGGACACACACACACTTACAGTGATGACACATGCAGTAATGAAACCCTGCATCCCTCTGTACGGCGAACACGACGAAAGAGTGCTTGAAATCCACTGAGGCTTATTAAGAGGAGAGTGAAATGCAGTGGACTCTACTTTAGTGCCAGTGTAATACAGACCTTGTTGTCTCTGAGATGTTCCCTTAAATCTGCTCCAATTACAGATTGCACCTCTGCTCCTCTGGTATCCCTTCACATCTGCCCTTCAGTTGCACTATACACACTCACACACACACACACACACACACACACACACACACACACACACACACACGCAACAAGCATGCACACGGACATGAACCCACAGAAAGACATCAGAAGTGAAGAATATTTCTTTTTTTCCTCTGACCTCTGTTTTCCTCTCTGATTTTGATTTCCTTTTCCTATTTGATTTCATTTTCCTGTCCTGGACATTTTCTGTTATTTTGGTTTCCCTTTCCATGTCTTGGCCAATTTCCATTTATTTCCTCTACATTCCTCTTCTTTTCATTTCCTTTTCCTATCCTGGCCAATTTTCATTCTTTTCCTATTTCTTTCCACTCCACTCCACTCCTATCCTCTTCTTTTCTTTTCCTATATCCTGGCCAATTTCTATGCTTTTCTTTTTCCTTTCTACTGCTTTCCTTTTCATTTTCCTATCCTGGCCAATTCCTATTCTGTTCCTTGTCATTTTCCTTTCATCTCCTTTGTTCTTAATTCCTTTTCTATCCTGGCCATTTTCCATTCTGTTTCCTTTTCCTCTCCATGCCTCCTTTTTCCTTTCCTGGCCCATTTCCATTCCCTTTCCTTCACTCTTTCCTTTTACTTTTCGTTTACTCTTCTTTCCTATTCCTTTACATTTTTCTATTTCTTCTTTTTCTTTACCATTTCGTCTGATTTCCTCTTTCTTTCTTTTCCTAGTAAATTTCCATTTTTTTCCTTTTCTTTTTCTCTTTTTCCTATTCATTTTCATTTATTCTTCTTTTCTTTTTCTTTTTCCTTTACTATTTCCTCTTCTTTTTTTCCCTCGTCAATTTCCTTTTATTTCCTTTATCTTTTCTCTCTTTTCCTCCTCTTTCCTTTTTCTTTTTCTGTTCTTTTCCTTCTTTGTTTTTGTTTTCTTACCCCTTCCATTCCTTTCTTTTTGCTCTCTATCACTTCCATTTCTTTCCCTTCCCTCTTAACCCACCTACACATTGTTAGCAGTATGACTGATTTAGTTATTAATTCATATAGATGCATTACCACATAAAGCTCAGTATATGAACCCCTACCGTGGCCTTACCTCCATTTTCACCCTCCTTATCTAATTTTTTAACCAACTGTTAAGTTCAGCCTTTTTGTTTCTCTAATGACATAAATGTTCATTGGTTTTGCTTCTGAGACCATGATCTCTTGATGTTTATTAATATTTGATTGTCAAGTGAAAGATTATGGCCATTACAACGTGGATTATTATTTAATGCTGCAGGGACGTGAAAGGGTTGTTTCTCATAGGGATTGTCTGATTTTAATAAGAGAGGCTGTGATGAATATTGCTGGCTAGTTACTGCCTGAAGCTCTGGACAAACTGGTCTAATAGCAGTGTGTACGCGTCTGTTACTGACCTGGTTGTGTGCATGTGTGAAAATTTGTGATCAGGTTAATACAGAGTGTTATTTTTATGTAGTCACAGACACAGTCACCCTGAATGTATATGTCACGGTGGGTTGCAGGAAGGCAAACGGAGACGAGGATATATTTCTAACACGAAGGTTTATTTGTAATGAAACACAGGACGGCAGAACAGTTAGCACACACACACTAAATAAGACGGAGATAGGACAAAAACTGGCTCGGGCGATTGAGGTGTAGACAGGGACACAGAAGGGCGTGGTAGAGACAGAGGGACTGAGGTCAAAGGAGGAGCAGAAGGGAGTGAGGAGTCCAATGGAGCTCAGGAACAGGCAAAGGTGAGGGTAGGTCGAAGAGCGACCAAGGCGGATCCGGGGGGATGAGGGAGCCGGGCGCAACTGGTGAACTGATGGGCCACGGCGGAGATGAAGGAGGTGGTAGGAGCCAAGGGTGAGCCAGTGGACTGATGGGCCGATGTGTAATCCTGGACGCAGTGGCTGGAGTTGGATCCCAGGGATCCAATGTCCAAGATGGTGCTGAGGACTGGAAGCCCCTCAGCGAGCCCACCATTCCATTGGCGTGTAGAGGGCGAGTGATGGGGCTGACGGGAGGCAGAGGAGATGAGGATGACGGTTGGATGATGAGAGGCTGCGGGAGAGGGAGGTTGGGTGGGAACTCAGGAACAGGCTCAGGAACCATCTCAGGCTCAGGTTCTGGAACCGATTCAGGCTCAGGAACAGATACAGGCTCAGGAACAGATACTGGCTTGGGGACAGACTCAGGTCTGGGAACAGGAACAGTTCTTGGGGCAGGAACAGTTCTTGGGGCAGGAACAGGTCTAGGGACAGGAACAGGTCTTGGGACAGGAACAGGCTCTGACATGGTGGCGGCCATCCAGGTTGAGGGCTCAGGTGGTGTTGCGTCGGCGGCCATCGTGGCTGAGGACTCAGGCGGCGAGGCGGCAGCCATCCTTGCTGAAGACACAGGCATGGCTGATCTTGCATGCACAGTCTCTGGCTCGGCAGGCATGACGTGAACAGTTTCTGGCTCAGCAAGACTGACGTGAAGCTCAGGCTCAGCAGGACTGAGGTGAAGAAGCTCTGGAAGGGTGGTCTTGGCGGGATGAGACTCTGGAAGGGTGGTTTCGGTGGCTGCTGGTGATTGTAGTTTGTTCTCTGGATCGGGACGCGACGCTCACCAAACACCTTGTGATGGACTAAGCTGGAGGGAAACCATCAGTGTTTGGGAGGTCGATGGACTGATGGAAATTGGCCCGATCCAGAAAAGCAGCTTATCTGATGTTAAAATGTGTAAAGCGTCTTTCGACGTCTGTTGATCTTTTCCTGCAGATGTTCTCGCGGCACCAAAGAACTTGTGTATATAGTTTGTCCAGGTGTCCATTTTTTCTTGTTTATTTAGGATTGGTTGGTTGTTGTCCGCATACAAGATTGCTGTTGGGGCTGGTCTGTAGATATTACCAGCTTCTTTGAGCTTCTTGTGTAGGTTAAAATTGTCATGTTTTTTAATTAATTCTTCAATTTCGGCGCATTGTTCCTCCATCCACTTTTCTTTTGCCTGTCGGATTGCTTCTCTGATCTTCTGTTGCATTTGTTTGTACTTCTCCAAGTAGTTATTTTTGTACATTCTTCGTTTGCTCATTGGATCGAGAATATATTGTGTCATCCATCGTTGTTTCTTTTTCGATGACTGGTGTCCCAGCATGACTTCTGTTGTTTCTGTGAATGTAGCTAGTGTCTATATTACTGATTTTACTATATTTTTTATCAAATAATTGCAGCCTTGGTGAGCATAAGCGACTTCTTTAAAAGCATTAAGTCGAAGGTAACTGTTTTATGTTATTTTTAACCTTAATGATACATTTGTCTTGACAGACTGTGACGGAGCACAGTCAGAGCTCCTGAGAACAGAAAGATAATGATTGTCCTACTGAAAAACATATACTTAGGCAGCCTGTTTTGTTCTCAATTTTTTTTTGTATGTTTATACTCTTCATGTCCCACAACTTCAGTCTATATCTTGTGATTTATTGTCTTGTTTATTAGTGGGCGATATATTTCCATTCACCTGAGAACATGCAGTTCTGCATGACTAAGACGGACTGAAAAGTGAAAAGATGTTTTATACCACTATAATTGGCTGAAATGTCTCTGTCTAATGATGATCTCTTAAATATTTTAATACAGCTGTCTCAGTGCTCCCATACCTGACTGCATGCTACACCATTATCCAAGACATCCGTGACCTCTAAACATCTGCTAGGAGATGTTCCTGTTAAACTGTTTTATTTTATGTTTCCCCTCTGTATTTACTTTTTAAAAAGCACCATTGTGAACATTCTTTTTTACTGTGGTTATACTATAGCTTTACTACACCATAGTACCACCACAGTACTTTTAAAGATGTATTGATGGATTCTAAGGACTTCTACCCCGTTGTCTTGTTTAATTAGGTTTTAACTGATTTTGGATGCACCAGACTATATCTATCATTTAACAAGACAGGCACCTGCCCTTCTCAGCCCTCAAATGCACTTGCATGCAGAGCAAATCCTCGACAGTTAATGTGAGTTCCCCTTTCCCCTCTGCCAGGTGTCAGTGGTTCATCTGTTAAAGACCGTGCGCCTGCTGAGACTCCTGCGCCTGCTGCAGAAGATGGACCGTTACTCCCAGCACAGTACGGTGGTGCTGACCCTACTCATGTCCATGTTTGCACTGCTGGCCCACTGGATGGCCTGCATCTGGTACATCATCGGCAAGAAGGAGGTGGAGAGCAACGCGGACACCTGGGATATAGGTGAGACTGGCACACAAAATGTACTCATTGACTCACAGACAGAATGAAAGTGTATATATGTGAGAGAAAACCAACCTAGCCTCTCTGGAAAACATGCTTCTACATGACCTAAATTTTTGCAAAACACCAAAAATGACCTATACATACGATTCACGGCTGTAAAACACCAACAACAGGGGCATATTAATAAAGGCTTATTTTCCCGTGGTTCCGTGCACAACACAATGATAAGACCTCAAAAAAACGTTTACCATAGTGCGTGATTTGTAATCTAGTACTTTTTGACATTTGCTTCCAGGGGTGGGCGATATGACCAAAATCTTATTTCACAGTATGAGAAATTTTTGTTTCACGATAACTAAATATATCTCGATAAAGCTACTTTTTTTTATTTTTGTTATTAAAAATAAGAACAAAGAAGCAAATTACATACAGTAGGACAAATACAATAGAGCAAAGACAAATTAAATAAACTTAAAGACCCGCTGTGGTGAAAATCAAGTTTTTAATGTTGTTTATATGTCTATGTGGGGTTTTTAATATGCTTTAAAACAAACCATGTGCAAATTCATGTCAACACCATTGCTAAGTATTTTCTCCCTAACTGCAGTGAAAAAAAGACAGTCTAAAATATTTTGAGAAATCGCAGGTGTTCCTTACGTCACAAACTACCTTGTAAACAATCATGTCAACGTGCGTGCGGGTGGGCTTTAGCATGTAATCATTACTAAATGCTGCGAAGCATTTGCTGTTGAAATGCTGTCTCAAAAGTATATTTTAAGTATATATAAGTATATATCCCAGTATATTTTTCTGTTGATATGAAAAATCAGGTAAATTTAGCAATATAGCGGGTGAATTATGTATGATGTATATTACGATGTTATGAAGATGAACTATATGTCTTTCTCCGCTGCCGTTCTAAGTTGTTCAAAGCGTTTGGATGGTTCTAAGGATAATGATTTTTAGAAGGCAGCTGTCTGACTCTGAGATGGCGAACGGGAACATGGTTTGTGTAACATTAGCAACACATTATTAACTGTTTGATAATGTAGTCTAGCAAAAGGCTAATCATATTAATTACTGTTATGTGTCCGACATTGTAGTGGGTGATACATAAAATGCATTACCATTCTGATACATCGACTTGTAGACGAGCCTGTATAATTCACTCTTCCACTTCATCTGAATCAGTTTCTGGTTCAACATATATGGCTGAATTAAGCCAGTAATTCCACTTGCCATTGTGTGTTTATTACAGTAAAGTTGTGCTAGTGGGTCTTTGAGCTGGTGTGAGTGGAGGTGGGGCTAATTTGGATATTCATGAATTCACGTATACTAAATGAAGTAAGTGTGTAGAGTTACATTCAAGCTATTTTAAGGCATGAATAAAAAAAAATCATAGGAAAAGTATTTAAATATGGTGATCAAAGTTGAGTTTTAAGGGAAAAAATGATTGACTACAGGGGGACTTTAAATAAAAAAAAATTCAGCTACAGAAGGTTACTTAGGTCTTACTATATAACGTAGTAAGAAATACTACAGAAATTGAATAATCATAGTCTTCAATGTATGAATCAAATATGAACTAATTCCTATTAAAGATAGAAAAGTGATTCAGTCAAGATCAGTGAGTGATTTTCTTTTTGTCTTGTTGTTTGATTAACATTAATGAGACAGATAGCAGTTTATTAACACATATCTGGTTTTCATTCACCGGTTTACGTTAATTTAAGATATGTCCCCCTCTCTATTTTCTCATTTATACATGTTTCTTTATCACTCTTACCTGTATATATCTTTAAGTAGTACTGTGCTACTTGGATATATTTACACACCGCAAAAAATATATAGTAAAATCTCTAACGATAGACATTTTATATTTTGGTCACAACATACAGTCCTTCCAGAAAAATGCAGAGTTTTTTTGTGATTGTTGCGGGCAAAAATCCTTGATTATGCGGCACGTTTTCTTAAAAAATGCGATGGAATATGCGAGATTTTTATGCGATGAAATTAAGGAAACTTCCAAAAATTGCAGGAACTTGCAAAAACTGCGGTTTGATGAAAAAGAGAAAAAAAAGTAATTCCCCCAACACCCTGTTCTCACTAGGCTACTACCTTAATGTAAAGAGTAATTTCTTATTACTTCCTATGATAAGCAAGCATACATCTCAGCAAGTGCTGGGAATATTTAAGTTCTCATCTTGTTTTATTTCAGACCTTAATAAACACATGGCTCAAACTTAAAAAAACATTGATGAGTCAAACAAGTTCTGTAGCTTTACAAAAGGAATATGCTACAACTTCTGTAAAAATGAATAAATAAAATATAAAAAAATAGAATGTGTGCTCCCTGTTTTACAGCTTTTTGATGATGTTCACGTCGCGTTATTACGTCACTTCATAACGTTCCCGGGGCAACAGGGGAAAATGGCTGCTCTTGTGTGAAGTAAAGGCAACATTTTTCAACTTTCTGCTAAGATATACGTGACTTTTTTTGCAACAAAAATGCGGGGATTATGAAATCAAGCAAGCCCCGCATATTTTGCGCGGAAATCGTCAATTTATGCAGCGAAAGTGCGGCATATTTGAAAAAAATGCGGCCCCCGCATAAATATGCAGACTTTGGCTGATTATGCATTGAATTATGCGATCGCATAATCGCGTTTATCTGGAGGGACTGTAAGACTGCCCAGCCCTATTTGTATCACATAATCAGCTCCATATGTATGGCTTTTCTGAAGTAGTAAACTTGCTCAGTAGCTCACATGGTGAGGCATGGTCATAACTTACAAGCATGCACTTGTGAGGAAGAGTGCTCGGGGACAAGTCCCATTAAACACTAGTCATGACACTAAATAAAGAGTTCAAATACTTGTAGAAGCAAGCTAAAATGGCATGGTTGCCTCAGTGGATGCCATTTTATCTCATGTTTGCTTTAGTTTTGGTTAGGTTCAATGTAGTGTTTAGTCAAGTTGGTAAGTTATTTTCAAATGCAACAGAGCATTAACCTTTTAGCGCCACTCGCCAAACATTTCTGCCGCGATATGTACAAATGAAGCGATACGTGTTTTTGTCCATACAATAAAAATCAATAGGGTCCAAAACAACATTGTTCTCCACTGACTTTCATTATATGGACAAAAAACACTGAAACATTTTTTAAAACATATTTGGCTTTAAATGTAAGAAAGATTTCAGATAAGTTTTAAACGACATGAGGGTGAGTAAATGATACCAGACTTTTCATTTTGAGATTAACTATCCCTTTAAGTTTTTAATTATTGAACCGAAGCAATCATGCAACAGTGTGTTAATTGATTCAACGCAGTCTGGCTCTCCAGTTTCATTTCAGTTTGTAATGGATTTGTTAAAGCTGCAATATGGACATAATATGAATGGATTTAATCTGATGCGTTCAGAGCAAGACAGAGAGAGAGCGATGAAGATATCAAATGAGAATGGAAAGCAGAATTTATAGTTACAGAAGAAGTGCGATAAGCCTGACACTGTTGGGTGGTGTTATGGACAGTGATAGTGGAGGAGGAAGATAGGAAGAATGCACCAGGGACAGCAAGCAGCCAAGAGAGTGAAAGAGTGAGCGAACTGCAAACAAACCAGTCACCCAGACGTCGTGCCGCGGGCCTCTCTCCATCTTGACTGCAGGAGGGGCTGTAATTAGGCCCAGTGTGCTTCTCAATGGTCTGTAATGACGGATCGCTGTGAAAGTACCAGCACTCACCGCCCGGTCCCCTATCAGTATTGATGGAAAGTTGCTGCTTCCCCTCGGCATCCGACCACTGACCCCCGGCCTGCTCTGATGGGCTGTTACTATAGCAACACTGGGCTGGAATCTCCTCTCTGGTACCCTGATTTAGATAGTGTGGTATGTGAGAACTGATGGGTCGCTCCTTATCAGCAAACACAAGGATTGTTTCGTAAAGCAGGCAAACTCTGTTTGATGAATTGACTTGGTGTGAATTCCAAACAACTCCTGTTAGTGGAGAAATGTTTGGGGGTCGCAAGATGTTCCTTCTGCTTTTCATGTAACCAGTTCATGTACATAAGTCTGCCTTACAAAAATGTACAAATGTAATAGTACCATGTTAAAATGATGTGTCAGATTGAAATACTAGTGTAGAATGAATGTTATTCATGGTGTTTACATTGTACAGTACCTGTCAAAAGTTTGGAAACACTACAATGTACAATTGTTAATGCAGTTTTATGGACAATTAATAAGCCGCTTAACAATTAGTGAGTTAAATCATGTTTAATAATGAACCAAGTCACTCTGGGACCCTGAAAACACTATTTTGCACTTTTCTTGAAGCGTGTATATATATAGTTAAATCGCAACCTTTACAATTCGAAAATCGCACTAGCAACATCGCGATTTCTGTTTAATATTGGTATATCGTGTAGCCTTATACTAAACTGTATGTGTGTGTCATTCACTGAAACGTAAATTTCGCTGCTGCCAAATGACTTTGCACAACCCACCTATTTCCCCCTCTGCAACCCACAGTTTGAAAATCCCTGAGGTAAAGAATCTAATTGCAGCAGTATAGTATTTTATTAACAAAGAACACAAAATGAAACACTCATAAAAACAGAACTGAACAACCGGGTTAAACACTACGGGAACTGACCAGGAACAGAAAGAAAGTTTAAATACACAGACAAACCAATCAACAAAATGAGTCACAGGTTTAAACGATAATCAAACAATGTGTAACCAAGGAAATTAACTGAAAACACAGGAAGCTTAACTAAACTAGTAAAAACCCACCCTAACATACAAAGAACACAGATCACCCATGACACAATGTTGAAAACCGTTGTGCTGCTTAATGTTTCTGTAAATTTTAAAAGAACAGCAGTTATTTGAAATACAAATCTTTTGTAACATTATAAATGTCTTAAGTTTCGTTTCTGATCAATTTAACTCATCCTTGCTTTATAAAAGTAATAATTCTTTCAACAACAAAAAAATCATACTGACCCTAAACATTTTAGAATGGTAGTGTAAGTAAAACGTTGTACATTTAACGTTGCAAAAATTTGATTAATAATTAAGACATGCCCCAAAACCTGGCATTGCTGCCAATGAAATTTGCAGAAAGAGGTTGTATTTAAAAAAAAAATTATATAATAAATTATCTATGTTCCTGTCACAGAGGTTAACAGCTCACTTGAGGTGAAAATGTTCTTTAAAAAAAAACAACTTAAATTTCAATCTGTTCCTTATTCAAACCTATCAAATGTTTTAGAAAATACTACACAAATTGTATAGACTACTTTAATGGTTCTTTTATGATCCCTCTTTGTTTGTTTTTTTGCCCTGAAACGGGTATGCTATTCGTTGTATGCTAAACAAAATAGCTATTTTTGTGTTCCATGCAAGAACGAAAGTCATATGGGTAAATAGTGACAGAAATTTCTTTTTTTTTAGATAAACCATTTCCTTTAGCTTATGTGTCATTGCAGTGAGAGCTACTTTTCCACCATATGGACACATGAAACTGATACACAAACATATTTTAGTGTGAGTTTTTTAATTATATCTAACGTTTTCTTCTTTGTCTCGCCCTCTTCAGGTTGGCTTCATGAGCTCGGGAAGCGGTTGGAGTCTCCATACGAGGAGGACATGGGAGCGGTCAACAGAACACTGAGCAGTGGACCATCTTTGCGGAGCATCTACATTGCAGCGCTGTACTTCACCCTCAGCAGCCTGACCAGCGTGGGCTTCGGAAACGTCTCTGCCAACACAGACGCAGAGAAGATCTTCTCCATCTGCACCATGCTTATCGGAGGTGTGTGTATGTCTTTGCAGAAAGGTTTAAGTTTAGGAGATATTTTTAAATCTATTTGGAGGTAGAACAAATTTGGATTATCATTAGGATCCAAAAATTGGAGGCTGTATGTCTGCTGCCTTTTTAGAAACTAAAAACAAGTTTTAATACATGTTTGTACAAGACAATAGAGAAATATTGAAAAAGGTTGTAGATATTAAGTATTAAAGTGTATATAAAATAAAGTGTATATAAAAAGATTTTTATAAAAGTGTATATTTACAAAAAGTAAATAAAAATGTCAATTAAAAACATACAATAATACACAACATACAACAACATCAATGTCTGCATAACCGCATGCGTTTACATACTGTATGTTCGTCTGTCATTAAATAGGATGATATGAGGTCACGCCAGCTGTTCGCATTCAAAATTCATGGCCTTTATTTTGTGAAATGTCACCATTTGCCATCGGGCAGTTCTGCTCCCTTCCCAAACATACAATAATACCCAATTACACACCCCAACATGTATGTACACATTCAGTCACCACCTGTGTATTACCAGACATCTTAGAGAGACAAGAGCCTCTAAAATAAATAAATAGGTTGGATTTTTACAGAAATGGAAAGAATCCATGCTGATGACTTTGTCATCTACAAAACTCAATAACAAAAATTATTTTATACATTTTTATAAACCTTTTTCTTTTTTTTTTTATCAGGCTTGATTTATTTTATTTTATTTATCATGGACAATCAACATTAATTATTGTTTGCAAGCTGCATGATAAAAAAAAAGCCATGTTGAATTTTCAAATTTGAACAGAAAACACCATGACTTAGGTCATGTAGGGCTGTCACTAACGATTATTTTGGTAATCAAGTAATCGGTCGATCAAGTAATCGATCAACATCTAAGATAAGTGAACACTCTTTCACTCTATATCTTTGTTTATATTGCGTGGTTTGCTAATTAATTTCTAAATTAGCGATCTTAACAGTTTAATATAAGCGTTATGTTAATAGTCTTGTGGGGTGATTTACTAAGCATATAAGCTGCAGCGTTTACGCAATTGTGTTTATGCCACAGCAAGTGGTCTATTGTATTTAATTGCTGTGAGGATATGCTGTCTAAGCTACATATATAAGAAAAGGTTAAAGTGAAACAAGCATTCGCGCTTTCAACGGAGTTACCATGTTTAGCTGCATACTCTAATGACGCGTTCATTTATTTTCAAGGGCAATGTTTTCTTTTTCTATGCTTAATGTGTGCAGTTGATTTCAGCTGCACACAGCATCAAACCACGCTCTGTCTTTACGTCTCAACAGGTTTTCACTCATCGATAAGAGTATAAGGTTATGTCAATGATACACCAAATTATTTAATTTGCTTGGGTAGTTACTGGGTTTTTATCTCTATCAGCTTGCAACGTAAATCTGTTTTTAATGAGAACACGTATTGTGCATTTCTATAGCCATGCGATGTGGTAGCCCAGGCACACATAGCATGTCTTACATGCTCACAGAAATGTTTGTGTGAATGTATTGGCAGTAGCAAGTTTCAGTACTTGCTCTACAGCAGCAGCGTAGCAGATCTATTTCGCCAAGACCAAATACATTAACAATGCCATCCATTATCATGTCAATCATTCAAGAGTTGTCATGACAGAAATATAATGAGGTAATATTTAGTTTAAACAAAATATTAAAAGCAATTAATCATATGGTTTTATAGAACAACACTGTTAAAATACATAATATATATAATCTAAACAATATTCTTATGTACATTGTGTAATGTGTATTGTAACAAATGCCCGGAGAGGGTGGCAACGGTCTGATGATTGTTGTTGTTACGCATACAACTTGATCAAATCCTTGTTTAATATCGGCCAAACAACATTATATTCAAATGTTCACTTCGTAATTTGTAATTCAAATTGGCCACTTCTTTGCGATAGAAATACTACAGCCACTGTAATTTCTTGAACAGGAATATGTTGACATTAAAACATGCAAACTCAGAGTGAGGGTTTAAACTTTTATTTTGAAATTGCGATAACCATTAGTTTGCATATTTAGAAACATATTGGCGAAGGTTTATGAAATGGCGTACATTGCATTCCCAGATGAACGTTAAGCAACCCAAACTCACAGCATATGGAGATATGATGTTTAAGATAAGCTCCGTGCATGTAAATGATAACAGTTCATGTGAAGCAGTACAGTTAATATGTGAAGCAGAGACGCACGTAACATACACGCATGTAAATAAATAAAGTGCATATATATATATATATATATATATATATATAAACGTGCTGATGATAAAATATATATATATATATATATATATATATATATATATATATATATATATATATATATATATATATATATATATATTATCCTTGGCACGTGTTTATTTAACTGAATCACAGCCTTTGTGAATTCACAATAGCACTATTATATAGAATGGTTTTTAAATGGTTTAAAAACATCGCACAGCCTTAGAATATTATCTAATAATATGGTTCATGGTTTCTCGTCCGTTGAACGTGCCACTTCCGGTATTTACTTGATATTTACTCTGTATTACTCAACAAGGGCAAATTGCAATCGAGGATTTTATAAAAAAAAAAAAAGTACTTACTCTAATTTAATCTAGGAATCGTGACAGCCCTACATTCAAGGTTTGTGTACATTCATGCATATGTGTGTCGTTGTGTCTTTGGCAGCATTGATGCATGCTCTGGTCTTCGGTAACGTGACGGCCATAATCCAACGCATGTACTCGCGCTGGTCCTCTTACCACACGCGCACTAAAGACCTGAAGGACTTCATCCGTGTGCACCACCTTCCCCAGAGCCTCAAACAGCGAATGTTGGAGTACTTCCAGACCACCTGGTCTGTCAACAACGGCATCGACTCCAACGAGGTAAACCCCACGCTTCAGAGAGTATTACACAGCACAACTGAATCATTTGACGATGCGGAATTCCTTGCAGCTGGACTTTGCAAGACGAGCCAACTTTACAAGAATACAATGTGCTTCCCTACTGCACTCCAGTGTTTCATGTCGTGTAACACTGGTACAGATTCAGAGCATTCAACTTTTAAAGTGTCCTCTTCAGGGTTTTATTAACTCTTTATTATTAATCTATTGTTTTCACATCAAAAAATCACTTTCTACCTGCTAATGAATAACAGAAATAAAAAATATATAAATGATCTGATAGACCAAACAGTTTGACCAATACATTTTTTTTTTACCAATATTCACACATTAATTGGTTAACTGGTCTTTCACATTAATGGCATCTTTGGTTTAATGTATTGTATGGATGAACTTTTAAAATAACAGATATTCATTATCTAGATAGAAATGTGTAGCTTAACAGTTAGCCTGAAGTAAAGATGATGAAGATGACAATAATATTTTGTTTGTTTGTTGAATGGTATTATTAATGTTTGTATTAATATTAAAACAGCTCTTCTTAAATATTATACATTTAAATATATAAATTATTGTTGTTCTTAATTAATATTTTATTGTTAGAGTTTTTATATGTCAAGTCACTTCCTATCTGCTAATGAATAACAGAAACCTCCTATAAATAATTATAGGTAAGCCGATAGACTGATAAACCAATATAATACCGGTCCGATTGACCGGTATTCAAACAGTATTTGGTAATCAGTTCTTAAATATTAGGTCACCAATAAATACCATAATTTGATTATTGTATTGTTTGGATAATTATTTAACTTATAAATTAAATTAATTAATTACATCGTTAAAAATGTGTAGCCTGAAATAAAGATGATGATGATAAAGATAAATCTTTTTTATTTTTGTTCATTATTAATATTATATAATATTTACTCTCTATCAGTATTTAATAAAAAACAACAATGACCAATCTCTAATTGTCATATTCATATACCATTGTATTTACATGGTACACCAACATGAAAGAAAACCATGGCATCACGTCAAAACCTACATTTTTATACTATGGTGGTACTGTAAGTGATGTACTACTAATGAAGTAACATACTAAAGCCAAGAGCAAAGGAACAGCTAGGGCAAGTATAATTTAGATAGACAGTTGGACACTTGAGGAGGGGACAACTGAATGCGCTCTGTCCTTGAGCTCGGGACTTTATTCCAGAGTCCAGAAAGAAAGTGGGAAAAATGAGATGAAATCTAAACACCTTGCTAAATCACAGATTTATGAATAATAGATGGTGAGGCTGATGGCCGGAGAGCAGGAGACAGAGAGCGAGAGAAAAAGAGGGATGTGTGTGCTGTGAGTGAAGGGGAGAGTGACAGATGCCATTCAGTCAGGCTGAAGGATGGTTGCATATATGGATGGATGAGCAGAGCAGATGAAGGGTGGCAGAGGGCAGGAATGAGGCATGGCCGGAATACTTTCAGGGTGGAAACTTGTGAAGGCGGCATGCTTAATGATTTTAATGGCAGTTTAATTCATGTAATGTGCTGTTACGCAAGTTAATGTAAGTATCTGTTAACCACACCTTTCTTTTTTATTTTCCTTTCCTTTTTTCCTTTTCTTTTTCTCTTTTTATTATCCTCTTTCTTTATTCTTTTTTGCTTGTTCTGTTTCTTATTCCTTTCTCTTTTTTCTCTTCTTCCAATACACTCCCCAGCTCTTGAGAGACTTTCCAGATGAGTTGCGTTCGGACATCGCAATGCATCTGAACAAAGAGATCCTAGAGCTTTCCGTCTTCTCCTCTCTGAGTCGTGGGTGTCTCCGCTCTCTCTCCTTGCACATTAAGACAACGTTTTGCGCACCGGGCGAGTACCTTCTTCGGCAGGGAGATGCTCTACAGGCTCTTTTCTTTGTCTGCTCTGGCTCCATGGAGGTGCTAAAGGACAGCATGGTGTTAGCCATCCTCGGTCAGTTTACACAAATCCACCAATTACACACAATAACACAGCAAAGCTCAAAATGTTCAGTATAGTTTTAGCATGAAGGGAAAAATGACTGCCTCTCATTAAGTGAAGACTTTAGGGCCCATGTGCAGGCCCGCATTAAGAACACATAGGGCCCTGGGGCTATACCCAACCCAGGGGCCCCCTTCATAGTAGCCTATATTAGTTGAAAAGTTATATCATTAACACAGAGATACAATGTATTGTGTCTCTATATAGAATGTGAAAATATTCCAGGCTACAACACATTAAAAGCATACATGCATTAACACCAAATATGAGGTCAAAGCAAACAGGTTTCTAGAAACAGCAACAACTTTTGCACATATGACCGCCTTGAGGAGTTTATTTTAATTAGGCTTATCATTAGAATGTCTTCTTTCTGACCCTAGAAGAGGAGATTCATCAGGGCTGGACTGGGGCTCAAATTCAGCCCATCCGGCCCAAACGTTTCCCCTTTTATGTTTTGCTAAGTCCTTTAAATTGGAATAAACAAATAAACTAATGAATAAATAAAGGACAGAAACAAATAATTATAAATATTTTTGAATATACTGCAAATGTGTTTAACAATATTAATATTGATTTATATTGCAAGGCTCTTAATTATTGAATTCATATTTTAAAGTTAAAGTTTATTAGAACTGAACATACTGTATCTACACAGAAGAAAACGTCATAGCTTTTTCCTTAATTCATCCAGGCTATAAAGCTCTTAAATTCCCCTTTGTTGCCCTAATAAAAAGTTACCGTAGTTATTGCTTGGAATCCAGAGTTTAACTGTAAGATCAAGACACAGGTAAAAAAGAAAAGCTCCTCATTACCATGGTTTTATGGTTTTAATATAACAACAACAACAATAATAATATTGCTAATAATAAACTGTGGTATTTGTAATGAAAAACATCTTAAACACTATAAAACAACCTGACTTTTTTTGCCCTTATATTACCCAATATTTAATGTAAGGCTAATATTAGTAATATTAACAATAAATACCATAATGTCATATTTCTACAGCTTTAGTAATTGCATGGTATTTTTTATAGTGGTGGCTCTCTGTGTATAGAGTGTTGCAGGTATGACGTAAATCTTTAGGCCAAAACGCGGAAACTAGTTAGTATTTTAGCACTTCCGGTTCCATTGTCCCGAAGTCAGTGGTTTTTTTTAATTGGTTTTTGGTTAAATGGCTGAAATAAGGCCTGTGGTTAACAAAAGCTCAAGATACTTTCACGTTTTATTCTACGACATAAAATAACTTTTTTTAAGCTGTTATGTGTCTTGAAAAAGGTGGTGGCTAAATGGGACTACAGAGACTGTCGGGGACATTAAACATCATCACGCTGAACAGATAAACTCAGTCCACTTTTACAGCCTCGTTATGCTCATAATTGTGCTCTTATAAACTATTCTAACTCAAACTTTCAGGGAAAATGTTTTTAGATAAAAACTGAAAGATTTGCCGGAAGCTTAGTGATGGTAATGTTGAATTTGTGGGACTGTGGTGAAGTTCGTTTATAGCCTACCTTTAGCTTTTTACTTCTGGCGACTGCATTTAGGCTTCAAAATTCATAAAAGTTTTGTTCATTTGTGGAAATTATCTTGATGGACAAAGATGGGGTATTGGCGATCGACCCACTGGAAAAAGTTTAGGTGCTCCCAATGGCCAGTCAATCTACTGCACAGCCAATCATGGGCCCCCTCCTATAGCTCGGGCCCTAGGGCTTCAGCCCTGCCTAGCCCTATTGTTAATGCGGCCCTGCCCATGTGTTCCTACAGTAGCCAACAAAAACTGCTCTCTGTGATTGGTCTCTCTCTCTGTGAGGCTTCACACACACAGCAGGCTCATAGGACAGTGGAACTAATGTGTGAAAAAATAAAATCCTCATCATCCTGTTAGGTCCTGCCTGTGTGTGTGTGTGTATGCGTGCGCATGTGTGTGTTTGTGTTAATATCACCTTATGAGTTCTGACAGGAAAAGAACACACACTATCTTTCTCATCTTTACCTCACACTCTCTCTCCACCCTGCTGACAAAGGAAGGTCTCTCTGACATTGAGTTCTCAAGAAGGTTCTGTTTTTTTTTGTGTTTGTGTTTACATGCGTGTGTGCTTTTTATACAGTATGTATGTTTCTGCTAATAGAGCTGTTTGTAGTCCCACAGTGCTAAATTGCTCAACAAATTAGCATTTTAGAGCCACGATTTCCCTTGGGAGTTTCTAATGGGTTTTAAGAATTGTGGTTTTCAATTTATGTGTAAAATACAGTCTCTGGTTAACATTACTTGAAGACAATTTTATGTTTTTGTTCTATTAAATACATTCCTCATAGAACCCATGCTGGATTAGCTTGCCACTTTAGCCTACATATTGACACACTGACTGAACACTCCTGTAATTCCTTAGTGATATCTGACAAAATATTCACGTGTTTTTGCATCTTCCTCTTTGTTCATGTGCTCCTGTGTGACACGTCCAGGTAAAGGCGACTTGATTGGTGCCAACATGTCAGTTGATGACCGCGTCATAAAGACAAACGCTGACGTGAAGGCGCTGACGTACTGTGACCTGCAGTGCATCAATCTAAGGGGTCTGTATGAGGTGCTTGACCTGTATCCTGAATACTCCCACCGTTTTGTGCAGGACATCACGCACGACCTCACCTATAACCTGAGAGAGGGACAAGAGAGCCACGTAAGACATCACATGACCACTGTGTTGTTATACTAAAAAAAAATGTCACTGATTCATTCATTTATTTTTTCCGGTTGCCTAAACCCTTAATTCATCTTTGTAGAAATTAAAGCATGAACTGATCATCACCTGATTCAGTTTTTTGATTTTGGATAGACAGACTGATTGATTGATTGATTGATTGATTGATTGATTGATTTGATTTGATTTGATTGATTGATTGATTGCTAATGTGTGTTTGAATGTACTCTACCGTGCAAAAGTTTGGGGTGAGTTCAAGATTTTAATGGGGTAAGTTAAAGAAATGACATACAAAATTACAGTTAAAACAGTAATATTGTGAAATATTTATCCCTTTAATTGTTTATTCCTGTAATGGCAAAGCTGAATTTTCAGCATCATTACTCCAGGCTTCAGTGTCACATCAGACATCAGTCTTCAGAAATCATTCTAATATGCTGATGCTGCTCAAGAAATATTTATTATTATTATTAATGTTAAAAACAGTTGTGCTGCTTATTATTTAGTGGGAAACGTGATATTTTTTCAAGATTCTTTGATGAACAGAAAGCTCAAAAGAACAGCTTTTACTTGAAATAGAAATCTTTTGTAACTTTATAAATGTCTTTAATGTCACTTTTGATCAATTTAATCTATTCTTGCTGAATACAATATTAATTTCTTAAGAAAAAATCTTACTGACCACAAACTTTTGAATGGTAGTGTATGCTACTTACATATAGTCATATGTGTCATTTTCCAGGTCATATCCAGGATGTCCAGTAAGTACATGGACACACAGGTGTGTCTTCTCCTCAGCTGTCAATCATTCCACACTTATCCACTAACAGTGCTGTGTTGACTATAATAGCTTGGGGCTCATTTCCCTAACAATGATCTACCTCCCGCCTCATTTGCCTAATGAGGGAAGCTAAGAACACTACAGCTCTGAAACAGCAGGGAGAGAGAACGAAAAATGGATGATGATGGTGATGATCATCTTCCCCATTCCCTGTCCTTCCATGCCTGAAGCAGTAATCAGGGAGGGAGCGGCGCTAGAGGAAGGGGAACAGCGCGTTTAGGGGCGAGGGAGGGGTAGTGGGGGGGGGGGGGATTATTGAAGTGCCGGATGACTGACTGCTTTAGGAAACTGCCGCTCTTTCAATTACAGTGTGAGGGAGCCTCAATTATTCAACAGGGAAAATTACCAAATTATTATACGAAAAGTGTAATTAATCAGATATATATATAGAACAAGAGAGGGAGCGCAAGATTAAAAGAGAGATAGATGGGGAATACCCCTCACGTTTATTCCTTCTTTTTGCTGTGTTTTACCTCTTGACTTTTCCGACACCTTTCAGTGGACTGACATTTAAAGTGTTCTATAAATGGAGATTGTTATTTCCAGTCAACGTCGTTGCAGTTTCACTGTGTAATTGGCAATGCGTGTAAGAACCGTGAGGTGTAAAGCACAGCAAAACCCATTACAATGACTATTATTGTGCAGATTCAATCGAGCCTTTAGGGTTCGTTTGGTGACATAATTACTCCAAGATCATTATATTATCAAAGGCCAGCTGTTCTAAATGCGTTAAGGTCAAGTCTTCCCAGTTTATTACTAGCAAGCAAGGTCAAAGTTCAAGTTATAAGACCACTACCATTACATGAGTTTTACCTAAGGACATTCACTTTGATGTGTTTCTGCCGTTTCATAGCTTTTGTCTAATTGGTTCTTGAGGGAAAGTGTGTACCGGTAGTTTGTTTTGTTTGTTTGTGTGTGTGTGTGTGTGTGTCCCAATAGTACCCCCATATTGAAAAACACATCTGTTTACTTGTCCATTCTCTGACTAAGCAGTGTGCTGCACTTAAGCTTACTGATTTTTAGTGCATTGTTCATGTTATAAAATGTTCTTTTTTATTTGTTTTGGGCTTTAATTTTTATGCATTTATTTTCTTACTATTTTTTTATTCATCAATTAATAATCTTGCTGATTTATATGCATTGATCATAAAATATGACTGTTAATGCAGACCTTTTTTGTGAATCAGCTGTAGCCAATAATCAATTTAAGATATATTTAACCCTCTGAGGTCTAAGGGGTTTTGGGGTCCTTGAGGTGTTCTGACATGCTCTGACATTTGTGCTTTTTTCAGTTATTTATAAACATGTTAATGGCAAAGGTGTAAATTCACTCTATATAGCACAAACGGGGCTACCGTAATATGTGAGCAACATGTATGTACATGTTTGTATTTTTGAGAGAATATTGCTTATGCATGGTTATTGAAAAAAATAAAACTTAAAGTGTCTGAAATAAGGCCACAAAGGCCACTTTTGACTAATGAGTGTTGTTGCCTAGAATTTTTGCTTCAAAATGATCTGAAAATCAAACTGCCTAATCATTTACACAAAACAATACATTGATTTGAATTTTATAAGACACCTTTTGTTTGGAAAGGCAATATGCGTGGAGGCGTGTTCACACCTGAGAAGACAAAGGCCAGATAATGAGCCCTATAATGAGCTGCATATTAATTAGCCCTTTCACACAGGTGTGTCACAGGATCCCAAAGAATGCAAGGACAAAAGAAATTATCGATATATACATATTTTACAATTAAAAATTGTAACCAATTACAAATAGGTTACAATTACAACAACAATTACAATTTTAACAATATTTCAAGTGTATTTCTTTGTAAAAAGTATACATTTTATCATACGTATTAAAAAAGGTAAGGATTCATTAGTTTGAATATTGGAACAAACACTATAATAACATCTTGGTTGATAATTCAATATACCTACTTTATTTTGACAAAACATCATACTATAGTATATTTAACTATGAGCAGAAATTGGTGAACAAAAGCTTAACTATTTAATGTGACAGTAGTCTTTTTTTACAGTCAAAACTTTATAATCTATCCAAAACTAATCACAAAATCTTGTCTAAACATTCATATTTAGTCTGTAACATATTGTGTATGATATATTAGTATATACATGTGAATTTGCAGCTTGTTGCTTATACAGACATTTTATTTCAACATATTTCAGTCTATTTTTACTCATCTTAGTAGGCTATAGCAATATAGTTTGGATGTGTTCATGTAAACATAACGTTTACTAATGTAGGTGCGAGAGTGAATGAACGGCACAGACACGCGCTGTATAACTGTAGTAAACAAAGCGTGCGCGACCTTGCATGCCGTTCATTCATCATTTAGCCTACACACAGACACGCAATTCATATTTAAACAAAAAAAATAGACACTTATCAGGATCTAATGATCTAACACTTAATATGCAAGATCAAAATCAACAGAGTATTTTGAGTTTCTTTTGCACTGATAAGAAAAAAAGCGAGAGGGCGCGATAGCCGACCTCAGAGGGTTAATGTTGAGTGAACTGTTGGAGTTACTGGAGTAAAATATTCTCCGGGATATTGGTTTATTTCGATTCGGAGGGACTGTCAGGCATGTCTGAAAGTGAGTAACTTTAGTAACTTGTGGTTCTCTTACGAGAAGTTCTCTCGTATTTCGTAAGTATAGCTTACGCTATGGGAAAGATTCATCTTTTCGAGATATTGAAGCCAAAAAATTATCCTTAATTTTTGTATCCATTGTCAACGCAGTGCAGCAGCTAGCAGACCTAGAGTAGGCTGTCTAGCCTGCTCATAGGCTGCCCTGCGGGAACTGCAGCAGCCTACCACTGAGCCTGACGTGACGTCACGTCCAATGAAGGGCGCTCACGCCTTCACAGCGTCAAAGCCCGCCAGAATGGGCGTGGCTAGCGTATATAAGCAGAGCTCGTAGGCTGAATTCTCTGATTTCCATCTCTTCAGCGAGCTCTACGCATCGCTGGATCTAAAGAAGCCGCCGCCGCTGTCGAAACAGCGACAAGCCAGCTAAGGACAGTGCCTGAGGAAGCCGGCTATCTTCGCTACCTTCAGCCTTCCGTCCCAGCTACGCTATCCGGCGACGTATCCTTTCTACTCTAGCTTCAAAGCACTAAAAGAGAGCGAGACGTCTTTTTCAAGATGCCTCGCTCCACTTGTGGCTCGTGCAGAGCCCCGCTCAGCGTCGGAGACCGCCACGTTATCTGCGCTCTCTGCCTGGGACCGGAATACACTGCTCTTGCCCTCTCCGGAGGATGTGAGCACTGTTGAGAGCTTCCGATGTCGACCCTGCGGGCTCGACTCGAAGCTTGCAAACCTCAAGCTGTCACTCCGCCCTTTGCAGGACCGCGCGAAGAAGCGCCGTTCTCAAAGGGAGCCGGTGGCCACTCGCCGGACTCCCTCCCTCGAGCCTCGCTCTCGCCTTTTCCGCCTCCCCTCACAGATGCGCAGCTGCCGCTCACAAGCCGCACTGCCGTCGTTTTCTGATGCAAACGCTCGCCGCAATGACTCCCTCGAGCGTCTATCTCTCCTCCCCCCCTCCCAGACGCGTAGCCGCCGGCTCCCGCCCGCGCTGCCGCCGCCTCAGGGAACGAGGCGCTTGATATGGATGAGGACGCGCCGCTGACAGCTGTTCTAACCACGGCTAGCTTTCTTTACGTTACAAGAAAGCTACCCCATCCCGCATGCGTCACCGGCGAAATGTGGTAAGAGTGTGTTAGTCCCGCCGAGGCCGGACTATCCCCCATTTCTCAAACATTTCTCAGCTCCTCTTAATTCGAGCGGCTGGTATGTCAATATTGCAGCATGAGCCTGTTATATAACACGCACGACTGCAAACAAACGCCGACACAGAGAAACTGTGATGACGCTCTCTTTATTTGCTCGCGCTAATTGAAGCTGATGTCGTTTCCCTCAGTGGCGAAACCCACAGCGAAACCCACAGGGTTCGATCCCGGCTCTCGCAGCGGATAAAAATTTTATGCAGCTCTCTTCTCTGAGGTCGCGGCCAGCTTTCTTACGTACAGAAAGTGAACGTGCGCGCATGCGTCACCGGCGAAATGAGGAAAGAGTGTGTTTTAGTCCCGCCGAGGCCGGACTATCCCCCATTTCTCAAACATTTCTCAGCTCCTCTTAATTCGAGCGGCTGGTAATGTCAATATTGCAGCATGAGCCTGTTATATAACACGCATGCCTGCAAACAAACTAGTGTTAATTTCGTCAGACGAGACGAGACTAAATATGTTCGTCAACGACGTTTTTTTCCATGACTAAGACTAGACGATGACGAGACTGCACCAATGTCCAAAAACGATGACTAAGACTAAATTAACATGCATTATTGTTGACGAAAAAAGACGAGACTAAAATGTTTTGCAGAAAATAAAAACTAAGATAAAATCTCTCTTCATTTTGCGTCTACAATCGTCTTTTTCATCATGAGATAGAATATTCAGCGTTACTAGGAATGAGTCACGATTTTCGAATATTCCATTAGTTGATTTTATTATAGAATATCGAATAGGTTGTGCAATTGTCGTCTATAAAAAATCCCCATGTTTTCGGGTCTGATGCGGTGACACGTTCATGTAACCAGAGGGTGACGATGCCAATAATGCATCTAAAAGCTGTCAATCAACTCTCAGACAACAGAAGAAGATACACATTGTCTCACACCAGAGCATGTGAGCGGAGTGGTAATATTTACTCTAGAGCGGAGAGCGCATTTCTGAAGATTACGCGCCGCTCGCTCAGAACGCCCACAGTGGCGCACAAAAAAACTTCAAAAGTAATGATGCATTAAACATTTGATTTGTTTATTAATAAACTAGTGTTTTATGTCAGTGTTGGCTGCAAAGATAAAGTTGACGATGCTGACTCGCCATCTTCGCAGTAGTGAACGTGCCTATTTGAATTGTTTTGTTTAAAAGTAGGCCTACACATTTCAGGCTTTCTATAGATATTCTTCTCAGGTCTGTGAGACAAGTATCTTATAAGCAGAGTTTCAGTTCATTTATGAGACGCGCTCCAGTTCACGCGCCCGCACCTTCGTGTCCGGATTATATTGTGTACTATTTGCTTCTTCTCGTTTATTAATCCAGGCAATTTGTTGATGAAACATTGATTAAACTGAAGATACAATTTATACAAAACGAAATTCACTTTAAAGAAAGGCTTTCTACAAAACAAAACTTAATAATTGGTCAAAATCATGTGTCATTATAACTGACGGGGAGCACTGCGGACGGGGAAAACATCTACGCTGTAAATCAACCAGTTACCTAGCAGAAATATTAATTGTTAAGCCTTGCAAAATAATAATTTGTTTTTTATTTCTTAAGACCAACCTAGAATGTAAATAGGTTGTATTTTAGGCCTACAGTAGGCTACAGTAGGCCTATTCTTTTCAGTTTTTCTGAATATATACTTATTTTATTTCTGCTCTGAACAGAAAAATGAGACACAAGGCAAGCAAAAACAGTTTTAAAAACCTTTGTAACTTGTCAATAGGAGTCTGTTGGGCCCCAGCTTTTGAATTGTGTTAGTTCAAAATAACATACTTTTCAGAACAACTTTAGGAAACCAGACACGTTTAACAAAGTTGCATTCAACAAAAGTCCTTAAACAAGTGTATTTTGTCAGGTAATTGTGACATTTAACCAATATTTGAGAAGCGTGAAACACTATTTGACTGAAATGGTTATCAGAAATAATCTCAGAAATTATTTGTTATTTAAAAAAAAGACTAAAATATTTTGACTAAAACTTGACTAAGATATATTGAGTTTTCTTTTGACTAAAACTAGACTAAAATGACGAGACTTTTAGTCGACTAAAACTTGACTAACAAAAAAAGATATGTGAATGACTAAATATGACTAAAACTAACAAGGACATTTGGCACAAGACTAAGACTAAATTAAAAATAGGTGACAAAATTAACACTAAAACAAACGCCGACACACAGAAACTGATGACGCTCTCTTTATCTGCTCGCGTTAACTGAAGCTGATGTCATTTCCCCCCTGTGGCTCATTGGCGAAACCCACAGCTTTCGCGCCAGAGACCTGGGTTCGATCCCGGCTCTCGCAGCAGATAAAAATTATGCGGCTCTCCTCAGCGAGCTGCCGTATTCAGATCCGGCTCACGCCGATGGTGTTTTTAGTGTAGAAAAGGTGCCCACACCTCAGTGTTCACCCCTACACACAAGCACAACACTTCCCGTGTCACTCACAGAGCCCACTCCCATAAAGAGGAAAATAGCCGCTCGAGTGTTAAACATAAGAAATGTGTCCACGTGTTCGTGCCCACGCCTACTTTCTGCCCGCTCTATCACACGGCCATTAAAACTCAGGCTACTGCAGTGAGTCATTTAGCAGCTAACGAGTCGATAACACAACCCGCTCGCCTGAACACAACCGCTGTTTTTACGGCAAACCAGAGAAATCTCAGAAAGAGCATAGTGTCTGGTTATCCGGCTCACTCCGGTGGTGTTTTAAGTGTAGAAAAAGTGCCCACGCCACAGTGTTCACCCCTACACACAAACACAGCACTTCCCGTGTCACCCAGAGAGCCCACTCTCATAAAGCTGGCAAATGCCGCTCGAGTGTTAACTGCAGGAGATGTGCCCACGTGTCCGTGCCCACATCTACTATCTGCCCGCTCTATTACACGGCCAAGTCATGCGCATCACAAAGTGCAGACTCATATCAATCAAATTGTGGATGTAAGTCTCGGGCCCGCTTGCAAGTGCTCACGCTTACTAACAAGCACTTTGCACACAGCGCCGCGCGCGCACCACGAAGGGCAGCCTTATATGAGTCAGAATATGAACGCAAGTCTCGTGCCCGCTTGCAAGCGCTCACGCTTACTAACATGCACTTCGCCCTCGGCGTTAAACGCGGGTCACAAAGTGCAGCCTCATATCGGTCAAGTTATGAATGTAAGTCCCGTGCCCACTCACGATGTGATTATAAAGCGCTCCCCATTCACAGCTATCGGGACGCTATACATGAAACAGCCTGCTATCGCTGGCTATCAGCGAGCCGCCCCATTCAAGCACAGAGAGCGTGCACGCCACTCTCATCCCTCCGGTCCAGTTTCTCGAGCCCGCTCAGCGCGGCGATCAGAACCCGGAGGCCATTCTACCCCTAGTTGCACATATAAAAGCATGGGAAGCGATTCCAGGGGTATCAGAATGGGTGCTAAGCACAATAAAGCAGGGCTATGCGTTACAGTTCGCTCGCCGCCCCCCACGCTTTCGAGCACGGACCGCAACGACAGTGAATGTGGAAGTAGCACATCTACTTCACTCAGAAAATAGAAAAAACTGCTGTGCAAAAGGGCCATAGAACCGGTACCGCCTTCTCTGAGCGAGTCAGGCTTTTACAGCCGTTATTTTCTCGTGCCCAAGAAGGACGGGGGTCATCAGACCCATACTGGATCTGAGACATTTGAACAAAGCTCTTATGAAAAGACCGTTCAAAATGATTACAACCAGACAACTCCTCGCGCACGTTCGCCCGAGAGACTGGTTTATATCTCTCGATCTAAAAGATGCCTATTTTCAGATTCAGATAATACCCCGTCACAGGCCATTCTTGAGATTCGCCTTCGACGGTCAGGTTTATCAGTACACCGTCCTGCCATTCGGCCTGTCCTTAGCACCCCGCACATTCACAAAGTGCATGGACGCGGCACTCGCTCCCTTGAGAATTCAGGGCATGCGAATTCTGGCCCAGACCTGGCCCAGCCATCCATTATATGCCTTCCCTCCTGTCTCCCTGTTACCACAGGTGATCAAGAGAATCAGGGAAACACGCCAATCAGTGCTCCTCATAGCCCCGCGTTGGGAGAACCAGACTTGGTTCCCGGAGCTGACGCGGCTGTCACAGACAGCCCCGTGGCCAATTCCGGTGAGAGCAGATCTCCTCTCTCAAGCTCGCGGCTCGATCTGGCATCCCCATACAGAGCGCTGGTCTCTGCACGTATGGTTGACCAACGGTTACCCGTTGCCCTGCCAGACGCAGTAATGAACACAATCACGCAGTCCAGAGCTCCTTCTACCAGAAGGCTCTACGCGTCTAAATGGTCTGTGTTCTCTAAATGGTGCGCTGAAAAAAAATCTGGACCCACGGAAGTGTGGGGTTCCGCGGTTGCTTAGTTTCCTTCAAGAGCTATTGGAAAATGGAAGGTCCCCTTCCACGCTCAAGTCTATGTGGCAGCCGTCGCAGCGTTCTCAGAATCGACGCGCGGCCAGTCAATAGGAAGGAACGAGCTCATCATCCGCTTCCTCAGAGGAGCCAGGAGGATGAATCCCCCGCGCCCCCCTTCAGTTTCTATGTGGGATCTTTCTTTGGTCCTCGAGGCCCTGAAAGCATACCCCTTTGAACCTTTAGACTCTGCGGATCTAAAATACTTATCACTTAAAACCATTTTTCTGATCGCTCTGTCATCAGTCAAACGTGTGGGGGACTTACACACGCTGTCTGTTAGCGCCGGGTGTCTCGAGTTTGGCCCGAATGACTCAAAAGTCATCCTCAAACTTAGACATGTCTATGTTCCTAAAGTGATTGGCACACCGTTCAGAGCACAGGTCATTTCGCTATCGGCTCTGCCAGCATCCGATAGCGAGAGTGATGTTAATCTCCTCTGCCCAGTCAGGGCGCTGAGAGTTTACACTACGCGCTCCGCCCCTTTCAGGCGCGCTGAGCAGCTTTTGTTTCGTTTGGTGGCCGCACCAAAGGTCTCGCTGCCTCGAAACAGAGTCTATCCAGATGGATAATAGACGCGATTTCAGCTGCTTATACAGCAAAAGGTCTGCAATGCCCCTTGGGCGTCAGGGCTCATTCCACCAGAGGCGTGGCCTCTTCGTGGGCATTGGTCCAGTGGAATTTCTATTCATGACAAATGTGTGGCGGTGGACTTGGCCTCCCCTTCCACCTTTGTCAGATTCTATAATCTGGAAGTTCCCGCCCTGCAGGCTAAACTACTATCAGTCTAAGTGAGAGGTCAGTTCTGCCCAGGTACTATCGTGCGCAAACTACTCTCATATGACTAGCTCTTCTGGTTGAGCTGCACTGTATCAGGTTATGTGCTAAATGCTTATACATTGACCGGCATCGCCGCTCTTTATTCCCTGTGAGTGCTTTTACTGCGCTTATATTTACATGCGCTTATTTCCGCTGATCTGGGATCCCCGGACCTTTCTGGAACTCATAAGTGGATGCTGGCGCGCACGGCGTTGACAAGGGGTTCCCGTAGCGTAAGCTATACTTACGCAATACGAGAGAACCTCTCGTAAGAGAACGTACTCTATTACCTAACGTAACCTTGGTTCTCTCTAGAAGAGGGAACTAGTATTGTGTAACCTGCCGTGCTCGCGCCACGAGCGTCTTTCGCTTCAGTCGATGAAAACCAAAGAATTCAGCCTACGAGCCCTGCTTATATACGCTAGCCACGCCCATTCTGGCGGGCTTTGACGCTGTGAAGGCGCGAGCGCCCTTCATTGGACGTGACGGCACGTCAGGCTCAGTGGTAGGCTGCTGCAGTTCCCGCAGGGCAGCCTATGAGCACGCTAGACAGCCTGCTCTAGGTCTGCTAGCTGCTGCACTGCGTTGACAATGGATACAAAAATTAAGGAAAATTTTTTGGCTTCAATATCTCGAAAAGATGAATCTTTCCCGTAGCGTAAGCTATACTTACGCAATACTCGTTCCCTCTTCTAGAGAGAACCGAGGTTACGTTAGGTAACCGAGTACGATCAGCACTGACGCAAGACGCGAACTGTTTCGAACGATTCAGTCCGATTTAGTGTACTGGTTCAACCGGTTCACTAAAAAGAACCGGTTCAAAAGAACGATTCGTTCACGAACCGGCCATCACTAGTTTCCATGGTGACGCGTCATTGCTTGTCATTGGATTTACAAAACGTCAATTCATCCACTTCTCCCGAAATACATTAAAGTAAGTGGCTGGTGAACTGGGACAAGAATAGAGTAAACTTAAAAGCTACTTACACAATGTGTATCTGATATGAATAAAAAGCGTCGTCTAATTATAATGGAAAGGATTATTATTACGCTTCCATAGATATCTGTGTGTATCTTACAAACTCAAATTCATTGTTTTGCTAGTACTTATGTGATTTTAAATGTCTGAAACCTAAAATAAACGTTATGTGGTTCAATACACTGAATAGTTGTGACATGGGCGTCGGAACCATTGTATATGGGTGGGACAAGACCCACCCACCTTTTAAGACCAATGATATTGGACCCACTCACTTCTACCGTCTCTAATTCAGCGCATATGTCTGTTTACTTTTCAGAGCACCGTCAGTCAAATCCATTCCACTTAAGAAAAGCCCTAATAAATTTAACTCCATTTCGCATTTTAGCTACAGCGTTGATTTCCACGCTGCTGCTCAAATCCATTCCACCTGATTCATTCAGAATCCCACCAAACACTTACTTTTCAGGCCAGACGAGCCAATGCGCGAGTTCCTATGGGAACCGGAGCTTCTAACAGTTAGAATACAGATCATACGAAGTTTAAAACGTTTAAATAGACATATCAAGTAGTAATTAATTAATGTATATGAATCTTAGTTGATTATTGGCTATTAGAGCTGATTTGGCTGCTGAGACGGAGACGCGCAGAGATGGCAATTAAGTTTGATTTGTAACCGTGCTGTGCTTATTCCATTAATTTGAGTAGCCAATCATATTGAACAAGGCTTAAATCATTTATACATAATGCAATAACATACAATATCATATCGTAGAACATGTAGTAGCCTATTTGAGTTGATGTTACTCTTGCCAAGCTCTGATTTCTGAGAGATGCACGCATAGACAGATTTGCGCTCGTTTCATTTTTACTCTCACTCATTCACTTCACTCATTATTGCATAGAGATTTTAGAAAAGGTATTTGGGTTCGGGAAAACCCCTAATCTACTCCAGTAAAAACAATTCGGGAGGATGACCCACCCACATTTTTTTTGCTTCTGACGCCCATGAGTTGTGATATATGACAGTGCTGAGCGTGTCCGTCTCTGGCTCAGCATCAGCCAACGTGCGAAAGCACGTTTGAATTTAGCAGTTAATCACGTGATGCACTGACCGTTCCAATCACACCGGTGTGATCGTACACTCCAGTGACCAGCCAAGACTGATCACACCGTGTGATCGTGCACTCCAGTGACCAGCCAAGACTGATCACACCGTGTGATCGTGCACTCCAGTGACCAGCCAAGACTGATCACACCGTGTGATCGTGCACTCCAGTGACCAGCCAAGACTGATCACACCGTGTGATCGTACACTCCAGTGACCAAACAAGACTGATCACACCGTGTGATCATGCACTCCAGTAACCAGCCAAGACTGATCACACCGTGTGATCGTGCACTCCAGTGACCAGCCAAGACTTATCACACCGTGTGATCGTACACTCCAGTGACCAAACAAGACTGATCACACCGTGTGATCGTGCACTCCAGTGACCAGCCAAGACTGATCACACCGTGTGATCGTGCACTCCAGTGACCAGCCAAGACTGATCACACCGTGTGATCGTGCACTCCAGTGGCCAGCCAAGACTGATTACACCGTGTGATCGTGCACTCCAGTGACCAGCCAAGACTGATCACACCGTGTGATCGTACACTCCAGTGACCAGCCAAGACTGTTCACACCGTGTGATCGTACACTCCAGTGACCAGCCAAGACGGATCACACCGTGTGATCGTACACTCCAGTGACCAGCCAAGACTGTTCACACCGTGTGATCGTACACTCCAGTGACCAGCCAAGACGGATCACACCAGTGTGATCGTACACTCCAGTGACCAGTCAAGACGGATCACACCGTGTGATCTTACACTCCAGTGAGCAGCCAAGACGGATCACACTGGTGTGATCGTACACTCCAGTGACCAGTCAAGACTGATCACACCGTGTGATCGTACACTCCAGTGACCAAACAAGACTGATCACACCGTGTGATCGTACACTCCAGTGACCAAACAAGACTGATCAAACCGTGTGATCGTACACTCCAGTGACCAGCCAAGACTGATCACACCGTGTGATCGTACACTCCAGTGACCAAACAAGACTGATCACACCGTGTTATTGTACACTCCAGTGACCAGCCAAAACTGATCACACCATGTGATCGTACACTCCAGTGACCAGCCAAGACTGATCACACCGGTGCGATCGTACACTCCAGTGACCAGCCAAGACTGATCACACCATGTGATCGTACACTCCAGTGACCAGCCAGGACTGATCACACCGGTGCGATCGTACACTCCAGTGACCAGCCAAGACTGATCACACCATGTGATCGTACACTCCAGTGACCAGCCAAGACTGATCACACCAGTGTGATCGTACACTCCAGTGACCAGCCAAGACTGATCACACCATGTGATCTTTAGGGGTGGGAATCTCTAGGCACCTCACGATTCGATTCGATTACGATTCAGAGGGCTGCGATTCGATGCTAAAGCGATTATCGATTATCTGAATCTTTTTGTGTGTGTGTGTGTGAATATAAATACTTTGCTTTAAAAGTACAACGTAATGACCCATAAAGAATTACCGTACAATATATTTTATTAACATTGAAAAGAACCAACAGGAAAATAAATTTGTGCCTGAACTAGCAGCATACTTGTAGTAAATTAATAATATAACAACGACCAGTGTTCTGACGATTCATGCTACCCATCGAGATGTGCTACTTACTGGTTATGCGTATGTGCAGACTCATTTTCCTTCTGCTTACCACGCCCATAAATCTATGGATCCTTGCTGTGGAGACTTGTAGGAAACTTTGACAGGTCAAAGATGAATATTTGATGATAATTTTTACTTTTCACACCGTTTTAAAAATGAAAACAGTACAGTATACTGTACACTTAACTTCGAATTTTATTCTAATTGTATTTCATATAATAATGTCATTTTTACTTGTTATATCAAATGTGATAATTGCTAGTTCATTTAAAATATCAAAATATGCTCCTCATACACTTACCCTAATTTAAATGAAATAACGATGTCATAATATTGTGAGATTTACACCATTATGGAAACAATAGAGAATGAATCAACATTCTCTGTGATCGATTCGCGCTTGGGTAGCATTTTTCGACAAGGCAGCACAAAGCCGAGTGTTTTTCCTCCTCTGGGTGGAAACGTGTCATATGGCTTCACATATTTGTCGTGTTTCCGAAATATTTTAGTTTTATTCTAAGATGGTGTTTGGATTTCGCGCTCAGCCTTCGCGTCTCTGTTATGTGCACACGCCACAGACGGTCCGGGCACTGCACTTCCGCGCTTCAGAGTTCCGTCTTTTGCGTTCCGTCAATATTACGTTATTATAAATATATATCTAAAAAAAACAAAACATTTTTTTTGAAAATCGATTTTTGACATTTGTGAATCGATTCAGAATCGTCCACGTCCGCATCGCGATGCATCTAAGAATCGATTTTTTCCCCCACCCCTAGTGATCGTACACTCCAGTGACCAGCCAAGACTGATCACACCGGTGTGATCGTACATGCAAAAGGGTTAATAAAGGCCTACTGAAGCGAAGCGATGTGTTTGTGTAAGAAAAATATCCATATTTAAACCTTTATAAAGCAAAAATAACTAGCTTCCGGCCAATCGAACATACGGATTCCACTTACGCCTAAAGCACAAATTACGCAACTTGTGACGTCAGAAGTAGAGTGCGTCATGACATAGCGTAAATATCAGCAGTATGTCGCATTACTCGCATAGGTTTTGCTTTAGACTTAAGTGGACTCTGTATGTTGGTAATACGGTAAATTGTATTACTATGATATGGAAATAAGTTCTTGTAATAAATAATATAAAAAAAAATCTTATTACAAAAAGAACTGAACATGTCAATACAATAAAACAAAACACAAATTAATAATGGAAACACATTGTTTCTTTCACGAAACTGCTCTGAGACCAGAAAGTTTTAGATCCAAATGCAGCTTTAATTAGAATGGGAAAATCCAGACACGTAATAAAATGTACAGGCAACAGGTCGAAGTCCAGGTAGGCAGTCCATACAAATAAACACCAAGGTTGGGAACAAGGCAAACAGGTAATCCAGAGGCAGGCAGGGGACAAGGCAAACGGGTAATCCAAAGGCAGGCAGAGAGTCCAAGAAACCTAAAAACAGGGAACCAAAGAACTGCTCAGAGATGCAGTGCAACACATACAAAACTATGCAGTGATTGAATGATAAAAACAGGCTTATAAGGGGTGAGCTAAACAAGGTAATGATAAACAGGTGAATGTGATCAGTGATGATGAGTCCGGGCAGTGAGTATGGGAAATGTAGTTGTGAGGGAAAATAACAATCTGAAGTGGAGTGCCCACCGTTACAGTTTCAAATAGATAAAAGTGCAAAAGAATTATAAAGAACAATAGGTAACACTTTACAATAATGTCTCATTAGATTAAGTTAGTTAATGCATTAACTAACATTAACAATGAGCAATAGCAACATTTGTTACAGAAGTTATTATTCTTTGATAATGTTAGTTTAAAAATACAACTAATCATTGTTAGTTAATGTTAGCTCAGGTTTTGATTTTAATAATGTATTATTAAATGTTGAAACTAAAATTAACTAAGATTAATAAACGCTTTAGAAGTATTTTTTTATTGTCAGTTTATGTTAACTAGTTAATTAACCAATGTAGCCTTACTGTAAAGTGTTACCGAACAATAATAAAGAATTAAAATATTTTCAATCAAGATCTAGGTAATGTTGTAGTCCAGATTAAAATGAAATGAATAATGAATAAATAGCCTATTAAGTCTTTAAGTATTTTAGTATTTGGTGTTGTGATAAACACCATTGCATTTAAACAAAGTAGCACAGCGGCTTTATTTACGGGGTTATTAGTGTAACAGTTGCATTTCTGCTGTTCCATAAGGGCCATTTGCTGTCAGAGAGTGGATGTGCGTTTTCATTCAGAGCATCTCCTGCACTCATTCCACCATGTTGCTCATGCGTGTTGGGCTTGTTTACATCAGAGTGAGCGCATAGCTTAACTGGTTGATGAAAACATATTGTTGAATTGCATTCTAAAAATCTGAATAATTTGTAATAAATAATTATTCATGGTATTTTAAAGTGCCCACGATAACAATACCATGCATGTTCATCATTGTGATGTATTATTACCGTATATCAGGCAACTTTGTGTTGCTGTTACATTGAAAAGTATAAAATTAAGAAAGAATAATAGATCAGAGCAGTGCTTTTAATTAGGGATGCAAGATATTGGATTTTTGCCGATATCTGATATATCGGCAGAATATTTTTCAACTCAATTTGCCTGATAGCCCTATGATGATACAATATACCTTTATTTATTTTTTCCCTTTGTTTGGAAACAACACCAAGTCTCTACTGTGCACAAATTATAAATTAATAATTTTTCATTTCAGTTAGTATTGAGCAAAACCTTTTTTTTTTATTATTCTGGTTTCAGCGTTCTGAGGTCTCCTTACCAAAAAGCTACTTTTATAAAGATAAATAAATGTTAATAAAGTTCTTTTTATAATAAGAGTACATTAAAAGCTCTAAAAATAACAACAATAAAGTCAGTAATCCGTGAAGTGCGGATGGCATGACTTGATGCTGTTTTAGCTTCAAATTAAAATTCTACAATTATTTTAGATTCAAGTTATTTTGGTTATCCATTTGATAAACTTTTATTACAGACACAAGCGTCATGCTTGTGATTTATGATTTACTGCTTTATTTATTCAGAAACAGAAGTAACTTCAAGTTATTTGTGTTTTCTAATTTTCATTTTTTTAGTATAACAACAGTGCCCCGACTAAATAAATATAACATTCTAAGTGCCGGGCACTTGGACCTAAGATCTGCTGCTGTGGAGGCTGCTGCATACACTAGAGATTAGAGAGTGACTGTTGACCGGTATTGCACAACGGACACGTCCTTCTGTACTCTCATTCACAAATTCAAGGCAGCAATCGAAAACTGTGAATCTACCGTAATCATCATCCATGCAAAATTTCACTTCAAGAATGACCACACTGCTGACGTGATCTTATCGTTAGCACTCCTTGCACACGTGAGTTATTGCAGGTGCATATCAACAAGTTATCATATCGGCAAATTTTTTCAACATTATTATATTTTAAGCCTTGATTGGCCGTTTCCGATATCCTTCTGATAATATTGTGCATCCCTACTTTTATTTTAAATAAGCAACAAAAACGTATTAAGTATTAAATAAGTATCTCAGTGATGCTGCCTTGTATGATCAATACATAATCAGTGGCTGCTGTGAGCTTTTTTGACGGCCGTCTCACGAACTCAGCTTGGGGGTAACACATTACAAGTAATGGGAGTTATGTAATCAGATTACTTTGTTTCAAGATGTAACGCAAGTTATTTGTTTTCCCATTTTTTGACTGACACTGATAAGGTTTGTTTGAGCTGTGACCCTTTGCTTTGAAAGGACCTTTACATTTGCCAAAATTAGTATTATTATTATTTTGTTATTAAAAAACAAACACAAAAGTAACAAAACGATTTACTTTCCATAAAAAGTAACTAAGTAACTTTTTAGGAAATAACGCAATATTGTAATGCATTACTTTTAAAAGTAACTTTACCCAACACTAGTCTTGAGTTTTCTGCCGGGAACGTTCATGTCACTTGGCATTAACATGCAACCTGTATCCGGATGTTGTCCACATACACATTGAAAAGACAAGTGTAAACGCGCTTCTGATCGGAATGTTATCTGGATCGGATCCCAGTGTAATGTAAACGCAATCCAGCCATCGTGTCTGCATTCACAGGTGGACGTCACACTTAACCCCGCCCATTGTCATTATTCTCCCTCCTCTCTCCAGGCTACACGTAGCTGTGTGGTTTTCCGATACAGTCGAGTGCGAAGGCAAACATTTCACTATATTTGCAATGTACTTCGCACTCGACTGCATCCGGAAAGTTGCAGAACCATTAATTTTCTGTAACGCGCATTTTTCCCAACACAGCTGGCAAAGTTCTCAGACCCATAGCTACGTTTCTCTGTACCGTATCCATTACAGCATCTATCCACATTATTATATTATATTATCCGACTGTTTGTACTGTATTTTATTTGATATTTTATTCAAAACTGTTTTAATTATTCTGATTTCTTTTGATTATTTTAATTTCTTCTATGTAAAGCACTTTGAATTACCACTGTGTATGAAATGTACTATATAAATAAACTTGCCTTGCCTTATTAGTAGCCTACTTGCAGCCTCTTCATCCTCCTCATTTTGCGAGATTTGTAAAATGTCCCCTGACTAAATCTGTTTTTAAAAGAAAACCCACCACTTCAGGTCGACTTTGCACCGGAGCTATCCTTTTTTTTTTTTTTTTTTTTTTTTGAGATCTGATCTGTTATCCAGATACAGAAGCCACTTGATGCGGACAGGTATAAACGCACTGTGTCCTGATTGGCTTATGATCCGATCTGCTTGATGTACACTGATGTAAACGCAGCCTTACAGACTGGGAAGAGAGGTGCTGCAACAACGGTCATTTAAAAAAAAAAAAAAAACAAGAATGATTGCCTATTCTATATGACCCCAAAAACAAATCAAGTCTCTGTAAAAGGGCATAATAGGTCCCCTTTTAAATGTGTTCTTTCTAAATAAACTTGCTTTGCCTTTTAAAAGTGAGCATTTAGATAATTATTTACTGGTTCAGTGATTAAGGAGAAGATGGCAAGGAAAATGTGGGACCTACATAAAAATAATTTAAATGCCACAGATGACTGCTTGAGAAGAAAGTCCTTACATCTACTCGTTTCATTGTTTTTAATGGAAAGTCATTCTTTTTCTCGTTGAGTCATCCAGGGTTAGTCATCCAACTTTCATCTGGCCTCACATGACCTCAGCGCAATCTCTTCTGTCCAATCACAGATGGAGGGGAGGGGAAATGGAGACGTGATCCAGGGCTATCCATCAATAGCTGAGCATCAAGATGAGGGAGATGATGATGATGATGAAGATGATCAGATACATTATCTCAGTGGTGGAACCAAGCAGAAAACGTATGTGCAGAAAAATGATCATCAAACCAACAAAAAGCTCCAGTTTCAGCATACTACTGTTACAAAGCCTGACCTCGCAAATCTCAGCCCGAGGTGTGTACAAATCTACAAATACTTATATTTAAAATATATTAAAAGATACAGAATTTTGATAGACATTTGCTCACTGGTGCCTGAAGGACCTTGTGAAAACAGTAAAGTGGATTTCTGTTTGTTTGTGTTCAGGGTTGTGGACGGCACAGAGGACAGTGATGGTACAGAAAGTTCACACACGTTTATATTTTCCTCTGGTCATCAGCACACCGTCAGTGGTGCAACTAATACCACTGCCACCTCAGCAGGTGTGTGAGAGTGAGTGAGTGAGTGTGTGTATATGTGTGTGTACTGGCTGATGTTGTTGTTACGGTGTCTTTAGTCTTTATGGCAATATTGCAAGCTTGACCCACAATGAAGGATAACACCTTTTCCAGTATTTGCTAATGATAATCTTTTGTTTATCACCCTAAATAAAATGTCACCCAAAACTCATGTCGATCCTGTAAAATTGAAGACTTCTGCTTTTAGCTTTATTTTTTCCATGCACAAAGCTGTAACGTAGCTTCAGAAGACTGTTCTTTATCATTTTTAGTCTATTTTCATATAAAAAAGCAGCTTAGACATTCTGCAAAATACCTTTTTTTTTGTTTCATGCGAGAAAGAAAATCATACCTGTTTTGAAAGACATGAGAGTGAGTAAATGGTGACAGAATTTTCATTTTTGGGGTGAACTCTTCCTTGAAGTCTTTGTAATGAGTTTTTACTGGATTTTCTGTCATTGTGAGGCAGTTGGACATAATTGTTTTTTCTCTGTGCAGATTTAGCAGCTAAATCGGAGGACACCAGAGAACAGCTTCGCTACCTTAACCAAGAGGTAAACGATTTTTCTATTTAATCTCTGGCAGTCATATTTTTTCTTTTTTTTTTTGTGTCATTTAATGGTAGGTCTGCACTTAAATTTTATTTAGATAGTCTTCCCATGAACTGTGGGTTTTAAGGCTGATAACCCTGCACTAAATGTGAGTACTGACAGATCAAAACCAGCACAGCTCAGGTGAGCTCCTGGTGCCAGGTATGCACAAGCCATATGGCGGGCTGCTGTGAGAGAGGAGAAGGGGATGTTATTCATACACTAAAGGACATAAAACTCATTAGAAGAGGAAAGTGGGGCTGGCCCCATGATGGTGAATGAGAATATTCCAACATTCCAGAGTCCCACAATGCCCTTCAACCCACCACATGTGGTTTCTCACGTATTGCACATGTTTATGATTCTGTGTAATTTATTGGCAGTTTGTAATAATGTTTATTTGTGGGGACACTTGGGTGCTTGAATTTAAGACTGACACCACATATTCAGTATTAAGGCTGAGCGATATATATTAATTACTATTTACTAATATATTATTTATTACTTATATATATTTATTATGGTCTTACTAGTTTAGTGTTACATATATATACTTGTGTATAGATAGATAGACAGTAGGGCTGCACGATTAATCGAAATGAAACCGCACACGATTTGGTTACTACTGATCACAGAGACACGTAGCGTACATCACTGACAAGCTGTGCATTAAAAAAATAATTGCAAATTTCATAATCGCAATAAACCAAATCAGTTTGATCGCGACTTCATGTTAATTGCGATTATGAAATTTGCAATTATTTTTTTTATGCTCAGCTTGTCAGTGACGTACGGCTCTGTGATCAGGAGTAAAGGCTGCGGAAGAGAACCCTCTGGCTTTCAGATGGAGCAGCATTTACTACTGTGTTTAGAGCTGTACTGCACTGACAAGCTACACATAAAATAATCGCAGCCGTTGCCAAATCGCGTGCGGTTTCATTTCGATTAATCATGCAGCCCTAATAGATAGATAGATCAGCAGTTCAGCACTCATGTAACTGCCGAGAACAGCTTTATCTCGGCCAGTCCTTCGGAAATTTGCCGCTGGCTCTTATGTAGATAGTGTTTAAACATGAGGTATAAAATTTTGGCTGTATCAAATGGGCAATCTTTGGTCTTATTAATCTATTACTTGTTCCAGAGCAAATCGATTTGGCTTAGGGCAAAGTTAAGTTTCATAACTTATTAACTTACATTTTTATTTAACTGAAATCCTGTACTATAACTAGAGTGCTTTTATGCTTTTGACTGAACTGTTTGCTTGTGTTTATTTCCTATTGTACAAACTTCTTATACTTTTATAATGGCTAATATTTTTTATTTAAATATTATTTTTCAATAATAATATTTTATTAAATAACATACCGTATTTGGTATTGAGAAAGGGTCTGTTAGTGACTTGTGATTTTGATCAGTTGGCAGCTGTCATGATTAGGTCTTGTCGCTGTCACGTTTTGGTTTCTGTAAAGTATCCACTGGAGGCAAGTTGTAGAGAAGAACCCAAGTGCAGTTTATTACAAACAAAACAAAACTAAACATAAAACGAAAACATGGCGTGGCATGAAAAACTCAAAAACAAGGACATGAACATAAACTTACAAACAGGGGTCTACAGTTAACAAAACTTGACAAAGACACATGGCAAACATGAGGGCTTAAATACACAGACTAATGACAAGACATGGGACACCTGTGAACAATGAAGAGACGATTAACCAATGACAAGACACATGGCAGGATCACATGACAAACAGGGAATCACATGACAGACATAGAACATGACATGAACAAACAAAAAGTGACCGAGACGAGACCTAATCGTGACAGCAGCAAAGACTGTCTTTATGAGCGAGTCAGTATAGACTTTTATATTGAAACGGACTGAAACAAGGATGTTGTTTTTACTTTAAACAACACCTTATAAGATTTATAAACTTTCAATTGCATTGACTTGCACTGTCATGGGAAATCCCCTTAACTGTTAAAAGGACAAAGACAAAGATATCGTTTTCCTCAGGGCACATTCAAACTGATTTTGTGATTATGAATATACGATTGACTTGAAGAATATCAGCTAAATGCAGGTAAAGCACTCGTAATCTCATAATCCTCTACTCTACATGTAAGGAATAATTGACGACGAGCCGTTGAATTATTAATATTAAAATAATGCACACCTGAGGTGGTAATTGCGTCGTGGCCGTTACACCTCGGGTGGGCATTATTTTTCAATAATTCAGCAACCCGTCGTCAATTATTCCACTTATACTACAGTTATCACTCCTCAAAACATTGTTCAGATGATGTATTTCAAGACATTTGTCAGGTGTTTGTCCTTTAAAACACTCTTGTGTGTAGGACTAATTTCTTAGCCATTTAATCCCAAGCCTCCGTTGCTAATTCCAAAACGTAATTTTAGAGCTAGTAACGGAGGCCTCAGCCACTGATAGCTGTCTAATGCAGTTATTAATGCCGCTATTAGAGAGAGAGAGAGATTAAGTGTATGTGAATTACTTGAGTCTGTGCGTCTCTCAACAGTGTTCGGCAGCAGCGTCTCTACTAATAGTGAAACTGTTAGAAGTTCATCTGCTCAATAAAGAGTGCAGTTAATACCTCGCTTGTGAGAAATGTCATTTAAGTTGTTGAACTATTTTAATGATAAAATCGTCAGAGCAGCGCTGACAACATGTTTCTGTGCGAGTGTGTGTCTGTATACTGTATGTGTGTGCGTCTGAGTGGGAGAAAGAGAGTATGTGCTTACTGCTTTCTGTATATAATAAAACATGAAAATGATTTGTCATGTTTATCCTATTGTTTACTATATTTTAGGGCTGGGAATCTTTGGGTAGACAGCGATTCGGTTCGATCCACGATTCATAGGATTTCGATACACGATTCAAAGGTTTTCGATTCACGAACTATTTTTGCAAATTCAGAACGATCTGATTTGAGACGAGTCACATTAAAATTCGATGCGATTCATTTGATGCGATTCTGCATTTTTTATGCATTCATAGGATTATTTAAATGCTTCCCCCAATGTGTCATAGTCAGGATGTGAATTACACAGCAGCCTCAGGGTCAACAGGGTCAGAAAAGTGAAGAAAAAAAAAAAACTTTGTCTATTGTTAATGTTAGTTCATGTTAGTTCTTATTGATGCTATTATTATTAACTTTATTTTTATAGCCTATAAAAATTGGCTTTTTTAGAAATTTACATAAGCCAAAATGCTTTAAAAGGGCTTTAAAACTATTGTTAGTTAATGCTAACTATTGTGTTGGATCATGTTAATGGCTACACAACCTTATTAAAGTGTTCCAGGTACATTAAACATACAATGCTTCCATAGAGAGACTACCCTAGAATATCATGCAAACCAATTCCCAACTAATCCTAAACTAACTTTTTTTCACAGTATAGTAAGAAAAGCCCTATTTGTTCTGATTCTGAAAGAAAACCCATCGGGTGACTACTGTTGCTATAGTAACAAACATATCTGGTTGATAAATAAAGCGTGCGCTCTTATTTCTTATTTTGTTGTTGTAGTTATTTTATTCAGGACATTCAGTTAAACTACATCATGTTAAATTTCATTTATCGTTCATCGAAACTGTGTATGAAATGCATTTTAGACACTTACATTTTGTATTTGCTCTGTCCATGCACTAAATGCGCGCCCTTGAATAAGCGTGGTAACTTTAGGGGTTTTACTTCAACTGCTCAGGTAATGTCAATGGCAGGGGCGTTTTTTTTTCATTAGGGCGATTGGGCGACGCACCACCAAAGTGCAAAAGGGACTTTTTCAAGCCATTTTAGCTTTTATTCATTCACAGTATGCATTTTTGATTATCAATAATTAAATTTTTACTATTTAAAATGTGAATTCTTGATATTAAGAATGTACTTTTTCTAGTAACAATGTCTATTTCTGATATCAGGAATTACATTTTCATTAGTACTAGTTAAAGTAGGGAGGATTGTTGCGGGAGCACTGGGGTGTCAGGTGTGACTGTGTGGCAATAGCAAATGGTTTACATGGCTCATGGGTCAGGTGGGAGGGCCCCTTAACAGAAATTTGCTTTGAGCCACAGGGAGGTCAGGAACGGCTCTGCTTATGGCATGCTTTAAATGCTGAATTTTCCATTTTTAGCTAAGCAGTAATGATAAATTATCACTGTTAAATGGTTATTTAACAACTAGCCTACATTCAGTTCTGCATTAATTATAAAGTTTTTTTAGTTGTTTTTTTTAGCACCAGCCGCCACTGGTCAATGGTATGACCCATTTCCGTAAAACCACAATGAAAACGTTTTATTTCAACAGTAGTGACCATGCAATGACTTGGCAGCTTTATCAATGGCTTCAGTGGCTTAACTCAGAATTATTGCTGTCTCGATAGAGAGCTGTCATCTCCTCATGTGAATAGCAGTAGCTGCCCTGAGGATAGCTCAAACATGGGCTGCTCAAAAATGTGTCAATGAGAGCTATGGACGGAGCGCGAGCTCAATCCAGTGAAAGGCGGTAAAAAGTGCAGCCAGCACGTGTCTGTGAAGGAGAGCTGGAATGACGGCGCACAACGTCTCCATTAATTCCCGCATGTAGTCATTTAATTAATGTTTATATATTTTAAAGCACTGAATCGCTATCGAATCACGAATAATTTGATTCTTAGCATTGTAAATCGATTATTGACCGAAATCAATGATTCGCGATTTAAAAATACATGTTTCAAGATTGATGCATATGCATCGTCAGGATTTGTAATCGATGCATCGAGAAAACGAGTGAATCGTTAAATCCCTACTATATTTATTTGCTTGGTCAGTGTCGTTGTGGGTTTTGGTTCTTTTGCTGTTGTAGTGTGTAAGGACCTTTGAAATAACTAACATCATTCCGTGTGGTGATATGGAACTGTAATGCAATCAAGACTTACCTGGAACAACTTTAGCACCTTTAAAAAGTTCATCAACCAATCAGATTCAAGCATTTAACTGCCCCGTAGTTTAAAATACAATAAGCTTTAATGAAGCAACTCAGCGTACCTTCGTTGCTAGTTCTAAAATTACTTTTTAGACTTAATAACAGAGGCTTGGGCTCAACTGTTAAACTCAATTTGAGATTTTAATCCGTGGCAGAAGAAAACGATTTTTCTAGTAGTTTAGGTTTTTTTAAAGACACTCCGTTGTTGTTTCGTGCCTATTTGCACATTTGTGCTGTTGAACTGTTGTATAACCATGATCTTTATCTCATGGTTGTCATTTAGAATATTGAAGATGTATTATTAATTGAATATTACCATTAACATTAACTGAACATTAAAGTTTAACAACAATCCATCGGGACATGGAAGTCTTTCTGTCAGTCTGGCTTGAAGATTTTTATATATTTTTCCCCAGTGAAATATATTCTCAAAATCCTTATCATTTATTAACACTGCAGTTCTTACTGCATAAAAAGTACAGATCGGACCCAGACAAAGAACTGTAGTTCTGCTGAGTATTGGCATGGCTATAAATTAGTGCTGTCAAACGATTAAAATATTTAATCGCGATTAATCGCATTAATGTCATAGTTAACTCGCGTTTAATCGCACATTTTTATCTTTTCTAAATGTCTCTTGATTTCTTTTTGTTCATTATTTTTTTTCATTTTAATGCTCTTATCAACATGAAAAAAGTGGATTGCTTGCTTTGTGCACATTTTTTTTTAATTGAAAACAACATTGACAATACTGTGTTCAATTTCACACTAACATTCTCACTTGGAGCAAATAATCTCTTTGTAACACAATGTAACACTGTCCATCAATAAAAGGGTGAAATAAATACTGACGAGGTACTGATATTGACGAGGGGGTGGAGAATGCGCATCATCAGTGTGTGTGTGTCTGCTTGGCCATCATCAAGTGGTGTTTCAGACTGGACGTGCTGCGATGATGATAGCTCAGTTCATAACGACAAAACACACAGATCACTTTGTCTTGTCAATGAAACCATTTGCCAACTTTTTAAAAGTAAACTTTCCATTCAGAATCTTATGGGCATCCATTTCGGCGTCTCGCGCTCGTCATCCACTCAAAACGTAACGTTAACCTATTTGGCCGGCTCGCAAGCCCAAACAAGTGTGTGCGCGTGACTGTTGTTTTGTTTCCGGTCTAGCTAGATCCGCTTGCGCTTTGGTCGACGAAGCATCAAAACGTCCTCGTGCGGCGCAAGCCATTGAAATGAATGGGGTTGATTGATAGCGCTGCGCATGCCGCGTCTTGTTGCAAAAGCATGTGAAAAAAACTACAAAGTTTGCTAGGCCAAAAAGGCCGTAAATCTCGCGATAAAAAAATTAATCGCGTTAAAATGGGGTTGCGTTAACGCCGTTAATAACGCGTTTAACTGACAGCCCTACTATAAATCCATGTGACAATACCATCTTGATTGTCAGCCCACGGCTTTGACTTGAGGCTTTTGACAGGTAATGTCATGAGAGCAACACCCTGCTGCTGTGACTCTTCCTTATTTTTTCCTCTCTATCTCTGTTTCTTGTATTTCACTGTATATTTTTGACACCTGTCCCCTCAGCAGGATTTTGTTGTAATCCATGCTTGGTTAGGTCCGCCAAGTGGATGAGGGCTCTCTTCCTGTTGTCCCTTCCTGTTTGAAGCTGTTGTCTTGTATCTCCCCGCCTCTGATGGCATTTATGGATCATTACCCAATTACCCTCATTATTGGGTATTATCACTTGCTGGCACGATTCTGAGGGTGGCTGCCAAATCGGTGTCCATCTGAATCTGGATCATCTGTGCTGTGTTCATTAACATTATTATTCTGAGCTAACCATAAGGACAGGGGATGTGTACAGAGGACAGACAGCACAAAAGGAAATACAAAAAGCGTAATTATGGGAATCTGAATTGAATTTAGTGAGCTGTGGTACCTCATGATAAGTGTTACGTAAGTGTTAGTGCATTTCTAGAAAAATCTATTTGAGAAAACATAATTGTGGCGAGCAGGACAAGGCCGAGAGCTGTGGGAGAATGGCGCAAGGCCGGTGACGTGATTACTAATGAGCGCCACCTGCGCAATGCACCGGTCTCATATCTCTCACGGAGGAGCGGAAGCATAAAAGGAGGAGGGACGACAGTGGAGATCGAGAGTGGCCAACCCTGGATTTATGTTGTGTTGTTTATGTTTTATTATGTGACAGCAGTCGTCCGTGAGGGGCTGCTGTCTTTTAATGTTCGCCGGTTCCCGCCTCCTTCTTCCCATAACATTTGAACTGCGTTACAATAATGTTCAGTTTGGTTGCTTTATAAATGAATGTTGCTAGTCAGGTAGTCAGGTATTAGACCTAATCAACTTTTTGATAGTATTTTAATTGGGCTAGCCTGAAAAAAAAAAAAAACTTTTTAGCATAATATGAGCATTGTTATACATAAAGCCATTTTAAAAAGATGGTTTGATTGTTGCATTTCATGTAACTATATACAGGTCCTTCTCAAAAAATTAGCATATTGTGATAAAGTTCATTATTTTCCATAATGTAATTATAAAAATTAAACTTTCATATATTTTAGATTCATTGCACACCAACTGAAATATTTCAGGTCTTTTATTGTTTTAATCCTGATGATTTTGGCATACAGCTCATGAAAACCCAAAATTCCTATCTCAAAAAATTAGCATATCATGAAAAGGTTCTCTAAACGAGCTATTAACCTAATCATCTGAATCAACTAATTAACTCTAAACACCTGCAAAAGATTCCTGAGGCTTTTAAAAACTCCCAGCCTGTTTCATTACTCAAAACCGCAATCATGGGTAAGACTGCCGACCTGACTGCTGTCCAGAAGGCCATCATTGACACCCTCAAGCAAGAGGGTAAGACACAGAAAGAAATTTCTGAACAAATAGGCTGTTCCCAGAGTGCTGTATCAAGGCACCTCAGTGAGAAGTCTGTGGGAAGGAAAAAGTGTGGCAAAAAACGCTGCACAACGAGAAGAGGTGACCGGACCCTGAGGACGATTGTGGAGAAGGACCGATTCCAGACCTTGGGGGACCTGCGGAAGCAGTGGACTGAGTCTGGAGTAGAAACATCCAGAGCCACCGTGCACAGGCGTGTGCAGGAAATGGGCTACAGGTGCCGCATTCCCCAGGTCAAGCCACTTTTGAACCAGAAACAGCGGCAGAAGCGCCTGACCTGGGCTACAGAGAAGCAGCACTGGACTGTTGCTCAGTTTTGCATGTCATTCGGAAATCAAGGTGCCAGAGTCTGGAGGAAGACTGGGGAGAAGGAAATGCCAAAATGCCTGAAGTCCAGTGTCAAGTACCCACAGTCAGTGATGGTCTGGGGTGCCATGTCAGCTGCTGGTGTTGGTCCACTGTGTTTTATCAAGGGCAGGGTCAATGCAGCTAGCTATCAGGAGATTTTGGAGCACTTCATGCTTCCATCTGATTTCATTTTTCAGCACGACCTGGCACCTGCTCACAGTGCCAAAACCACTGGTAAATGGTTTACTGACCATGGTATTACTGTGCTCAATTGGCCTGCCAAATCTCCTGACCTGAACCCCATAGAGAATCTGTGGGATATTGTGAAGAGAAAGTTGAGAGACGCAAGACCCAACACTCTGGATGACCTTAAGGCCGCTATCGAAGCATCCTGGGCCTCCATAACACCTCAGCAGTGCCACAGGCTGATTGCCTCCATGCCACGCCGCATTGAAGCAGTCATTTCTGCAAAAGGATTCCCGACCAAGTATTGAGTGCATAACTGAACATAATTATTTGAAGGTTGACTTTTTTTGTATTAAAAACACTTCTTTTTTTGGTCGGATGAAATATGCTAATTTTTTGAGATAGGAATTTTGGGTTTTCATGAGCTGTATGCCAAAATCATCAGTATTAAAACAATAAAAGACCTGAAATATTTCAGTTGGTGTGCAATGAATCTAAAATATATGAAAGTTTAATTTTTATAATTACATTATGGAAAATAATGAACTTTATCACAATATGCTAATTTTTTGAGAAGGACCTGTATGTTCAAGTTTTATACTTTCACCCAGATTCAAAAGCCAAAAAAGAAACAGAAAGAAAAATTTCAGGCCCTGTGTGAAAAAATTAGGATCTTCACCCGGGACTTTAAGTAATGATCTTTCTTCAGAGTAAACCCTAAAATAACTAAATATCAATAAGTCAACAACGAACAATGATGTCCCATGGGACCTAAATAAATAACACCTCAGTTTCACCTGAAAGTTGCTGGCTCTAGCAGACAATGACAGATGGGTGGATGCAGAGGGACAACCCAAAGCCTTAAAAGATCATACTGTTCTGTTGCTGTGGGAAACTGTTTTCATTGTTTTTTTCATTTCACCCTTTTAAAAAAATACTTGAGACCTTTATATACTGGAATATAGATTACAAATTTTTAGAATTAAAGATTTGTGTTATCCAAGCAGGACACACAAACTGTGTTAATAAAGAATTACGCTTTATGTTAACAGCTTGTACATTTTGTGCCAATCCTATATACTTAATTTATTGTATTAATAGACTAACCAATATTTTAAATTAATATAAATAAATAATCAAATAAATGAATGTTTGCACCATGCATGTGAATGCATCAAATTAATTTTCATAAGGTTGCATTGTATAATACTTACTTTATAAATGGGTCAAACTTAATTTTTAAATAAATAAATGTTTGCAGTAAAATTCCAAGTATTATAAAATACTAGAATATTTTTTTATAGTTTTTTTAAAACTAATTTTATTTTAAATTTTTGTGACTTCCCTTTTCAAGTTTATGCGAACTGCAACCAAAAGAAGTTACGGTGGCCAACAGTAAAGATGTCGTTGTCTGAGACGGCAGAGTAGCCAGTTAAGCAATTAGGTTTCTTTACAAAGATAAATTAAGAAATTAGGTTTACTTAATTATTCAGTAAAACGATATGTTATTGCGAATATTATTGTTACTTGTTCATCATTGTGTCAGTGTTTTATGCGCTGACTTTAGCTAGCTTCTCTGCACAAAGAACAACATAGTGACCGTTTAGGGCTACTGTAGAAACATGTCGGCGTATTTCAATGTAATGGGACCCGTGGTGTATGTAAATAGAAATGGCTCATTCTAAGATAATAAAAACTTAGTTCATTAAGTAAGATCTTTATACACCACTGAAAACATAGTTATGTATATGATATTGCATTTCTGTCAACATATCCTCCTAAAGATTACACAATGTCAAGAAATGTTAATTCCTCTGAATTAATGACATTATACAAAAAATACCACTAGCTTCTGTCAGTGTATGTATTCAGTATTGTGAAGAAAGAATCGTACTGTTAGGATAGGTTGAAGAAAGAGCTGAAGACTGTGTGAAATTATGGGCTTTTATTTAAGTTCTAAAAAAAATAAAACAAAAAAGCAAACAAACACAGCTAGGTTACGTACGTAACTCCGATTCTCTGTGAAGGGAACGGGACACTGCGATGACGTCACAAGGTGTGCCCAAGTGTACAAGAAGGGCACCTAAGAAACGTAATCAGATTCGAATTGTCTGAAGGAAGATGCGCAGACATACCCGAAGCATTGCAACATGACGCAGCACATCGTTCCCTTCTATTCTAATATAGAAATGTTAAGAAAGTCCCTAAAGCTTCTATGCTCAATTGGAATCACAAACTAGCCCGAGCTATGCTCCAGGAGAGTCTAGATCTCCTAGAGCAGAGTCCATGACCCACATCTAACAATTTCCAAATGTAGACTTGGGCAATGAGAAGGAGCATAACCATACTTAATATTCAGACCTGTAGAAGTTGACAGAAGTGTAATGAACAATCCAAAACAAATTAGCACAGGACAAAGAACTATGGGAGAATAAATAGGGAAGGAAATCAGAAGGGATACAATGGAGAGCAGGTGGGGCAAATCAACCAATAATCAGGTAACAAGAGGGCGGGGGCTGTGGGGTCAAAACCAAAGACTGACAGAAGAGGATATGGCACACAGAAAGAAACAAAAGCCATGTGCTCACACAAACACACAAGACAGAAAAGCACACAGCAAACAAACATGACCAAAGCCATGTTCTCACAAAAACACAAGACAAAAATGCACGGAGGACCCCAACACCGAAACAGAACCAAAACTAGACCGGAGTATAAAGACCCAGACGCAACACCCCAAACACTCCTCAGGATCCTGTCACTAATCTAAAAATAGGACCAATCAAGGTGACAGAACCCTGACAAGTACAGTAACATACTGTATTGATAATGAGAAACAACAATCAGTGCTTACTTTAAAGATTTATAACAGCTTACCCATATAAAATTCTGTTGCATTTGTCGATTATAGTCATTAACTGACAGTCTATCTGTCAATATGTGGAAAATGTGTGTTTATCTATTTCTTAGCCAATCAGAATCATTCAACCTGAAGCAATGACATAGCTTAGATTTTGGTGAAGGGTATAATTGCTGTGATCTTTGTAACTGTAAGAGGGGCGGCCTACAAACTCCTTGTGAGTCTTGAAGCTGACTTCTGTCTGATGAAACTGCAAACTATGTGGGTGTTTGTAAGTTTTGGAAAAGTCATGGAAATTTGTTTCAAAATATTTATATAATAGAATATGTTTTGTGGTAATATTGGTTAAACAAACTATAATACTTAACGTTCATTCGATCCATCCGACTGCGGCATTTCCATCAGATTTCGTTTTGCAGCATTGAGCATTATAACTAATCTCACACTTTTCCGTTAAGTTTTGAGTTTATGAGTGTGATGGCCAATCAGAGGCCGTCACAGTACGCTAAAAAAAAAGTGCTTATTGGATGAACGTAAGCGGTCATTTATGCGTCTAATGAGCACGCAAGCTTGACCTTGTGAAGATTGGGCTCGATCGGTCACATTCTCTGCTCCCTTTCTGTATACAGTTTATTCCAATTAATATAATTTATTCACCATGCTGATAAGACTATGTGTAGTCTTAATTTTCTAATGCGTAAAAAGCATTAAAATAATTCATAAATGGTTCTTAGGTTATTTTATCTGTGTAGCCAGAATATGATGTGCAGTTTCCCCAAACACAAAAACATTTTTGTGTAGCCTATTCCTATTGTAGAAGTTTGGGTGGAATTTTATTTACTGAATGAGATTGATCTGTATTGGAAGCACAGTTGTTTTATTTACAGAACTACAGAATATTACTTATCGCCCTTACATTTTCCCCAAAGATGTTAAGACGTCCTGTTTTGTATTACTAGAAATAAATTATAGCTGTTAAATATATTTCCATGTGACACTCTTCACAGTTCCTGGTAGTTCATGCAGTAAATGGCTGATTCAGGTGTTTAAAAAACAAAGTGCTTTACGCTGGGTTAGTGCTGGGCGGTATACCGGTTCATACCGAATACAGGTGTTTATTTTTGTTATGATATGAATTTTTAATATACCGCAATACCGGTGTATGCCGCTTTAACAACGATCGTAACGCGTCGCGACACTGTTTGGGGGTCGCTTTTCACTGTTCCACTGTGGTGAGGGCACGCTGTATGTGTTACTAAGCGTAGTGGTGAAGATGGATAGGTTAAACTATAATTGATAGCTGTCAAAATATATTACAGTGTTTCCCATACATTGGTTTAACACAGCCTTTTGGAAGATCTATTTGTGGTTGGCATTGACATCGTTGAATAAACATGAGCAATGCACGTTTCAAAGTCAAAACATGGCGCGGCTGTTTTTATATGAATGTATCTGAAGTGAACTGTCCGTCTTTAGAAAAGTTTTGATGTTATATTCATTGAATCTGTGTCTTTCTCTTTCCTGATAAAGCAGCGTTTATGAGCGCTGCTGCTTTGTGTACAGCCGTTACCGGGTAAACCGCTGATTCTGCCGCTCTTAAAGCGCCTCCTGCTGGCACCTCTTTGTAAACAGCCTTGCAAAACCTGTATTAATACTAGTGTGGATTTTTTCTACAATATTCACTGTAAAGTAAAACAGTAAAATAGGGCATTCTAAGTCAGTCTACTGCAGTGTTTACTTTCTCAATCAGTAGAAAATGTGGTTAACACTCAGTCTTGCTTGAAAAATAAATCATATACCATGAAATTGTGAAAAATACCATGATATGGATTTTTGGTCATACCGCCGAGCACTACACTTTGTCTTAAAAAAAAATATTTTTCACTCGTATAATCACATCCCTGATTATGGGAAGCACGCTAGATGGCATTTAAACTTTGTTGGCTGAAGACCCAAGTTTGGTTTTGAAGACGAAAAACGTACCAAGCACAATGTTATATTACAATTCTTGATTTTCAGCACACACTTCCTTCCGCGTGGCCTATGCCAAGCAGAGCAGAAACAAAAGCTGATTCTCTCCGATTGTGTTCATATGTAAATTGTGTGAGCTTATTTCATCCATTAGATTGAAAGAGCTGAAAAAGCCCATAAATTTACCAGTCCATAGACCCTCCCAAATCAGGACAGAAGTAGTTAAAGTGGACAAAAGAGACAGATTAAAACACCATGTGTTAACAGGAATGTGTCTCCCTCATCTACATGTGATCGGTCAACCAAAACCATCTTATTACCAGGTGTACACAGAGCCTAAAGGTCAAATGTGACACCTGTTTATATGTGTTACAGGTGAGCTCTCTCGGACGGGAGGTGGCTGAGCTGGGACGAGTCATGCGGAGTCTTGCCTTTCTCATCGAATCCATGATGGCCTCTCCTCAAACACCAGGTGTCTGTACATCCAAATTTACCTCGGGACATCCCTCTCCTCCTATCCCCTTCCAAGGCCAAGGTTTTTCCTGGGCCAGCCCGCCTTTTCCTTCACCGATGCACCCTAGAATACGTCCGGGAGGACTTGTATCCCTTCCACTCAGGCCACAAGAACTGCAGCTGGTCTGCCCCACCACGTCTCTCAGTTCTTTTCCCATCACTCTTTCAACATCCCCCCATATGGACAGATTCAAAGAGCCTTTATTGGCCCTGTCTCCGCACAGCGCAGTCGCTCGGACCCGCTCGAAGAGCCTGGAAACGCCTCTTCTGCAACATCATCAACACATCTCACACGCCCCTGGAACTTTACCCAGAGCTGGACAGCCATTGCTGGGAGAAGGGGAGGATCTCAGGTCCCTGGGTTTGTAGCAATCAACCTTTAAAACGGACAAGTTCCACTGGAACCTGCGTGTTGACCTGGACTCAGGACTGGACTGATCAGATAAGTGGTACACGCACTGCCAAAGCCATGGAGCAAGGGTTCCTTCGAAGATATACGTGTTTACCATTTCAGTTTTTAAGGTAATCTCTTTAACGGCATGTCTTTCAATGCTAGAAACTAAAGGGATATCTCCAATCAGGAAAACTACACTAAAACAATTTGGTGTAGAAACAATTTTCAATCTATAATTGCTAGTAAGTTTTGCAATTAATTGCCAAGAAGCTGCAACTTACACATTTAATTAAATATGAAGTAGAAATTCTTGTAAAACATTCTAAATAATCTTTGTTTTATTTACAACTTTGAAAAAAAAATTTACAGTGTAATTTGAAGTTCCAACAGCAGACGGTTTACTAGGACCTAACCTACCTGCTAAAACAAACGGTTTAATTAAGATTCAACCCACATTTCATGTTCACTGCATTCATTATGTTCAAATACTGCTAATATTATGCCAAACTTCAGTGGCCAGATCCATAAACACAGCCACTGTCTTAAGAACTAGTCTGACCAGCTAGCAGTTTATTAGTAGTTAGCATAAAAAAATCAAAAAGTCTTACTTTTCATATTCAAATGAGATCTATCTACCTAACTTCTAAAACTTGTCTAAGCAGTTAATACTGTCATCCACTGCTTTAAAGTTTTACTAAACTTTGAGTTTATCCTAACTATTGATGCCTAAATAAAGTACATCACAACATAAACTTCTGTGTTATGAAAGGTTCTAGATTCATTACAAGTTGAGCTTTATCAACACCATCTGTGACATGCTGTCAACTATCACCGTAAAAACACCTTTGACAGTGTTACTCTTGTTTATTGATGTATTTTTAATGGCAGTCTATGAATAACACAAATATACCGACCTACGGTGGTCCCACCGGTAAAAGGACAGTTTACAGCTCAAATAAAAATGGATATTTGTATGGAAAAATTAACTTGTTTTCAACCTAGAACATTCCTTTAAAATTGTCGTTTTTAGTAACAATTTTCTGAAACCTTAACGCTAACATCATGACTTTGGTCAGTAAAAGGATGGGTAGAAATCTCGCAGGTTGACTGGTATGCTAATGCTGCTAGATGCTAGCTGTCTAGTTCAGTAAAATAAGAGACTCCCATATTCAGAATTTATTAGAAAATCAGCTCTTTAGTCAGATATAATGCATCCTTAGAAGTATGGGTTCTACTAATCAAGCTTCTTAGTGCTCGATAACTAACTGATCCTCTCATTTAGTCAGATTAGCCATGTATGGTTAAAAAATACAATGAATCTTCTTGTTTTAAAATGCTATGTTTAACAAATTATCTAGTTGGTGGGTTGTCTGAACAATGAGTCTTAATAGTCCAGTCATTTAAGCCAAAATGGGGGTCAACCTAGAACAAATTGCAACAGAAGCAAACTCAACTGATTCTGTATCAATATGTCCTGAGTAAGGGAAAAAAAGCCCCGAAGAATCCCATTAGGGGAAGGTTTCGAAAAAGACCCAAATATACTATTCATACGCCTATTCATTCTTTTTCTCATGTGAATAGGGTAAATTTTAACCTTTAGATATCACCATGAAAATTACTGAGTTGATTACTTACATCAAGACAAAAAAAAATGTATTACAAGTTTTTTTTAATTGTTTGTTAACATGGACAAACGGTGCATAATCTAATTACGTATGTGCTAATTTGCATAAACACCCAAACAGATCTAAACATTGGGTGAAAATGTCTTGTTGAATCTTGTTGACATATAACAGTAAAATACTTAATTTTAAGGTCTGAATGGAACCCATTTAGGCTACCCATGAACATTAATACATAGAGGCAGGAAGAAGTACTTTAGAAACCAGCCTTTATTAATTATTATTGCAGAGATGGGGTTTGGGCATTGAGTGCATTGTGTACGTAATTTGATTTTTTGATCCAGACACTTTTTATTTTACCTATCCTTTTGTCTTCTGCATTCTCCTTACCCTTGTCTCCTGTTCTTCCCTCAGACTCATCCCCCAGTAACAGTCCTACGGACCCAGCCCCAAACCCCATCTCTGGTGATGTCTAAAGGTTAACATTTTTACCCTATTCACGTGAGAAAAGAATGAATAGGCGTATGAATAGGAGAAATTTGGGTCTTTTTCGAAACTTTCCCCTAATGGGATTCTTCGGGGCTTTTTTTTTTACAAAATCAGTTGAGTTTGCTTCTGTTGCAATTCAACCTTTTTTTATAAAATGACTGGGCTATAAGGAAACAATCATAATTAAAAATGGTCATGTTAGGTTCATTGGAGACTAATCCGACTAGTCAGGCATATACGATAAGATGCGTAAATAAACTGTCAACAGTAAGATGACAGATATTCAATAAATAAGCTAAATAACTAACATTTAATTGCACAAAACCACCATAGTCCTCATATGGTAAAAGAAGATGGATTACGCATTATAAAGGGAACATTGCTCACAGTGGGCGATTAGAAGTTTGACAGTAATTGTTTTGGAATTTATTGTGGAAGGTGGGGAATTCGTTACAGAAGCGGTGCTTTGATGGCTGTAGCGACGAGGCTTTAAAGGGAATGAATTTGGAGACAAAACTTCTTGGAGAGGGTTTTAAAGTGCTGGCTGTATACATTTGGTTGTTAGACATTTAGCATGCTAAATCACAGCACAATGACAGCATGCTAAATGCCTCTGAGAAGTCGCTTCCTCTTTTAAGTGCCACCGCTAATGCTAAAGACAGAAACTGGTAAAACTTTGGTAAGGTTTGTTAAAATAAGTTAATCCATTTAGTATTATGAACTAACAATGAACAACTATTTTTTCAGCATATATTAATCAGCAGCACGTATTTGTTAATGTTTATTTATAAATGTATTAATTCATGTTAATTCATAATACATTAACTTATTTTTACAACTTACAATATTAAAAAAACATTATAGGCGGCAACAATGTTAACTAAAACTAGTAAAATTGTTTTCATTAATTGAAAATCTGAACCTAAAATCAAAAAAGTATTAGATATAAATGAAAAATTATCATTATAAAAGGAAACTTAAAATTAGAAATGCTGCCTCAACTAAATGAAATAAAATAATTTAAAGTTGAAGTACTAAAATTACAAAAAAATAAATCAAAATAAAAAATAAGCTAAATTCTAAATATAAAACAAAATATATATATATATATAATAAAAGAGACAAAAGCACAGAACAAAATGACTAAAACTTAAGCTAAAATTAAAATATAAAAATAAAAGCTAATTCAAAATATTAATAAATGATATAATACTAATCATCTAAAATAACACAGGCTGGCAGATCACTGTCATTCACACAGAACCTCTCAAGAGGTTGCAGAAATTATTTCAACTTGCGCACCGCATTTTTAGAACTCTGCCATGTGCGAGAAGCTACAAAAGATGCAAGACGTGAGGGCAATGATCAAACACATCCATAGAAAAACCATGGAAAAGTAGCACACTGGAATGGAAAAGCATGTTCTGTGTGAACACTAGTTTTACACTGGTTGTCGCCGCATCACATTGGTTGCTCGTTTGCATAAAGTAGGCAAAGAACTGAGCTCTTGCTGCTCATGTGACCAGAAATCGAATGACTTCAGGTCGCTTCAGATCACTTGCAGTGTAAAACGTCTCTTAAACCTTCACCAACAGTGTCATTATCAACTTCATCAAGACCGATTGATTGTTTGCTTTACATTTAAACTCATATGAACCACGAAAGCCGGTTTTAAAGCATCGTTCTGATGGTTTCCGGGATATCCCTTTAGCTTCTTTCTATTTGTTGTTTTTAATTGCATGACTTCTGAAGAGGGTGGAGAGTATACCCTTGCAGTAGGTTGTAGAGACGCCATATAGGGTTGTACAGTAGACACCATAGAAGCATGAAGGTCATCTTGACAGACACTGTCTCTCTTTTCTCCTCTGCTTGGTCCTCAGGGCAGGATGGAGTCTTACACGATGTGCGTACGCTGTATGCGAGTGCATGTTCTTGACTATGCGTGCAAGTGCATTTGTGGGGGAAGCGGGGTTAGAATACAGTAGCCAAGTACTAAAGGGGTATTTATGACAGAGGTTTCTGAAGGAATGGGATCTGGGGCATGAGGGATGGGGGTGGGGTGGTCCAACGATGGAGTTTATTATTAGTAGAAGTTGAATTGACATGGGGAAAGGGGGGTTTCTGTATGCTTGCTCTTTAGGACTGGTCTTGGGGGATTGGTTGCCGGTGGCAAAGTGGCCCCTGCTGTCAATTGTCTCTCTCTGGCACAGATGTGGTCTGTCTGCTTTGCCTGTCTCTCTCTCTTTCTGTCTTTCTCTGCTCACTTTTCTCCCATTTTACAGTCTTAATCTGGGAACATATTGCAACCCTCCTACTCTTGTTTCCACCATTGACCTTACGTAGTCATTCATTTAAAGGGATAGTTCACCAAGATATGAATATTGTCATCATACTCACTCTCATGTCCTTCTAAAACTGCATGACTTTCTTTCTTCGGTGAAACAGTCAAAATAAATAAATACATTTTAAGAACATTTAAGATGGTATTTTCCATACATTGATAACATACTCTCAAGCTTTAAAAGACTTTCCAGATGATCCTAATTTAAGTTATGTACTAATAATCTTCCTTTCCACTTAATATTAAAATGTTATTTTTAATTAGTTAAATTTAAAGTTAGTTTAGTTTTCATCTCTATCTATTTTTTTCTGGTTTCTGTTTATTTATTTTTATTTATAATTTGTGGACATTTTTGTGTTATTTTAGTTTCAAATCATAAAAAATGTAAATGTGAATACAAATGTATTTTAGTTTAGTTTTCAATAGTTTTCACTCTATCGTTGTGCATTTTGGATCCGTTTGACGTTTATTTATTTATTTGAGATCATTTTTGTTTTATTTGTTGTTTTAGTTAGCTTTGGAGTCATGAAAATGGGTTTTAGTTCCATTTTTTTTATGTTAAGAATTATAATATTGGTTTGATTTTAATGCCACCAAATTGTATTGTTTCTTAAGTTTCTAATTAAACTAATTAAATTTAAGACGAAAGTGAAACGTTTAAAAAATATGCGGTTTGTGTAAGAAAGAAAGTCTACATAATTTATAGATGATATCAGAATTTTATTTTGTGGTGAACTGTCCACTTAACTGTTCGACTCTCTTTCTTTATACGTTCTGTATGTTTTATACAGTCTCTTTTACTCTGTTATTGGAAAACTGCATGTCAGACATTAAAGGGTGACTGATATAGCCAATACCGTATTTATTCTACTTGACGTTTCAGGTATAATATCATGACATTTTTTAACCAAAGTGTTTATTATATAATATATCATCTGAACCGGCCCCCAAAAGTCTTCATCACTGCCTTGAGTCAGCTTGATATTTCCTCCCACAATTCTAGACAGACTGTGTCTTCTTGCCCCTTCTTACAGAACTGCTCCTCTCCATCCATCCGACAGTCACAGGAAGGCGTTATGCCAAGCTTGAGCAAGGGGGTTTACATTTTTATACTTCCATGAATGTATCTCAATTAAAAGTGTATTTTTGTACCTCTAAAAACAGAGGAAAGCTTCTGGAATCGTGAAAAGACTGCTGGGAATGGATGCAATGTTTGGCTATTGGAGGAATTGTGGGAATCATATTCCAATGCAACATTGAATCTCGATAGCTTTGTGAAACTCTCCTCTCTCCAATACTACTGGGAATGTAATCATGTTATTTAAATTCTTTTTGTTTTGATTTTATTAGAGAAAAACCTGTAATGCAAATAAATGACTAGCTATTGGACTAACGCAGATGTATTATGCATGTTTCCTACTCTTGTTCTGACACAAATGTATATCATCAGAGAGGCTGACGTCAAGTTCAAATCAGTGCCTCATTTTTCAAAGGTAATGTTGAACATATGCCAATCTAACATAAAACATAATATTGATTAGTCGGGAATAATGTTTAAATAAAAGTCATACTTATAAATTATAATAATCCATATACATACATTATTATAAAATAACATTACTTTTTTTAAAGCTTTATTTTTCAATTCAGTCATCATCAGTGGTGTTAGTGCCTATTTATTAGGGGCCGAGCACTGAAGGTGCGTAGGCACCTATTGTAATCGTTGACGTTTTTATTATTCTTCCGTTTCTTCTTCTTCCGCTCTAGAAGTCTATGGCAGCCCATAGAAAATTCAATCTCCATAGCGCCACCAACTGTCCAAAGTTGCACTCATGTTTATGCTAATAACTTTTGAACTGTAAGGGCTAGAAACAAAATTGATTCCTTGGCTCATGACGATTTGTACACCATGGCAAGTTTTTTTGCCATTTTCAATTTTCCGAAAAACCTACTTTTTCAAACTCCTCTTAGGCTGTTGATACGATTCTCATGAAAATTAGATCAGATCATCTTCAGACTATGGCGTCAAAAATGTAGGGAATTCAAGTTGATTTGTCAAACCGTTATCGAATAACGCTAAAACAAATTCGACAAAGTGCCCGCCAAAATGAACGTGAGGCTATATCTCTGCAACGCTTTAGCGTATTCTGACCAAACTTGGTGTGTTTTATGACAACCATGACCTGAGGCCACCTGCACAGTTTCGGTACAGTGCCACCTAGTGGTCAGGAGATATGGAAAATGGCTATTTTTGCTTATAACTTTTGAACGACTTGGCCAAAAACCACATAGATTCAGTTCAGCATGCCAAGTCGAACGGTACCAAATTTTCCCATTGACCATTTTAGGCGTCTGCCTTTTTTTTTTAAATCTTAAAATGCTATATTTTATGAACGCATTGATGTATCGTGAAACTCAGTATGTGTCTTCGGCACCATGCCCTGAAGGCACTCAAAAAAAAAATCCGGGCAGTGTCACCTTGTGGTCCAAAGTTAAAATAAAATTTCCAAATATGCGAATAACTTTTGATTAAATTAGTCTATTATAATGATCTTATTAGATTCCTTGGGTCATGCCGAGAACATAAATACCAATTTTGCCATAGTCAGCCAAACAACCATTATATCAAATTGCTAGTGAATGTATTTATGATTTTTTTCAGCCATTTTGCCTAAAATCATCTTAAAATGTCTTTAATCGCTCATTGTTGCAGTTGGTCCGATAATAGCAGGAATGTTTTTCCCTGATAATTGCTGCTTGCAGCTATATTTTAAGTTGAAATTGATTGATGGGTTCAGTTTTTATCCTTTGATGATATAATTCCTATTGGAATGGGAAGTTCACATCAAAGAGATTTCTATTTAAATAGCCAATCAGCTTTAGTTACAAAGCCATAAATCATGATTTGCCACTTGTTAAAGTGTAAACATTAGCAGAATTTTGTGAGGAAAATGTCCATTGTCTATTGCCAATAGTGTAGTGATAAATGAAACACAGGTCACACAGTAGTCACTTTCAAACCAAGCAGCTGTCTGTTGGTCAATATGGAAAATTCACATGACTTATTGAACCCCATGGAAATCCATGTGCAAATTTTTTGTCATCATACAGAATTCCCAATCGCTGTGGATTCCACACTGTCATTACTGGATTTTGCTCTTGAAAAATGTACCTAACAACAGTAAATGTGATCTATTGCAGGGAAGGGACATTCTCATAAAGCTCATCTGGTTGGACAGACATCTGTGCAGTGCAGGATGAGTCATCAATATTTTTGGGTCGTTTTCCCAGAAGAGAAATTATGAGCATGTATATCTTCTAAAAGAACATTTTGACAAGGTTTGAGTACATCTGCACATAAATGGCCTTAGGACTATATAACATATATGGATTAAAAGCCACAAAATTCCCATTTTGAATTAATCTTTAACAACGGAAAGAGATAAAAAAGATAAAATATTCAAAGGCATCAAACGTTTATAATTAAAGAACATTTCTCTAGTCTCCCATACTTTATGTGCTTTGCTGTGTATCGAACTGTTATGTTTAGAGTATGTTTGAATGTTTGTGTGTGTGCATTTGCCATGATTTCTGACTGCCAACATGTGACAGATGTCTTGAATGCAAGCTTCAGGGAACGCAGACTCGCACGCATGCCAGACGCCACCAGTGTGTGCCTTTCTGTCGCCACCGCCACGGTTCATCTGAGGAGAATACCACATGTTGACAGGTCTCCATGGTTACTGGAACAACTATAAACTGAAACAAATGGAGAAGAGATGAGGTAAGGTAGGTCAGAGAGATGGATATGGAGTGAGAAAATAACGGGGGAAAGGAAGTTGGGTGATGCAAGAGACAAGAAAGAGGAGACTGATAAAAGTAAATGACAGGCGATTGTTGCATGAATTTTGTCAATTTTGAACACATTAGTGCAAAAATAAAAAATAAATTGTTATTGCTTTAAGCAAGGACACATTGTATTAATCGAAAGTGGCAGTAAAGACATTTATAATGTTACAAAAGATTTCTATTTCAAAGCAACTGTTTTCAACATTGACAATAATATGAAATGTTTCTTGAGCCACAAATCAGCATATTAGAATTATTTCTGAAGGATCATATGACACTGAAGACCCGGACCGGAGTAATGACTGCTGAAAATTCAGCTTTACCATCACAGGAATGAATTACATTTTATGATATATTAAAATAGAAAGCAATTATTTTAAATTGTAATATTATTTCACAATATTACTGTTTTTACCCCCAACTTTTGATCGGACGTGAAATTTACTTATTTACTTGATTAATTCTTTTGTCTGGTCTTATTGTGCACAGTTCATCAACTTTTGTTTCTTTTTTTTGTCTTTGCAAACTTTGCCCATTTTTCTCTATCCAGTCAACTTTTGATAGGTAAAATTAGGGCCTGTCCTATATTTTGTCTCATTTCTCTCAAAAACATCATTTATTGAGTAAAAAAAGGTTGTGAACAGCGTTTCATGTTCACCTTAACAATGTCCTGAGGTGGATGTGAAAGAGAATGTGAGGTGTTTCGTTCTCTGTATCGGAACATTCACTGCTTCATCCATATTTAATTATTGTAAAAACACAGCTTCTGTTTTTCCCTGCAGGTACAACACTTCACACATTGAGCAGTCATTATCCTACTCACCGGCTGTACCTGAGTCACAGACAAAAAAGTGGACAGGATGAGTATTTTGGGGGTGGGGGGATGGAGAAGGCAGTGAAAATAAACTATCTCTGTATCGGAATGTTCTCTGTATCGGAACATTCACTGCTTCATCCATATTTAATTATTGTAAAAACACAGCTTCTGTTTTTCCCTGCAGGTACAACACTTCACACATTGAGCAGTCATTATCCTACTCACCGGCTGTACCTGAGTCACAGACAAAAAAGTGGACAGGATGAGTATTTTGGGGGTGGGGGGATGGAGAAGGCAGTGAAAATAAACTAAAAAAGCTGAGCCAGAAAGATATTTATAGTGTGATAAGAGAACAAGGTACTTGATGCAGAGAGAGTCTGTGGAACTTTTGATTACCTTCATAGTGTTTCTCTGCAAGTAACTGATTTCTCTCTCAGTGCGCGCGTGTGTGTGTGTGTGTGTTTGTGTGTGTGTGTGTGTGTGTGTGTGTGTGTGCGCACTTATGTGTGTTCTGACATGAACAATAACGCTATTCACTGTTTTCTGATAGCCCTGACCCATATACAGTGGCTATTCTTCACTTTGCATTGTACAATACAGCTCTTCCATTCAAATGAGTACATGCTCTTACAGAAAATAACCAGGGTTTTTCAAAGCCGCCTTCATATGCATTTAGAAATGTGTTCATTAATGCATTTGGAACAAGGTCAAAACTCTTAATATCATGAAACATGACAGAATGACAAAAATGTCAAAGCTGGGTCATGTCAATGTTTTTCAAAATGTAGCAACAGTGATTTCACTACTTGCGAATTTTTTTTAATAAAAAATATAATTCTGATTCAGTCAAATAATGCATGCAAAAGTGTGTCAGGTTACACATGTAACCATGCCATGGTTCCCTGTGAAGGGGAACGAGACACTGCATCCTCTAGAGTAGAGACCTGCACGGGATGGATTATTTGTTATTAAAGCATTAACATTCACAAACCACTGTTAATAAAAGCAAGCAGGCTACTGCATGCATGGTTTGGCATGACAGAATGCGTGCAAAGTGCGCTCCCTTAATAATTCCTAAAAAGCTGACATCTCAGTTCTTTGCAATCTCACAAAGCTCTGTTTGTCACGTACTGCTCTGAGACACAAAGGTTGAGGATCCAAATGCAGTATTTATTTGAAAGGGTAATCCAAAGACATAATCCAGATAACAGGAAAGAGGTCATAAACACAAAGTAAGCAGTACAAACAAACAAAAAGGCAGGGGACACAAGCAAAAAGGGGAATCCAAGAAACGGGCATAGATCAAAAACCAAGAAAACTGGAAGAACAGAGACAATGCTCGGAATTGCAGTAGAGACACTAAACAAGACTTTGCAGGGAATGAATGTGAAAACCAGGCTTATATGGGGTGAGCTAAACAAGGTAATGACATACAGGTGAATGTGATCATGGCTGATTAGTCTGGGCAAAGTATTATGGGAAATGTAGTTTGTGGATGTGTGGTGATTGTCCGGGTTGAAGTGCCCTCTGATGGTTATCCCGGGCACTCTCACTGGTGATCGTTACACTGTTATTATCAATGAAGCTGACTGCACAATGAATCTTTTATAATGTCTACACTTTGTTATAATCAGAGGATTTGTCAGCATGCAGAATTCAGCACTGAACAAAAATTCAGTTTTAAGCAGTAAGTGGATTCTATCTTAAATGCATCTGATTGGCCATTGCATTCAAGAATTCAACTAATCGTTTTTTTCTCCCGCATCCCGCACACACGAGAGCCTTACCGCCCGCGCCTGCGCCCGCACTCTGCCATCAAATCTAGTCCAGCGCTGCACTCTGTTTCGTTGGGTCCCGCGGGAATGCAGGTCTCTACTCTAGAGGACACATTGGGGAACGCCTTCAGCGTGACCGGTGTCTGAAGCACGTGTAAAAACACATGACAATGTCATTGGCTGACGGCAGTCTGTGATGTCACTACTGGTGCAACCGTGAGTATGTAAGGGCACCTGTATTCGACTTCATCAACTTCTTTGTTGGAAGGAGAAGTAGACAGGCAGGCCCGATGTATGGCAGAGAGACGCAGTGTCTCTTTTCCCTTTTCAGGGAACCATAGTTACATGTGTAACCTGACACGTTGCCTTTTGAATGGGAACTTGCTCTGTGTCCTCTAGAGGACACTTTGGGGAACAAAGGGAATGACTGCCTAAACGGCTGTGACAAGCACAAAACAAAGCTCAACAGACTTAGATGCCGGAGTCAGATTCACTTACTCAGGTCCACTGAACTGTCAGTGACAATATTCCCTATGGCCACCAGCCAAGCTATAATTAATTTAGCTTCTTAATTTAGACAGGCGGAGTTCAAAGGTCTGGTAATGCTAGCCTCTATGCTAGACATTATCTTTAAGGGAATACTGGCACAGGAAAATGGTTTCCTTGCCTGTCACTCATAACCTAAGGGAGCTGTCTACTTAAGGGACCCGCAATAGGAGGGAGACAGCTTCGACCTTGGTATAAACTTATGAAGAGACCGTCTGCTCGTAAAACCCAGCCTGTGGGGATACAGCCACAGGTGGACCTGGTTCAACCCCTAAACGCCACAGGGGAGCATTTGCTAGTGAAATTCTCCATCCTGCCTGACCTAAGGTCAGCCTATTGCAAGGCCAACATTCCTGAATTAAGAGTGTTTAACCAGTAAAAAAGGATGCAACGCTCAGGCAAAAAGCCGCTTCTCACCAGGGCCAGAGATGGGCTTTCTGGGGAGCCGAGGACTCAGCAGAAAAGACCCTCTGATCAAGAGGAGTCCAATGCTCACCCAAGACAGTGATCCCCAGATTAGACTAGGTTAGGACCAGGGATGATAGACCTATGATACCTATGAGGAAGAGTAACTATGCCTGTTAGAGTAACTAGAAATGGCTACAATAAAAAGCCGTGCCATAGTCTCCAAGGTCTACCTGAGCCGGAACAGAGCGTGGAGGTCCAGGAAAGAAAGGTATCCCAATTACGGGGAAGGTACCTTCAACAAGTGCCCCTGTAGTCTGGGGATCATCTCGAGCTCTCTTGTGGGCGCACCTACTTACAGACTCTAAAACTCAACCAAATTAACGATTGCCGGTACACAGGAGGAAACTGCCTACTTAGTAACCCAAATAGAGGAGGCAGCCACGACCCTGTTAGTATGCTAAAGTTTGTATCCTAGGCCCATAAAAACCCCAAAAGGGTGGCAGTTTCCTCTGGATAAATAAAAGATAAATAAATGAGCCAACTTCATTGCCACAAGGGAGCTGCCTGCATAAATGACTCCGATTGGGAGAGGCAACTACAACCTTGAACTTTAGTATACTAGAAATAAGGAGCCACCGGCTAAAAACTTGGAGGCGGCTGCTCATGATAATCATGAAGGGGCTACTTGCTCATACATGAGCTCCCCTTGCCTTGGAGATCGCCAGTGCTCAAAAGCTGTGACAAGGACCTTGTTTAGAATTCATAATGTGTAAGGTGCACTTGTTCTATGAGCCTCAAGGTGGGCTTCCAGAAGCTTTTGCAAATTTGGGGAAGCCCACCTTGGCAATACCCAAGGGAGCCTCCTACTTACTAAACCCAACACTAGGGCGAGGAGGCTATCCCCTGTTGGTATCAAGGGAGCTTCCTACTTAAAAGGAACCCCTTCAGGGGTGAGAATACTCTATTAAATACCCATGAAGGAACTTCCTATCTTAAGCATGACTGGTTGCTAGCACTGTTACTCTCAATAACCTCCCTCAGATCCTTCTTCGCCTTCCTCTGACCTTAAATAGCTTTAACCTTAAATCTGTGTCTAATTCCTCAGAATTAGATTCAAATGAATCAGAACCAGAGCTAGCTAGAGGAGCTAAAACAAAGATTTTCCTGTTCGCCTTCTCCTGCGCTCAGCCTACAACCCCCACGCTCGATCCCGCCTCACAGCAATGGGCTGTAGGACCCGAGCCACAGAGAGTAGGTGCTAAACTCTCATCTCTCATGTAAAAGTCAAATTTGGGTGGAAGAAATCACAGCGACCACATCACACAACATTCATTTAACTCCCTTGGAAGTTAGGCACGCTAAAGTTCAAATACAAGATTCTGTCACTCTGAAAGAATCATGCGAGAACAGCCACGAATGCATCGCTATGAGTGCCTTCAACTCCCTCGAGAGCCGAACGTGCTTGTGCAAATGCTAACTACTATGCCTCAGCAGAAAACAGAAAAACAAAGCTTCTTACCAGTCTCTGTAGATTAGTGATGTTACGTATGACACTGAAGCTTCAATGTGCGTATCGCACATGCAACGCAATTTCCATTGAAGCCCCTTATCGGGGTGTGTATTGGTTTCCCAGAGTCCTGTGATAGATGACAAATGAAGCCTCACTTTCTGTCCAATCACGTGCGCGTTTCGCTTTGGGTGTCAGAAGGTTCGAACCCCAGATCTTACTTAACGAGTCCTTGTTGGCTCAGTCTGGTTGATGGGTTTGTGAGGAGAGTGCTGTACTTTGAAAGTTAATCAATACATTACATTTAAATAACCAAAACTACTTATTCTTTTTTGTTGTTGTTGTGTCTTTTTCTTTTTGTAAAATCTTTGCACTTTCTGTGTTTTTTAGGTATTATTATTGTTATTTGGGGTTAGGGTGGGCTTAGGGGAGAGGGGATAGGGTGTTGGTGTTTGGTGATGGGTTTGTATTTAGAGCAATGGCAACAGCCAAAAAAAGGAAGACTTCCCCTATCTGGTAATATTTGGAGCTTATAGCTTCTAACGTATGTATTTCTAAAAAAGAAGTAGAAAAAATAAATATATATTTATTTATTATTTACATTTTTACTTATTTTATTATTGTATTTTATAATTGTTGACCGTTGATGTGTCTTATATTCAGTCAATGTACATGTACAGTCACTCCCAATAAAAAAAAAAATTCTTCTCACACTCTTCTGAGGTGGAAACCTTTGGCTTCTGTTGGACATTGCTGTAGACCAGCACAAACAAAGCTCAAATGCCACTTCTGATGTGACTCTAGAAGTGGATAAATACCTTACAGAGACAAACATACAAAGAGCTGAAGATCCACTGAATGCAGAAACATGTCTACCCCCATCTATATACATTGGTATTACAGTTTCTTTGTACCCCGTCCTCCTCTGTACCATGTGAATGAGTGTTCTCTAAGGCTGTCTAAGAGGAGAAATAGACTCAGCCCCAACACTGTGAAACAGCTTTTGTTTCTTAATAAAAAATAATTAAAAACTTTATCACCTTTCTGCCATTCCTACGGTTACATAAGCACTATCACTGCCAAGTGTCATAAGCACATTTAATAACAGAATGATCCTATCACACAATGTCCTTATTCACTATGTGTGTGTGTGTGTGTGTGTGTGTGTGTGTGTAGAGAGAGATAGTAGGCCGACATTAGATCTTATTGAATCATATAAGCTAAATCAAACACAAACGTGTAAAGCTTTTATTTGTACACATAACATTGAAACTATGGAGTGTGTTGTGGTTGCTTCATCATTCCCCAAGAAAGGTTTGCATTTGCTTATTAGAAGGATTTTGACATTTCCAAAACGAAAACGTTTGTAGTTTTTTACTTCATCGTAGCATTTGACGTTTTCCATTTGAAGGACATTTCAAACGCCTCCCCTTCCACTATGCAGGGAATGACATTAGCCACTTTTCCAGTGCCAGTGCGCCAGGGCTTTTAACAGGCCGGGCGAGGCTAATAGCCTCGGACCTGTAGCACCGAGCCCCAAACCACGCTGTGTTTCCACCATCGAGCCAGAAGCTCCACAGCGCTTCACTAAAACCCGCCCATAACACGCCTCTCTGGAACAGCATCACAGAAACCCATCAATTCACCAACAAATGGAAGTTTTATCAGAAAACTAATCAGAAAGAAATCCCTGGAAACTAGCAAGGTCGCAGAATATGATAAAAGCAGTCATTTGTTGGCATTTTTGTTGTTTACTTATAGATTTAAACCAAAGCATCGATGTTTTACCACAGTTTTACAATAATAGGCCTAAGTGAAGCACTGATCATAATGAATTAATTTGTGTCAAGATTGCACATTAATCACACAGAAATAAAGTGATATTTACCGTTATTTCACAAAAGAGAGAGGACACGCATGATTCAGTCGCATCTGTTTCTGTTTATTTGTAGTCACAGAACATTGTGTTTACATCACATTTAGAAAGAACAATCATTTCTACAATTTCTTCCACCAAAAATATGACCTGGGGAGCTTTAGCACTCTCTCAGTGACAGTCCCAATACAGATATTTTTTCAGTCAGAGAAACAGAGGAAGCTCCCGAAAAAACAGACTTGCTTTATTTTATGACATAGGCGGAGCTAAATATGGATATCAGACAGTCCGGTATAAAGAGACGAGACTTACTGACAAATAAAATAAATACACGATTGTGATAGCCTTTATGATTTGTCTGATTTCTATAAGTGGTCATATTTACCATGTTTACTATGGTAATGGTTAGTGCGCATAGTCAGTGATCAGAATCCACATCGGATCACAAACAGAAGTTATTTCAAACACTCACTGCTGTCTGAAAGTGAGTTTTGAGCTAAAATGATTTCTTTAAAATGAAGTCTTTAATGCTGATGTTAGCTATGAAATCATCCGCAGCGCTGCAGTCTCCAGACTCGGATAAACTCGGCCTTTGTTCATGACCACACCTCTAGGCCGAGCTGGCCCGCTTTGGATCAAGGTATTCAGCGGGCCAAAAAACCCTGGCTGTGGCCCAGAGGAAGCCCTGATGAGGCCCGATCAAGCCCCGGAACTGACAGTGGAAACGCGACTGGTACGCACTAGCACGCCCGCTTTTGGCCTGACAGTGGAAACGCGGCTATTGAGTGCTTAGGCCCAGGGCTGCAGGCAGGTCCCAATCACTGTGGTCCTAAATGTGAGCTAGTTAGAGGGGAATTCCCAAGAAATGTTTTATTTCTCTGATCGTCATCTGTGCATTTCAAGACGTTTGAAGGCCAGAAAAATTGGATAACATTAGCTTTAGAACCATGCCAGTGGGCAGTATTATTGTTCAATACCTGTTCACTCCTCATATCCATCTCTCTTTTTTTCTCTCTCAGTCTCCTTATCTTGCCCTGTCTCTTCACTTCATTAAGCTGAGCTTTGACTGATAGTCTTTTCATTTTTGTCTGTCTCAGTGAAGAAAGTAAACAGGGTCAACTGATATTTAGCCTATATGTTTTATTAATCATTTTCTTAGACAAGTTAATTTACTGAAGGCTATGAATACTAGGTAAATAAGTTTATTAAATTCATCCACAATATGTACACATTCATTATCTTATGCCTAATATGATGAAAACGGCTATGTTTCTTGTACCCTCACATTAACAGTTACTAATTATTACATTACATGAATCACTTAAATTATATAGGCCTATTTTCAATTAAAAATGTAAAAAGTTTATTATTTTGCCTCATTATTGTTCTTGGCCGTTTAACATTTCTATCCTAAAACAGCTTTCAAATATGAAATGTTTAGTTTAGCTACTTACATTTTATCTCACACTTTATGACCTTTAACTGAAACATTGAGTTGTACTGGAATTCGCGCTAACTAAGCAGCTTCTGTGAACATAAAGCCCGGCTGTACATCTCAAATATTTTGACATTGACGAGCAATGACAGACTGTTGAGGCAGCTCAGATGAGACGATGTTCAATTTCCTTGCAGCACTAAAGTAGAGTAAATACTATATTAGGCAATTATTTCACAACATTTCTTATATACACCTCGGAACTCGGTGACCTCATAGCTGGCTACGGCCATGCTTAGGCCCTGTCCCACATGGCACACTTCTTGTTGGTCTTGTGGACTTGGCAATGGCAGCAGCGTGCAAGTACACAAAAGTAAAACAGTACACGAAAAGTACCCGAATGACCTACTACTTCCGTCGAGATTCTGAAGTGTGCATCCACTGGACACTCTAACTATACCATGAGGAGTTGTGAATGGCAGTGAAGCAATGCAACTGACGCTGTGGGTCACAACAACATTCGTTGTTTCTTCTGTGAAACAATTACTCCTTGTGGACAGATTAATAAGAGCAAAAAAAATTTGAAGCGTGAGATTAGTGTACAATACATAGTATGCCTGTGAGTGTACATAGTATGTTAGAAAAATAGGGCTGCGTGCATACTATGCTAATGTTGAAACCTGTATTGTTGAATGTGACATTGAGTGAAAAGGAATACTCTTTGCCATCTCTAGCAGAAAGGAGTTCCATTTTTCGCTGGAAAGGAGTGGTTACAGATGTTCAGGAAAGAACGCCATTCCAGAGGGGAGGAAATGTTTGGGGAAAAAATTCATGACAAAACTGAATTAATTGTTCACCATAAGACTAATAATGTGTCCTAACAAAGGAAATAGGGTCAATTTTGATTTTATGTGGACTTTAAAGGTGACATGAAATGGAAGTTGCTATAGTATTTTCTTCCCTCTTGTGACATATCTGAGTGAAACAGCTTCTCAAACAAGAACAAATGTAGGGCGGGACTTGATTTTGTCCTTCGGGAATTGATTGGATCGTTGTGGTTTGCCATTACTGTGATTTAATGTGAGTGACAAGTTGCCCCACCCTCGCACCAATAGACACGTCATCAGAGAAGAGAAGAGATGTCGCTTACAAGAAATGTCGATTACAAGTGCACTTTTTTTTTAACTGTGTGCACTGATAAATCATTCCATAAAAAAAAGGATTGTTATTTCATTTTTATTTCATTGTGATTTTAAAGGGTCCAATTGGGTACTTGTTGTGCACTACACACACAAAAAATGCTGGCTTGTTTGAAACCATGCCAAACATGGTTTGAAACAAGCCAGCATTTTTTAGAGTGTACGCCTGCGTTTTTTGTGTGTGAACAATACCTATAGAATAGTATGAAGTATGCAAATTCCATGTTCTTTTTTCTGTTATAGAGGCTGGCTGTCACAGAACCAATTTCTAATTTTTCTCAGGACACTTATTTAAATGATATATGTCAGGTAGATGGGCAATTTTATGCATGGAATTGTGGAGATGCTTACTGCAGCTTATAAATATGCGCTGTCCCATATTTTCTAAAATGACGGCATTTATGTGCACGCAAATGTACAAACTTTGCAACTTTCGCATTAACGTTGCAGGTGGTGATGAATGACTCTGAAAATGAGTTTCTCCGGAGAGCTTCTCACGCTCTCGTCAGGAGGGAGAGGAACAGGAGAAGATCAATGGCCTTCAGTAGCTGAAGTAATTCTCTCGTGGCTCGCCGGCTGCTTAAACCGCTCATGTTTCCACAGAGCTGTCAGATGGAGCGCGAGGTCTCATTGTTCAGAGATGACACCGAGTGAATCCATCGATGGTCGACCTGATCCAATCCTATAAGGAGAGATGAATTGCTGTGGTTCATATAGGCCTAGCCAATAGAATCACGTGCATGTTTATTCATGTATTTACATTAACATACAAGCATACCTACACTGTAAAAAAAAATCCTGTAAAAAAATGGTAATTTACTGGCAGCTGGGGTGCCAGAAAAAAACCCATAAAATACCATTTATAACTGTAATTTTACATAAAATCTTGTTTTTTCTTTAGCTTTTTAATGTTTAATGAAGTATTGTATTTACTATAAAATAACAACCAGCCTCTTAATTGCAAAATAATGCTTATTATTAGTTTTTATTTAATATAAACAGTATAACCGTTTTAAAACTCGTAATGGTTTTAAAACAATTGCAGCAGTAATATAACAATACAAAAATTTGTTACAAAAAAAATGTAGCATACATGTAAGCCTAACCTTTTGAAAATGTTATTTTATACACTACACACACATACACAATGTGTACATGTTTATGTACAAAATGTTGGGCAGGACTTGATTATGTCCATCGGGAATTGATTGGATGACTGGATGGTTGTGGTTTGCTATTGCTCTGATCTGATGTGAGTGACAGGTTGTCCCGCTCTCATGTCAGTAAACACGTCATTCAGAAAAGAGATAACATTGCAAGTGGGAGAGGATTTTAGTTAAAGCTGCAGTAGGGAGTTTTGAGAAAATGTTGACTTAGCCTGAAAATTTGAACAAGCACAACTTCCAGGTCCAACCCCCTTGCTCTCTGCTGCGCTACAGCCCTCCCTCCACAGCTCCTCCCCCACAGCGGAGCCTGCCGTGAACGCGCAGACTAGTAAACAGGACCACCGATGACGGCGGATTATAAACAGTTATGGAACATTCACTAATAGGGACGAAACATCAACAATATGCTTTACATTGACTATGGCCTGCCCATACTTTGACTACAAACTTGGTCCTCAAATCATTATGCATTTTGCAATACATGTAACTTTATAACGTTGCACTCTTTCTATAAGTTATAAATAGCTAGTAAGATAACGTTAAAGGATTAGTTCACTTTTAAAAAAACTTTTGCTGATAATTTACTCACCCCCATGTCATCCAAGATGTCCATGTCTTTCTTTCTTCAGTCGAAAAGACGAGTGCCAACGTTTTTGATGAAAACATTCCAGGATTTTTCTCCATATAATGGACTTCAATGGGACACAAACGGTTCAAGGACCAAATGACAGTTTCAGTGCAGCTTCAAAGGGCTTTAAACGATACCAGACGATGAATAAGGGTCTTATCTAGCGAAACGATCGGTCATTTCAAAAATAAATAAAAAACTAAGTTTTATAAGCACAAATGCTCGCCTTGCTCTGTTCTGTGATGCACGTTCGTGACTCTCCTGTTCGAACTCGTTCATCAAAATGAACAAATCTTTTTTCGAATCATTTCGTTCGTTGAATGAACGAAATGACTCCGAAAAAGACTAGTTCAAAATGAACAAATCTTTTTTTGAGTCATTTCGTTCGTTGAATGAACGAAATGACTCGAAAAAAGATTCATTCATTTGGATGAACGAGTTTGAACAGGAGAGTCAACGACGGTACGCACTCGCGCTGTGCAAGAGAGGGGTGATCAGCGCGTACACGAGCGTGATTGACACTGCTAAGACATTCCTCCTGGCTCTGATTGGTTGTTTCTGACCGGGAGCGGTGTATTTCTGCAAATGGCAATAGGACCACTGGGAGGAGCCAGAGGAGCTTGATTTTTTCACAGATTATCTGTCTCATATTCTACTGTCAGGACATAATGACAGTTTTAGCAAATATTTGTTTACAAAAGTTACCTACTGCAGCTTTAATGATTACAAGGGCACATGAATTAATAATAATTATGTGCACGATAAATCATTTATAGTAACACTGCAATATTCAATAACAAATCATTTAAAAATCATTGTCAGTTTGGATTTCATGGTGACTTTAAACAATAATGGCACTCTTGAATTGATATTTCAAAAGCTTTAAAAAGTATTATTTTGATAGCATTTGTAAGGTGATCTCTCATGTAGGCAAGTGAACAGTAGCTTATTTCTTTTGATAATAGCCAACATATGTCGTGATGGTCAGTCTCCATCTCCATGCAGACCTTCTACATCACTCCGAGACGTTTTGATAAACTCAGCTCGTATGGAGTCTGGCAGTGCAGAAATTGCTTCGTGAGCGTCTCGTGCGATTGTTAAAACTGCTCGCGCTCTGTGCTTAGGTCGTCAATCACATCAGCACCCCTCCTTTGGGCTCAAGGGCTTCAGCGGGAGAGCTAAATTGGCTCTAGCATCATCACCGCCGCTGTCGCCGTCTTCACTGAAGAGCTTTTTTGGGTGAGAATTTCTTTTTTTTTGCTCGTGGTGCAGAAAAGCAAGTCTGTCTTCTGTCTTCCTTTTCAAGTTCCTGGGGGCAGAAGGGAGCCACTTGCTGTGTGAATGATATGAAAAGCCTTTAAAAAGCACATTAAAATGGGGGAAGTTGTGCACAAAGAGGCGTTCTCTCCTGGTTGGGGGAGATATCGAGAATCACAAACGTCTCTGGGAAGTGTACAGAAAGGTTAAACGAAGAAAATGGCCTGCGTCAGTACACAGAAGTATTGCATAACAAGCACATCAACAAAACACCTGTATAGGTTACGTCTTGAGTTGCTGAGGCCGGAAAATTTACAAGTACTGCATGAACTCTGGATGTATGAAAAAGTATTTGTGACTGTGTAGTTGGTCTCAAATAGCTTAATGGACCTCAGGGAGAGCTGTTTGTTGGCCGCTTTTCATTTTTTATATCCTCAAGGTTAAACCATCAAACCAATCCCAGTTCATAAGGTCTGTCTAATGCTTTGCAATGCAGTTCATAGTATTAAAAATCATTTTTTGTTGATAAAATGGGAACCCTGAATGATTAAGCAGATTTAAACGTCAAATAAAACAGAAGAATTTTTAAAGCACAATTAAAAAAAAAATAACTGAGTGAAAAAACGTTTTGAGGTAATCGACATAAATCCTCATATCCTGTCGATTGAGCTTAACTTGTACCAAAAAGTGTTTTTTGCAGGAAGAAGAACCTTTCAGTGAACCGTTAATAGAACCGTTTTTTTTTTTCTTTTTTTTTTTTTTTTTCTTTTTTCTTAGTGTAAAGAACATTTAAAAAATCTAGAATTCTAAAATCTATAAAATAACCTTTTGTGAAATGGAAAAGTCCCATTGATGTTAAAGGTTTCATAGATGCCAATTAGGAACCTTTATTTTTAAGTGTGTACTGGACCCAGAATTTTCTTTTCTTTAAACAGATATTTATCCACATTATTGGAATTATGTATGTATGTACACATAATAGAAAACCAGCAGTAAAGAATCAACAAGAGCTTTCTGGTGCTGCCGTCAGAGATGTTTAGAGAGCAGTACACTGATGTGAGGCTTCTGATGAGGAAGAGAAATAAAAAGAAACTTGCTAAGATCTCCTGACCATTATTCTGGGCTGGCTAAAAACATTGTCACAGTTGCTCCAATTTGATTTATTCAATAAGTCCCTTTTAAAACTGTTATGTGACTAATTAAAAATGTGTTTTAAAGTTGGCAGAGCTTTTTGTTTGAGCAGTGACTTACTCTACCTGCCGCAGAGGAACAGAAAAAAAAATGCTCTTCAGCCAAGGTCTGAATCTGAATCGCTTTATGTGTGAATGAAAGTGAAAAAAGAAGAAGAGAGAGAATGAAATGACCTGCATGACCATGTGTCTCATTTGTTCGGTGGTCTTGAGCATGTAATTCCTTCATGCTGAATTTTAATAGGATAATGTACTTCATGTTTCACACAGTGCCACACTTACAGGCCTTATGGACTACCTGTCAGAGGAATACATGAATATATTACACCATGAAGCATGATGAAAAACATCATCTCTGCAAATCCTCAAGGATGATCTCCTCATTTCACACTTATTTTATTATCCAATCGGAACTGACTAGTACAATACAATACATAGCATACTTGTCAGGTTTATGTTCCATTCTGTTGACCATGGCCGTTTCTCAATATGTGTTTTTAAGCAATCTTGCGTCCTTGTGTTCATTGTAAGCCCGTCTAGATCGGTCCAATGGAGGCATCCGATAGAACTGCGCTACTGTCTTTCCGCGTGGCAAAGTAATTTAATTCCATTTAAGCTTTTATCTGACTCTTCTATCTGGTTTCCCACGTACACTTCTCTAAAGTAAGATTAAATTAAAACAGACGTAACGGTAAGACACACCCAAATTTAGATTGGTCAAGCAGCATTTATTATGTCATGTAAATGTATCATGCCAATTTCATAATCAGTTCAAAGATAATTAATACAATAACATCAAATGCTCAGAGATAACGATAAAGAGTAAAAGGTGTAGGTTAAACCCGACATTTTGAAAAATACATAATGCTGAAGTCTTTGAGATCCTTCAACATTATGGGCTGATCTGAGTTAAAGAATCGCCCTGAGTCTCTTGTTGCATTTCTTTATATAGACAGAAACTTCTTTCACATGGAAACATTTACTAACTATGGGAATTTGCATTCAGAGTTTACACCTTTTGGGAGCAGAATGCCATTTGGCTGGAAGACACACCCTCCTCTGTGTGCCAGTTATCTCTAAACTCTTAAGAACTTTATTACCTTTTGGTTTACTTCTTTGGGGATGAGACATTTGTACTAGTCACACTAAGACATTTCAAATGATATCAAACATGTATAAAACTGTATGATAAAAATTCACATTAAACCATATAGATTTTTGGGTGAATTTTGGTGATCTCAGCATGAGAGAGAAAGGAAGAGGGAAAGAGATATATTCTGAGGTGAGACTTGTGTCTCAAATAGTGATGCTAACTTCACAAGATAGAGTTCAAATGTTAATTTCTTTTGTTTTCTCAGAGAGTTGCCCTCTCTTCCAGTTCTTCCAGTTTTTTCAGTCTAACATCATCAACCGTTGAAGTTCAATTCCAGGGCTGCATCCAAAATCGCATACTTCCCTACTGTATAGTAGGTGAAAAACAGTATGTCACAAAAAAGTATTCATTCAAAAGGAGTCTGAATTAATAGTACATCTTAAAAGAGTAGGCCAAAAGTCCCTGAATGACTACTTCTTCCTGCGAGAGACTGAAGTGTGCATATGATGGACACCTTACTATCCCATGAGGCCACGGGAGATGATGTGACGCAACTGACGGTAGGTCACTTGATAAGGGCAGCGTGGCAAATGTTGTTCGTCTAGATTACATTCATACTACACACATTCATACTATATAGAAAGTACTTTTTTTAGTGGTCACGAAGCAATTACTTATTCAAAATAAGTACATAGTCAAGAGAGTATATGATTTCGGACACAGCCCAATACTCGAGAACGCAAGTGTAGAGGACGCACGAAAGTACCTGTATGTGTTCTTGATATAGCTTTAAACTTCTCGTTCTCACTTAAAATATTTCTGCTGCAAGCTCGCAAATAGGTAAAGGCTTGTGAAAGTAAGCTTTTGTCCCTTTGTTTTTCTTAATTTTAATAAAGTGGTAGCTGAACAAAGCCTGCAGTATTTTCATTGGTATATGAAAAGTATATGAAAATTGTGCACCTTCTAGGGGGTCTCTAGTTCTAGGGGACATCTATACATTTTAGTGATGCTGGATTATGCTACCCGATATCCTGAAGCTGTTCCGCTTCAAAAAGCCACAGCCAAACAGGTGGCCAAAGAGCTCTTCCTCCTCAGTAATAGGGTAGGGATCCCAAAAGAGATCCTAACAGATCAGGGGACCCCCTTTATGTCAAGGTTGTTAAGGATATGAGTAACCTGTTGAAAATCAAACAACTCAGAACCTCAGTTTACCATCCCTGAACAGATGGACTTGTAGAGCGCTTCAATAGAACCACAAGCTTATGCTGCGCAAAGTAATTGATAAAGATGGACGAAACTGGGACCAGCTTCTAACCTTCCTTCTGTTTTCAATGAGATGGGTACCCCAACCCTCTCGGGATTCTCCCCTTTTGAATTGCTCTACCCACACAAGCCAAGAGGGCTCTTAGACATTGTCAAAGAATCTTGGGAAGAACAGCCCTGTCCACATAGGGCTCTAATCGAACATGTGGAAACTAAGAGAGAGGGGATGGCATCAGTGTTCCCCATTGTCAGAGACCACATGAAAAGGCCCAGAGGGAATAACAAGCCACCTACAACCGGGCCGTACAGCCTAGGGAGTTCCAAACAGGAGATAAGGCTCATACCCACTGCGGAAAGAAAGTTCCTCGCCACCTGGCAAGGGCCATTTGAAGTAGCAGAGAGTTGGAGAAGTAAATTATAGAGTGAATCAGCCAGGTAAGAGGAAGTTACAACAAATTTACCATGTTATCCTTCTGAAAAAGTGGCATGCAAGAGATGAATTCTTTGGTGGTGGCCTAACCACAGAGAATGTTAATGGTACAAGAGATGAAGTCCAAGTCAGTCAGTCAGATTCTGTAATGATTTCAGGAAACTAAATGAAGTGTCACAGTTTAAATCTTATCCAATGCCACATGTAGATGAGTTGATTGATCGGCTGGGCAAGGGCAGATTTATTACCACCCTTGATTTAACCAAAGGATATTGGGCAGGTTCCTCTTTCTTAAGCATCAAAAGAAAAGACAGCCTTCACTACCCCAGAGGGGCTATACCATTATGTTCATCTACCTTTCGGTCTACATGAGGCAACGGGCTGATGGGCCGTGTCCTCCGACCTCATCAAAGGTATGCTGCAACGTATTTAGATGACGTGGTGGTGTGTAGCCGGGATTGGGAAACCCACTTAATGCAAGTACAGAAAGTGTTGGATTCAGTAAGAGAGGCGGACCTCACAGCTAACCCTAAAAAGTGGACGAGGCCTAGTTAAACCCCAAGAGCTCAAAATCAATGCCATACAAGACTGGCCAAGGCCATCCACAAAGACCCAAGTTAAGTCCTTCCTGGGTCTGGCCAATTACTACAGAAGGTGTGTTCCTAACTTTGCTAGTCTGGTTGCTCCCCTTAAAGAAATGACCACGAAACAACACTCCAGGATGGTGAAATCGTCCGAAAAGGCAGAGGAATCGTTTGTACAACTATAGATTGAAGACCCTTTGGTACTACCTTCTAGGGCGGAAGTTTGTCCTGGTAGCAGACCATGTCCCGTTACAGTGGATGGCAAGGAATAAAGAGACCAATAGGAGGCTAACTCGATGGTCCCTGAGCCTCCAAGCATTTCATTTCTCTGTCGTTCACAGACCCGGACCTTGCCATGGCAACGCTAATGCCCTCTCACGATGAAATACCCTCTACACCTGAGTTGATTATTAAAAAGAAACCAGTGACTTGATCTCTGCCTGGACTCGATTTGTGAAGCAACCCACACTTTGGTGATACCCTACCTCTCACGATGCCACAACCCGATATAGTGCACTTCTAGCTTTTGTCAAAATACCTTGCAAGATGTATGATATTCCATCGTGTAAGCAATGTCAACAGTGATTACAAGGTGTTTGGTTTCATTTCTTTCACATGTTGATGTTCTAGATGACTAATCTATTCTTGGGCTATGGATAGACGTCTATTAAATTTTCGCTGACAGCCCAAATTTTGCCTTGTTTTAGCCTAGACGTCAGGGCTGTGTTTGGAAAGACTGTTAGAAGTCTTCTAAACGCAAAATTTTTGGGTGGCTACTCTGCTCAACACTGTAAAAGCACACTGTAAATAGAAACATTTGATCCTCTCCAGAGTGCAAACACAAATAAGCACTGGAGAGCTGGCCAAATCTGTTTCGCCAATGACTATCCTATTATTACAGCTTTAGCCCTCTAGCACCCCCATGGAAACGGGCCTGATCGAGCCTCAGGAGACTCTGGCATATAACAATTAGACCGTATAAACTAAAATCTTTGTGACTCACCTAATGCAAAGGTTGGTGTTGTTTAGCATTTAATAAGCACTGTATTTCGGGCTGAAGAGAAGAAAGTTGCGAACGAACATAAGGCTTGACGTAAAGATTATTCTGGTATAATAATGTGTAAAGCCAAAAAAATGCAACGTAAAGCTAAAATAAGCTAAACAATGTAAAGCTTCATTTCAGGAACACAGAGTAGAGCTTGTTCTCCGCTCCCACACATGTGAAGACTAGCACTAGGTTTTCTCTTTACTTGTAGATGAAGAAACATCTGCATGTGTCATTTTCAGCGACCCTGCTGATAAACATTTATCAATGTTTAAAGATGTTGTAACCTACAGTAACTGTATGCAACAAAAATTAAATAAATTGTTGGTCTATTCTTATCACAGCCAATGTGAGCTTAAGTATTGAATACACAGTAACAGTTATACATTTTTCGTTATTTCAACCACTGGCCTATAATAATATGAAAGAAATGTTTCAATAGATTATGACATTTGTTTGTGATATTATGTTGTATGTAGTGTGCATTGGCCGCTCTACTTATATCACAACTAACAAGATCGCAGCACATCTCAAATCTCACATGGATGCTTTCTGTGTCCTCGCATCCTTCTGAGTTCATTCTTTCAATGTAGCCAGGCAAGATCGGTCTCCATGAGAACGCAAGTCCGTTCTTTGCATTCTTAAAATTTAGAAACAGCTATTTTGACATTCTGTTTTGTTTCTTTTAGTTTCTGTTTCCCTGGTCTGTTTAGTTTCTGCTTACTTGGTTACTATGTCCTTGTTTGTTTTTATAGTTAGTTACGTATTAGTTTCACATGTGTCTAGTTTGGTTTCCTTTGTTTTAACCCTGTATTTATAACCTTGTGTTTCAGTTGTTCCTTGTCAGTTATAGTTTGCGTTATTCTCCAATGTGATCACCTGCATGTTCTTTCTGAGAGCCTTTGGATTATTAATAAAGACTGTTTGTTTGTTACACCGAAAGTCTTGAAACCTAATGAACAAAAACCTTGTTCAATAACTTTTATATTGATTAAATGTAAAAAAATATTTTTATAATTCAATTACCCATCAAATAATTGTATTATACGCCTCAAAGAATCACTAACAATTTATTTTTCCATTACTATTGATTTATTGTTGACACTTACTGAAAAACGAGGAAAACTTGGATATATTATGTATTTTTATTATAACTGGACAGTCTGATCCATATTCAAAAGATTTTGAAAAAATAAGATTTTTTCAGTCTTTGTTAATGGACTTCAACCAGGCTTTGCTGTTAGATCACATTTAATATTGAATTGCATTATATTAAAATAATGTCTATATTCTTTTGAGACCAATTATTTCAGCTTACTTTGGGCCACACGGGTCCGCAATTACAATAGACGACTCTTGTAATTGTGACACAGAGGGTCGCAAAAGGCAACTGGTGAGATCTGACATTGACCTTTTTCTTCCAGGAAACATAACAGAAAAAAAAAAATGCTAGAGTTTAAGAAACTTTTGCAAAATGAGCATAACCATTTATGCACTGTAGGTGCCGCTTGACAAGCGATTTGCATAATGATCATGCACACATTTGATAAAACAACAACTTATTAAAAAATAATATAACCAGAATATTACAAATGCTACAACAAAATACAGTGTTTCATTATCAAGGGGCTGTTCCATAAATGAAGTTTAGAAAAGCGGGGATTAAATTCCAAAACCGGACTTGAATGAGCCTAACAAATAAGTTGGGGCTAAAGTGGTTCCATAAAAGGTAATTGAAGTTCACGCAATCTCACTAATTTGATCCAGGTTTATCTAGTCTAGATAATTCACGCGTTTCTGAAGCAGCCCTAGAGGTCGATCGTGGATCAAATCGATCCACCATCAAACAGCGTATATTTTGTGCTGTTTTATGCGTTTGTGACATGTCCCCCCCCCCCAGTGCAAAAATTACATTTTACAGTTATATTCTCCATCTGTAAATGTGAGAAAGTCGTGCAAATGTATCCATTTTGCTGCTAATCTTCATATTGAACGAGCGCTGCTGCGCGCATGCGTGCCAAATAGGAGCGCAATAATTCTGACTAAAATATACATTTTGCTTGGAAAATTAATATGCGATATTTTATAACACTAGAAATATCTTCTAATTATAATAATTTCTCTTTAGGGTGTTGGATAAGTTGCAGTGAACTTCTAGCTCATTACACTCATATATTTTATACTTCTAAGAAATTGAACAGAAGTAGCCTAATTCAGGGAAGTTTTTTTTTAAAGAAACTAAATATATAAAGATACAAAATATAGTTTTGGGTATAGGACCTATGCTACTTTATAAAGATGATATATACTTATTTAGAATGCTGAGAATTACAACTTTTAATTCAATAATTTTTTTGAGAAAGCAAGAATCTCCAGTTTTAAATGAGTGGTTAGATTTAGTTTCTAAAGTACATTATGGAGAGGATAACATTAAATTAAGAACAAATGTATACATTTTGAAAAGATATGTGCAACTATAAAATCAAAGAATATTCCAAAAAATAAAGGAATATATATTGGCCTACATTAACTACATTTTTATGTAACCTTCCCTTTTATTTCTAGTTATTTGTTATTTTATTTATTTACTTATTTAATATTTAATATTTGATATTCAAATAATATTAGGCTACTTGAATAACTATTAGGAATTATGTGTCATTCATTATAAGAGTTTGATATATGTGAATGTTATATTTTTATTAATATTTATTTATTGTTTTATTTATATGTATGTATTGGTATTATCTAGGGATGGGCATATTACTCGATCACTCGAGTACTCGAACGTGACAGCGACGATCGATCTCAAAAACGATGATCTGAGTTTAAAAAAAATATTTTTTTTCTGATTGGTTATAGCAGCATTTTGGGCGGCACCGAATGGTTAGCTTTGAAAGAGCGCAGTCCAAAATCCAAACTGAAAACAGAGAAAATGGCGTCAAAGTCACGTAGTGATGTCTGGCTTCACTTCGACAAAATAGATGAAAAAACAGTTCAGTGCAAAATATGCAGCGCCAAGCTGTCACACAAATCTACCACAAGTACAATGCGTTATAATCTTGTATTTGTACATAAAATGTCTTCCGATACCACCAAAGACGCAACTCAGACGAGCATCGCATCTTTTACCGTCAGACAGAAATGCACCGCAGCCAGAGGTGAAAAGATGACACAACTAATCATCGAAATGATAACGAAAGATTTGCTACCCATTCGTTTTGTCGAAGGAGAAGGGTTTAAAAATTTGATGAATTATGTTGAGCCCCAGTATGACATCCCATCGCGCAAGACGGTCACGGTTGAATAAAGTAGCCTAAAATTATCAAGTGTGTTCATTTTTATGATGACATTTCCTCTAAATTGTATTCAGATATCATATTCAGTCATGTGTTGTTCAGTAATTTAAGTCAGTTTTACTCTAACTAAAGTGTAATGTTAGTCAATATAATGTAAAATAACATTTTGTTTTATCAGAAAGTGCTACTGTAATCCAAAATATTGCTTAAATATTAAATTGGTATTATTTTCTCCATGACTGACACACCCCGCCACCTACCCCGAATAAGCCACGCCCCCGAACAGGCCCCGCCCCCGAGTAATCGAGTACTCGTTTTTTGAGACCTATCAATGATCGAAATAAGAAATTTACAAAAATGCCCATCCCTAGTATTATCACAAAAGAAAAAAAAGTAGAAGGAAAAATAAGGAATATTTATTGGGGGAAAATATGATGTCTTTAAAGGAACTGTCCATTTGTATAATTGTGTTAAATGTGTTTGAATTGAAAGACACAATAAAGTACATAATATATATATATATATATATATACATATATATATATATATATATATATATATATATATATATATATATATATATATATATATATATATATATATAAAAGAGACAGTGTAGAGAAAGAATTCTCTGATAACCGAGGCACTCCTTAATTAAAATGTCTTTATTACAAAAATGACATGTCCTTAACGGACAACTTTAAAACGCCTTATATATGTGTCTATATTGTCTATATTGTAGCCTTATTTAAGTTAATTTTCTGTATACTGTGTATTTATAAAGTCCAATAATGGTATTAGAGACTGTCAGTGGTAATATCATTGTGTTCTTGTCGGTCAGTGTTGAGGATCTGTGTAACAACTGAGGCTTAGCCTGACAGTTAGCCTGCCCTGGACCAGGCTAGTTTCCCAGCATAAGTTGCCAGGGTAACTGAGTTTTAATTTTTTTAAGTTTGATTTATGAAACCGAATCTACCAAAAATAAGCCTGACTAACCGAAATAAGCCTGGCTTATACTCTAATCTTGGTTTATGGAACAGCCCCCAGGTGTCACTAAACACAGAAACAACAACAACAAAATATCTAATCAACAAGAAGCAAGGTCTTAATCACAAGAGTTGAGCTGTTACATGAAATCCTATAATGAAAACAGCAAATTCAGCATTTTTAGTGCTCATTGATTAATCATCTGATGAATCGCTTCAATTGCGGCGACGGGACCCTTAGATCATTCAACACCTACATTATATGACACTTCTGGCCGTGATCCATTGGGAACTGTCCCCTGCTTGACACATGGAACCAATTTAATTGTCGTCCGATTCATCTTCATTTTTGTCCCAAACTATACCAGACTATTATTTATGGTACATACAGTAGGCTACTATGTCAGGGGGTCGTGTTTGTGTGTACCATCTCATTTTAAAGGGCAATTAAAGTTCACTCTGTGAGCCATTTCCTGACTGCTTTAATGAACACTGTCTTTCTCCACCTAAACATTCTTTGATAAATTTAACATGAAATAAATCACATTTTAGAGGTAAGAATAGGGGTTTAACATGTCGATGAACAATGTCTTTTGTCAAAACATCTAAAAAACGTCTGATTGTTAAAATCTTATTCTTCTTCTCCAGATAGAGGCACTTTTACAGTTTTTATCAATCGCTTTGGCACATTTGTCTTGCCAGACAGGTAAAAATTGACTGCAAAGTCAAGACTGTAGTACACAAAAAGAAACAGTACATTTATTTTTGCAGAAATGTTACATGTAAACTGAAAATGAATAGTTGCTTGTTCATTTTTACACACTCTATCATGTCTTTCTCTAACATACATATCTTCTTACACATCTTCCTATTGCTCTTCCATGACAAGCATTTTAAGTTTACATGTAACACATTTCTACAAAAATAAATGTACTGTAAAAAATACAAATGTATTTATACAGTACTGATGTAGCTGCTGCTGTTCAGTTGTGATGGTCCTCCATGTTCAAAAATGGTGGTGATTGTGCTGTCAGCAAACTCCATATATTTCCAAACTTGATTGGTTGATTGATAAGATTGCGATTCCTATTTCATAACAATGGCAGGCCAGGCCACTTGCCAATTTAGCAATCATTACAAACATTCCATTCCATAAATATTAATGGAATATAACATGTCTGACAGATTTTAATCACTGAATGGATAATTTTGTGTGTGATGGCTCACGCGATGAAAGAATGTTTAGAAGTTGTGAAGAGTTTGAATTTCACTGAGCATCAACTCATCAGTTTTGATAAACAAGCCATGTGCATTTAGTCGTTGTGCAAATTGTAGACAATTGTAGGCTACTTACTCTTTTGCACACGTGCCACAACACATGCAATTTGCTTAAATCAATAAACATTCAAATCTGATGCGAACAAGAAACTAATTGTTCAGTGATCTGAACGCATTGTTTTGAGAAAAAAAGTCTAATTTGAGAAGGGAGTCGACCCGATTGAGAAAAACTGAAAAGCAGAATCTAATACACTTCTTACAGCATCCTTGCGCCATCTGTTGATAGACATTACAACTGCATGTCAAAATAAACAGACACAGACAGACAGACAGATAGATAGATAGATAGATAGATAGATAGATAGATAGATAGATAGATAGATAGATAGATAGATAGATAGATAGATAGATAGATAGATAGATAGATAGATAGATAGATAGATTTACTACATTTTAGCTAAAATAATATGGTTTTAATAATGTCTAAGTTAATACTTGTTCAAAATAATAACTTCAGCAAAGTTTGTACTATTTTCTGTTTATTTTGATACATAATACAATTCATTTTTGTTCAATAAATATACTGTCATTAAAATATGTTAATATAAAATGTTTTTTAAAAATACAAAAAAAATAATATATATTTTAAATATGATTGTTTCGTTATAAATATGGATATTATCTCAAAGGTGGACACCCAATTTAATATATGATATTTACCCTCTGAATCTAACCATGTCATGTCAACAAATGGAACATTTATTATCATGTTTATTATTGTGCCTTTTGCCCGACAAGCAGGTTCGCTTTTTACCCCATATACCATACTTTTACATATTCTTCCGTTATTAAAAAACTGTTGCTTTAATTACTTTGAACAAAACTTAAATCTGCAACAATTAAAAAAACATTAAATATTAGATCACATTAGCACAGAATCAACTTTGCACTGCTGCCCGCAATCGCGTCAAGGATCAGCCAAATTTCCCTGTGCATCTTGAAAAGCGGATGTTTTGGAAAGTGCTGCGGCAAGTTACCTTATACATATATAAATATAAGTAAATAAACACAAAACCCCTCAAAGTCAGATAGCCTAATAGTAAAGACAGTAAAGTTGTAAAGTTACCATAAATACAATATTATAATAGCTCTACAAAGGCAAATAGTGCAATACAAGCTGACAGCTATAGGTGTATGAGAAATCATACTATAATTCTCCTTTGGGGTTTAACGGCAGCTTGAATCCAGAGGCGTTGCACTACTGCCATCTTCAGGGTTTATTTTCCTGTAATGTCCATTCTATTATATTCTCCTCACCAGACCTGTCCTTGTTAAACAAACCTTCTGCCTTTTTCATTCACACCTTTCCAGTATATGCTTATACCTGTCCCTATTAATCCAACTGTTCCTAATTCTTTGATCATGTTTTTTTTTTTTTTTCGTCTGCAATTTTCATAAATACATGTTCTATGACTGAATCATTGCAGAGGAAGCGCAAGTGACTGAGCGTGCATTCTGATGCCCTGCCTGTCCAAATACCCACACTGCGGTCTTGGCCACTTGAGAGCGCGTGCACGCGACAGGAAGAAAGTGCGCAATGTCCAAAAATGGCAAACTGCTGTGCCTTAATGCACACTAAACCTTACGTTACTCTTAAACAGTTTTTTTTATTATTATTTTTTTTTTTCATTGAACAATATGTCATGTACAAACAACATGACAACAAAAATATATAATTACACTATCAGGTGCAAAAGTGCTCTAATGCAAACTAAACCAGATTAAGCGAAACATCATCCATTATGTTAGGCAACTCGAGTACCCCTAAATCGCAGGATGCCGAGGAAAGCATTCTACTGTACGTTCAATTAATTAGATATTACATATAATTTGGTAGTAAAACATAAAGTGTTGCACATTTTATTGGTGCAAAAATGAGTAGGCTATGTGTATTTTGTAGTACATTTGCAACGGCTTTTTATCACAAATTAAATAAGGTATTCTGTCACTTGCGGCCTTGGCCACATGAGAGCGCATGCACGCGGCAGGAAGTAATTGCGCAAGACTGTCCCCCAAAGTGCAGTACCCTTAATACACACTAAACCCACACTCTGGTTGGATCCCAAATGGCACACTCCGGCCTTGTGGACCTCCTTCGAGTTCACACTTGGTGACGTCAGGAAGTGCAGACCTAAGGGGCGCTGGCCTCGAGTCCACTAGGGCACGCAAGAGTGTATTTTGGGACAGGCTTGATGACATCATGCCACCGAAAGTAGGCTTGTTTGAGATGCGCCTTGCCTCATCTGAAATGTATGCGAGAGGAGGAGTGAAAAAAGGCAGGCAAGTCAGACAGTTCTCTTTTCTCACAGTGGATCTGACACCTGCGAGATCAAAGATGGATTTCGCGGGATTCAGGCTCATGCATTGTTGCTAATAAACTGGATGTAATTTAAGTTATGTTGCTTTTATATGAAAATAAATATAATGAACAAGACACCCAAAGTACTTGTTATTTAATTCCATTCCAAATATATGTTTATCAATAATTTTTTCATTTTTAATACAGACATGTGTTTTTTGTTGTTGTTGTTTTTTAATAATTTTTATTTTATTTGTTTATTACATTGAATAACCCATAGAGATAGTACAGTCAGAGAGTTTGGGAACATTCACACATAACGTATACACATAAAACCTTATATCAGAGTTTTAAAATCAAACATTTTAAAAGAGAACAATACATCACGGTTGTTAAACCAATCAGCATTAAAGGTGCTCTAAGCGACGTTGGGTGATGTCACTTCTTGTTGACGTTCAAAGTATTGTCAAACAAAATGGAGGCTAGCTAGACCCTCCCTCCTCCTCATCCGCGCACTAACCCCACAAACCCCCACCCGCAAATCCTTCTTGTCGGTTATTGGCTGGAGCAGTTTGTTATGTTTCGTGATGCGGGTTAGCCCAGTTTGTTTTTGTTGCCGTTTTTGGAGCCTGGGGTGTCTGCAGAGACCGCGTTTTTTACAGTGTGTTCAGGGGACAGGCAGCTAGCGGATAGTGAGGAGATGTTTGCTGTATGTGACAAAAAATGTTTTGGCCTAAAAAATGTGTGATATCGCTTAGAGCACATTTAAGCTGTGTCGTCAGTAAGTCGTTTCCCATCGTGCTTTTGATCAGCACAGTCGGTGGAGAGCAACTACGCTCGACTGCAGAATGCGACATGTCTGCCTTGCGCTCGCGAGAGTTTTTTGACATACTTCCGCATGACAGCAGAGAAAGGCGTACCGCACTCGGACACATTTCTAACCGGCATGCATCTCGCACTGATCACCGGTGATCGGTTCTGCACAGATTTTGCTAATCTCAAACAAGCCTAATGTCATGCCCTTCACTCGCTAACTTCCCTCCGTCTCGTTGACTCGGATGTACGTCATCATTGCTTACATCTCATGAGTGCCCACTACTGGCGGAACCTTTGCAATAGGCTAAGCCCTTGATCATTTAGAATCCACTATGGGGTTGATTTATTTTTTTTTTTTTCCCTTACGAAATTGTTTAATGCAGCATTCTATATGTATATAGGTGTTTGAGTTGTTTACATTTTAAAAAAATAATTAATATATCATACAGTTGTTTGTGGTGGGATAAATAAAACGCAATATGCGTTGACGTCACAATCAATCGTGTTGCACTCTGGTATATGGAGCTGCCTGAAGTGTACATATCAAGTAGACTCGATCCCTCGGTCAAAATCTAGGGAACGAGGGTCTGTCCATATAAACTTCCCCCGTCCACTTCATGAAGTGGAACGCACTTCAAAATGGCGGCAAGTGCTTAGGGAAGTTCGCAAGTGCGTGTCTAAAAGTGGACTGGAACGAAGCCATTTAATACCGCTTAGGAGCGGTATTCGAGGCTAAGCGTATCCCATCATTCATTATGTTCAGGAACTCATGTCCCCTGAAATCGGGAGATGTCGAGGAAAACATTCCACTGTAATTTAAATTAATTAGATACATAATTTGGTAGTAAAAACATAAGTGTTGCAAATTTTATTGATGCAAAGATGAGTATGTGTAGGCCTATTTTGTGCACCATTTGCAGCTGTTTTTATCACTTAATTAGAAGCACAATTTTAAATTAAAATTTTAATTTGTGTCTTCTGTTAGTTACATAGCAACTACTGAACAGACATGTAGAAGTTTATTTTAAAATGCAAAGTATTGAAAATATAATAAATAAAAGCTCTGTAAACGCTCACATTTTTTGCAAGACTATAAGTGTGTCAAAAGTTCTACATACACTTGCAGTCTTTACACCTACTTGAACACTTGGGCCAAATACAGGAAATACGTCATGCAAGTAGATAAGTGATCAAGTGCAAAGACTGCAAGTGTGGGTATTTGGACAAGGCACATGTCTTAAAAATGCCAAAGTGCAGCCAGTGCCCAAAAAGCGTTTTTTCAACACGGTCAAGGAAACGGTCACGTTTTCTACTAAATTTGTGCCCTTATGTCTTGCAAAACTATTTTAAATCCTGCATTAACTTTTCATATGGTATTTCATACAAGGTTATATTAATAAAAAAAACTGCAATATGCCCTTTGCTTTAATGCACACTAAACCAGATTAAGTTCGTTATGTTCGGCAACTCGCGTACCCCGAAACCGCGAGATGTTGAGGAAAACATTCCATTGTAAGTTAAAGGGTTAGTTCACCCAAAAATTCTGTCAGTAATTACTCACCCTAATGTTGTTCCAACCCCATAAGACTTTTGTTCATCTTCGGAACACAAATTAAGATATTTTTGATGAAATCTGAGAGTTGTCTGACTCCTTCAGCTTCTAGGCAATTTCATTCTGCCGGTCCAGAAAAGTTAGTAAAAACATTGTTAAAATAGTCCAAGTGACTACAGTGGCTCAACCTTAAGTTTATCAAGCGACTAGAATACTTTTTGTGCGCAAAAAACAAACTAAAATAACGACTTTATTCAACTATTCATTTTCTTCTGTGTGGGCCTCTGACATGAGTTCACGAGAAGAGCGTGAGAACTGAGAAGATGACACTCACGATCATTTGATGGGAAAGTGTGAAGCCATTCATTTTGCGGCATTGGTAAGGCACTTAACGTTTTCTCGTTGGTTTCTCACGATTCGGACATCCAGGAAATGCACACTTTAGAACCATTTTAAACACTACATCGAGACCCATCTGTGTCATCTTCTCAGTTCTCACGCATGCGTCGTGGCGCTCTCGTGAACTCACGTCAGAGGCCCACACAGAAGAAAATGAATAGTTGAATAAAGTTGTTATTTTTGTGTTTTTTTGCGCACAAAAGTATTCTAGTCGCTTAATAAACTTAAGGCTGAGCCAGTGTAGTCACTTGGACTATTTTAACGATGTTTTTACTAACTTTTCTGGGCTGGCAGATGAAATGCAGCCTATGGAGTGAGTCAGCTGATCATTAAATTTCATCAAAAATATCTTAATTTGTGTTCCGAAGATGAACGAAAGTCTTACAGGGTCGGAACAACTTGAGGGTGAGTAATTACTGACAGAATTTAAATTTTTGGGTCAACTAACCCTTTAAATTAATTAGAATGAAGACATATCATTTGGCAGTAAAACATACATTGTTGCAGATTTTGTTGGTGCAAAGATGTAGGCCCATGTACAACATTTGCAGCTGCTTTTTATTACTTAATTAGAAGCACCACAATTTACATAGCGACTACTGTAACTGAACAGACATTTAGAGGTTTATTTTAAAAAGCAAAGTAATGAAAAAAATACTTTGCCAACTTGAGCACTTGAGTCAAATATAGGAAATACGTCATATAAGTAGACAAGTGGTCAAGTGCAAAGACCCCAAGTGTGGGTTTTGGACATAGGTTTTGGACAGGCCATAAGAGTTAGTGCAAGTGCAAGTCTGCAGCCAGATGCAATTTGACAGAGGACGTTTTATTAGGTGGAAGTACAATCATTGCAGGGCGGAAGTATCATCTGACGTGGCATGAGGGGCGGAAATGCTTGTTTGTGTTTTGGTTCTAAAGGGGAAGTTGCGAGAGAAAAGAAAGGAGGAGACTTGATCGGGGTTGGTAAAATTCCCACTAACCGACCCCAATAATAAGGAAAACCTCTTAAAAATTTTAGCACCCCTTCGTCGGAAATCAGTTCAAGCAATCTGTCGGCTGACTTTCAGGTAAAAAGACACCGAATACCTCCGTTGAATGTACCTTTTTCTGGTTTGGCGTATCCCTCAAGCTAGTTAACGTTAGCCACTTTAGCTTGCTAGATATCGTCAAAAAGGTTACAGGCCCCTTGCCCTAATTCTGCCTACACAAGTCATTAAATCTGATCTCTTTAGCCTCATATGTATATTATACATTATCTTGTTTTTTTAGAAGCGTGAATATATATCCATCCTGTCGTGGTATGTTTAGCTGAGTCTTATGTCGGAATGCAGTTTTGAGTGCAACACAGGGTGGGAATGCTGGCGTGAAAGTGAAGTTGCTTATCAGCAGCTTATAATTTTGTTATTATCTTATTCCCATAGGTATATGGCCGATCACTATGGTTTATTAGACTTGGCATCTGACGTAATGTGGGCTGTCTTTGCGAGTTACAAGACAGCTTGTTCCTTGGCTTGAGGCGCAGGGGTGTGTTGAAAAATAGGGGGATTGTTTAGGTTGGGTATATTGAAGTAGTGTGATGTTGAAAATACAGGTTTATTTTGGGTATATGAATCATGTACAGGATGACTGTGTGTCAACTTTCAACACACAAATCACAGGTTTGTTTTTGTTAGGCCTGTCATTAAAACGGACCACAATCTGACCAGCAGCACTTGACTAAAACCTCTCACAGGTGATCTGACTTTTGCAATGTCATGACTTGTTTCATAAGCTGTGCTTTTTTTGTTTCGCTTTTGAATATTAAATATAAGCTGTGGCATTGCACTCTAGGAAAGTGTAAAAAGACAAATTTTGTTCTTATATCAGCTGTTATGCAAACCAAATGGGTGAATACAGCAGTTTTCTCATGGTTTGACATACCACCAGGCTTTCTTCTCAAGGAGTTGAATTATATCCTGTTATGCAGATAGATGCAGAGTTCCTGTTGTTGATTTGATGTGAGCATCAAAGAAGATCTTGGTTTCTCTTATAGAAAGATCAGCTTACGATGATGCAATGTCACAGCAGCCACACGAGCATCAGGGGTCTGTTTTTATGTTCTCCTATTTCATAACAGCAGTAACGGTGCAATTTTGACAGCCAAAGTGTTTTCCCTGGCTTGAGGTCACTGACACAGTAAATGTCTGGTATTCCTTGAGTTTTATTACGGTCATTTGAGTTGGTGGCTGTCTACATGGTATTGTATCTATCCCAGGTATGTGTAGTCATTCTGAAGGCTGAGATACTTCATTGGTAAGTGACATGCTTGAATTGCTGTTGAATTGTTGCTTCAGGCTCTTTTTTTCTCGGGCTAAATGGGAATGCTTGTTTTGACTGCTTACTCAGGACATTCTGTGCTAGAATGGGTTACCATGGCTACAGACATTTATTTCTGCAAGGATTTCAGCAATGTTAAATTATGGTCAATAAATCAATTGTTTTCTCTGTTTTTAATGCATGATTACAATCTGTAGCCATATTTGGAGTTCCCTCAGTCATGGAAATATTATTGAATTCTAAAAGTCATGAAAATCTTTTTGTGTTCAGAGTTGGAAAGAAGCTTCTTATGCTCACCAAGGCTGCCAGTATTTGATCAAAAATATATTTTAAAATAAAATTCATTCCTGGGATGGTACTGCAGTCTTCAGTGTCACATGATCCTTTTAGAATCATTCTAATATACTGATTTAATGCTCAAGAAACATTTCTTATTATTATCAATGTTGAAAACAGTTGTGCAGCTTAATTTTTGTGGTAACGATGATGCATTATCATATAGATATATAAAAATAAATGCTTTAAAATATTTAATGTTTTTTTGTTTTGAGGCATTGTGATGCTCAGTTTGTGTGAATAATTTAGTTTTTTTTTTTTTTTAGAATGTATCAACTGTTCCACAAATTAGTCTGAACCTAATTAGTTTTAAAAATTTTTTTTCAAATATTATAAAGAAATTGGTCAGAAGTCTGGAAACCCCCGAATATTTTTGGTATATATAATTAATGTATCATATAGCAAAACAGAGTAATTGAGTACATAGCATCTTTAGTCACTGGTTTGAGATCATTGTAATAAGTTGTCACAGTCTCATAAATTCAGCTGTAAGTTAGAAAAGGAAATAGATTTTTTTTAAATGCCCAAACCAAAAATAGCATTTGAGTTACTAGTTGCCATCACTAAAGCCAAGATAAGCGATTCCCGTTAGAGAGCTCTGAATAGAGATAAAAAAGAGAAGATAGAAAAGATCTTTGTCTGCAGTACACATGAAAGTGCTCTTTTTCATTTCTCTTTTTTTGGTTACATGTTACCCTGTGCAGCCAGTACTGGGACAGCTCTCGGTGTGTGTGTGACCGCCTAAAGGAGATTGGGTGATTGACGACTGTCATGGCCAATAGGGGAGGAGCAACACGCCCCAACGGGTCCAACGCGGGCAATAAGATCTGCCAGTTTAAACTGGTCTTGCTAGGGGAGTCAGCTGTGGGAAAGTCCAGCCTCGTACTGCGCTTTGTCAAGGGGCAGTTTCACGAGTTTCAGGAAAGCACAATAGGAGGTAGGGGATGTTGTGTCTAAATTTGCGTGTACCTGCTTGCACATGTTCTCAACAACTTTTGACTTTTGCTTCTAGCGGCCTTCCTTACGCAGACGGTGTGCTTGGATGACACAACAGTAAAGTTTGAGATTTGGGACACAGCCGGACAAGAGCGCTACCACAGTTTGGCCCCCATGTACTACAGAGGTGCCCAAGCTGCCATTGTAGTTTATGACATCACCAATGAGGTGAGTTGATTTGTTGTTCTCTTCATGAATGAATAGTTGTTTTAAGACCAACTTTGTCATATTTCCTTGTCTCTTCTGTGTTTCTGTTTTTGCGCCAATGAAGGAGTCGTTTGCAAGAGCAAAGAACTGGGTTAAGGAGCTTCAGAGGCAGGCCAGCCCAAACATTGTCATTGCACTGTCTGGGAACAAAGCTGACCTTGCCAACAAGAGAGCTGTGGACTTCCAGGTATGCTTGGCTTCACAGTGAGACCAACCAGAGAGAGTTTTTATATCTGACCAAAGCTGTCTCCCTCACCCGAGCTGTTTTATTTCTCTAGGATGCTCAAACTTACGCAGATGACAACAGTTTGTTGTTCATGGAGACATCAGCAAAGACTTCCATGAATGTGAATGAGATCTTCATGGCCATTGGTAAGGTTTTACCTCATTGTAAAATAAAACAGTTGCTAAATTTACATGCACTCATATAATTTGTTTTGTAATCGGATTGATGGCTCATTCGAATTGAAAAGGCTTCCTGTAAACACCTCGAGATCCGGCGAGCTCAATCCAAATAAAATTTTGATCAGATTAAAAGGATTGGTGTAGACCTGAAACAATCCAATCAATACTTAAAAAAATTAGCATCTAAACGCTTGAATGAATTTGACTATCTTATCAACCGGATTCAAAAATACCTTGCGCTCATGTGCAGTGCCGTGATGCGTATGTTTACCACAGCCATTTTATAATAAGATTTCTGATGTTTACATACATTTTTGCATTCCAAACAGAATTTCAGCACATGACATTGAAAATAATTATCTGATTGCAAAGTTTAGGGTTCATATAAACAGAACTTTCAGAATCTGATTGAGTCCATTCAGATTGATTGAAAATGAGTGATGATTTAGAGTATTTATAAGATCTTGTAAATGCAACATAGCATTCTTTTTGGTGGCAAGAACTTTTAATATTGAATACATATTTGATTAATTAATTAATAAGGTGTCATTAAATTGATAAAAAATGACATTACATTTATAACATTACAGAAGTTTTCTGTTTCAAAACTTTCTATTCATCAAGAGTCCTAAAAAAAAGCATCACAGTTTCCCACAAAAATATTAAGCAGCTTATCTGTTTTCAACATTGATATTAATAAGAAATGAATACCAAATCAGCATATTAGAATCGTTTCTGTGATCATGTGAGACTATTTTTGATCAAATAAAAGTACAATGCAAGTTATTATTCTTCTATTACAGTTATTATCATTATTATTATGTATAATCAGGGTTTCCCATACGTTCATTTATTTGTTGCGGCCCGCCACAATATCAACGCTTTTGATTTTGTTGAACACATTGATTTTCGATTGTTTTTTTATTTATTTTTTAAAATTTTTTACAAAACCTATTTAAAACCGTATTTGATTGCTGAGCGCCGTAGCGCATTCGCGCAGCACTACCTCTCGCTCGTCCCTCTCTCTCTCTCACTCACCCGTACCTCTCGCGCTCTCTCTCCCTCATGGAACACCGCTGCACAAATCTGTCCAACACAGTGCTGTTAATGTTGGAGACCCAGCTTTAAAAAAAGTTATTAGCCAGCATGCAAGGAGCCTAGCTAATAAGGAGAGCTAAGTTATTGTTAGAATACAGCTGGATTTTCGAGGTTAGCACGCTGTATATAGCTGGTAGTCAATATCGATCGCAACAACCCCCTGCGCGCCCTCATTCTGTGGGAAACACTGATAATAAATATTAATAAGGCTCTCAAAGCCATGGTAAATTGTGAATATACACAATTGTATTGTGAATTCTATTGGTTCATCTTTTATTTCTTTAAATATACACTACGTATTTGATGATTGATTATATTATATTGTTGTATTCTAGTGTTCATTTCTTGTTTTGTCTCTCTTCAGCAAAAAAGTTGCCTAAGAGCGAGCCCCAAGCTGCCGGAGCCAACAGTGGGCGAAGTAGGGGCGTGGACCTCACAGAGACAGCCCAACCCACCAAGGCCCCCTGCTGCAGCAACTAACGCAAAAAAAAAAAAAAACACACAAAACTCTGTTACCGCAACAACTAACGCAAGGTCCCGCCCTCCAACTTGGTTTTGACTAACTAATGAAATGCCTCCGCTTTCCCCATTTCCACAACTCTCTTACGCTGTAACAAAAGCTCTGCCCCGCCCATGTATCCGCGGTGTTTTGTTTTGTTGTTTTTCTGTAAAGACCCAGGCTTCTTACTGTATTCATGCTTAAGGTCATGCCTTGTCTCCAAACTGTAATATATGCCGTCACAAATATTCATCAGAAAGAAAGAAAAAATGCCATTTGCCTGACCAGGACAAAAAGGGGTGGGGCCTCTGCAAGGGTTCACCTGCTCTGTCATAATTCAGAACTCTAGTCTTCTTCGTCTTTTCTTTTTCTCAAATCTGTTTTCATTCTTTTTTTTATGATTTTGTTTTATAAAAATGTACTTTTCAGAAAAATGGATGCATGTATCACTACAAAGCCTGAAAAAGTTTAATCAAAGTTTTAACCTTATCCAACGGCACTCATGGTGAGAGAGGACTTGACAAATGACCCGGCCCCTTTGCTCCACCCCGTCTCATTTCCCTGCTCTTTCCCTCTCGCTCTGATTCTGGATGTCCCAGCGGCTCTGTTCAGTGGCAGAATGCCCACTTCCTGAGGCTGTGCCGCCAAGCCCACCTCCTTCTTAACCACACACACACACAGCCAAGATCTCTGTTATTCTCTCACCAGTTAGCAAGCCTTCACTTTTTTTTCGGCATTATTGGCACCGTCCTGTAACTGAGTGAATATCTGGCTGCGCTTTCACTTAGCATGAAAGGCTTACACAAGGATGTGATATTCATTTAGTTAAAAAAAAAACAACCTGTCTACATACAAGATAAGTGAATTCCCCTTCACAAACATGCACCACTCACACACACTCACACTCTTCTGGTTCTAACTCACCCAGGTGTTTCTTACTCCATGCCTTGCACTAATTTTTGGTCTTGATATTATCTCTTGCAAGAACAGCCAGAGTGATATAAATATATATAAATAATTTACTGTAAATAGGGTGTTGCAATGTATTCGTCTTTTCCATTTACTGTTGCAGGACTAATGCTTGATAGGGAGTTAGATAATCATTAAAAAAAAACAAAAAAAAACAATTGTACAGTAACCAGGAATTGCTTTGATAGGGGGTTGGAGTTATGTTTCTTTTTCACAAAATGGTTAAATTATAATCAATGGTGGTCTTATAAAAAATGTATGTAGTGTTATTAACAAAAAAAAAAAAAAAAGCTTTTCTTTAGTGGTCTGTTTTGTAATTTACATGAAAAAGCAAAGACGTTCACAACGTTTTGTCACTAACAGTGTCCAAATGAACAGATTATGATGGTTCTTCCTCTGCTTTTCTTCCCAGTATCAGACAACATCCACTTTTAACATGATCTCAATATTCTATCCTTCAGGATACTGGTACCACATAAATTCGCTGCTACATTCAATTTTTGTCTTTTTTTATTTTTTAAAGCATTTCCCCTTTGAGACTAAAAATGCAGTTACTTAAATATCACTGTTAATGTAGCAAATAAATTTCTTATAAATGGTATTGATAATATTGTGTGTTCAGAGGGCCAAATTAACTTCTTGTCTTATCACTGAGTGGAATTCCCCTCCCAGTGCAGATTCTTCTGTAATAGCATTTGTTTGTGATAATGACACATAATAAGTAAATTGTATACCTTGAGTCACAACACTTATTTGTTTGCTCATAAAGGACTGATTGCTGATTTTATTCTATGACTGATTGCGGATAAGCTTCATTTTACAAAGTTTTATTTTCCGATTTCCTTATAGTGAAACCTTTCTGTTTTATGATCAGCAGTTTTCGTTAATTTTTGCTGACAGGTGTTTAAGTCTGTGTTATTTTATCTATCTTCTATTATAGTATTTATTAATATTTTAGTTTTTATATATATTTTTAGTCTTCATTTTAATTTTCAGTAATGTTATGTGCTTTGTCTTTAAAAAAAAAATTCTATATAGCTTTTACATTTTTATTTCAGTTTTAGTACTTAAACTTACTTCAGTTAGTTGCTATAAGGCAAAATGTCAAATTTTTGTTTGTTCTAAATTAAGTTTTTCATCATAGAAATATAGATGTATAGATATATAATTTTACGGTTATATATATATATATATATATATATATATATATATATATATATATATAACTTCGTAAAATTATATATAAATATGTATTTATATATGTATGTCACATAGCTGAAATTATATATATATATATATATATATATATATATATATATATATATATATATATATATATATATCAGCTTTATTTAAACTACCAAAAACTTGACTTTCAGGAGAGTAGACTAGTTTTAGATTTTATTTTAGCAGGATTGTTTAAAATTAAGTTTCGAGCAGGTTCTCCACAATCCATTTAATGTATTTGACCTTGAACGGTTCGCTCAGAATCATGACATATTTGTATCCTTCTCCGAGTCCGAATCATAACGGGATTCATTTTGTGCCACCCCTAGCGGAGACAAGACGGATTTACAATGTCAAATAAAAAAGCAGGGATGAACGCCATGTCTGATCCCGCTGTTGAGGGGTAGAGAGAGCGAATACAGCGTGCGGACTTCGAGGATTCGAGTCTGAGCGCGGAACCAGCCTCGATGTCGGAAAGCACCGGGATTCCTCAAGGCTCCCCGGCGGTGGGCGCGGCGGGCTCGGCTCCGGCTGCTCCAGGAGTCGGTGGAACCGAGTGTTCGGGCGCTGCGGTCGGTTCTGCACGTATTGCTGTTAAGAAGGCGCAGCTCCGCTCCTCCCCACGTCCGAAGAAACTGGAGAAACTCGGCGTTTATTCCTCGTGCAAGGTACGTTAGAGCGGGGAAATAAACATTGTTTACGTCAACAGTGCAAAGTAAAAGACTCGCTTTTATGTGTTTATCTGATAGGTGAAACTAGCTGTTACCTTAACGTACTTTACCCACTCTTGAATTTGCAAGCTCAGCACAAAAAGCCATCTCTTTGTCCTCCATTCTTTTAAATTGTGAATGTATGGTTTCGTGCGCTGGCCACATTTGTGCACAACAAAAATATATCAATTAACTCATCATTTCCGTGATCTGCAGAGATAATACCGCTGTCTTTGCCCATAGTGAGCAAAATGACGTGAACATTGGGTGCTCTTGGCGGGTTGTCAATTTGTTTTTGTTTTAGTGATTGTCGTCTTTTATTGCATTTTGTAAAGTCAAACTGAAGTCTCATGACGCTTTTGTGCGAGAGTTTTGCTATAGGAGACACACACTGAAGTTGATTACTCAAGAGGCGAGAGCGGCGTCTTTGTTTTGACAGGATGACAGCTGCTGGAGGGGCGTGGTCTGTTGCCGGGGGCGGGGTTTGTTGCTGGGGGGCGTTGTCTGTTGGTTGTCAGATCACGCACAAGAAACATATGACATGGGCAGTATTTCAATTAAATGTATTTTAAATACGTATTTAATTACTTTAGTGTATTTTGTAATTTGTATTTTGCAGGTGTGGAAAAAATAAAATGTAGTTTGTAACAAAATATTTTGAGGGAGTGTATTTAGAGTATTTCAAATACTTAAGAAAAATCACCATAGTAAATGATTTTGCCATATTTTCGGTCTGATGTGGTGTAAGTTACTTGTCTGATGTTGGCAATGGCAATGTCCAGGTTAGATGCACGAAAATCACGTGACACCCTGTAGACCGGGCTCCCTCCAAGAAGTGAAAGAGTTTTTAACTCTTTAAAACGGCATTAAGGTAAAGTTTTTTGTGACAAATATATAGTCTACACACACATATTGCACACTGAACGGCATTATAGAGAAAATAATTGTGCCTTATGAGATCAGTGCACTGTGTTGTCATTCATAAAAGGACATCATAGGCCCTACCTATTATGAAACAGCGCGTCTGTCGTAACTCCACTGAAATCTCCATGCTAAGCAAGCGTTCACAATATAACATCCATCTGCAGTTTTTACACGTTTTTAAACGTATTACATATGAGAAATATTGATATTGATTTTGTATAAAATAATCATCAATCCTATTGTTTTTCAGTAATTGCGCACGCAGCGCGATTCTACTATGGAAAAGGCATACGCGGTCAGGGTAGTTAGAGTCTAATGTGTAAAACAAACCCACACATATTATGATTAATATGATTAATCATATACATTATGATTAAAATGTAATTTTGATTTTGTGACAAATTCTCGGTCTGTTATTTTTACACAAAAATCGCTGCAAAAGATGCTTTCCAACAGGTTTTTGCCCAACTCCATTGACTTGTATTGGATGTTCTGTGAGGTACGTTATTACTCCGCCGACGGAAACGGAAATGGGGTTGTTTGTATTATTTCTGTAGTCTTCCAGTCGCGGTATCGTAGGCTACGCTATCCAAACATTGGCAAAGGTGCATTATCGCCACCAACTGGGCTGGAGTGTCTATTATTCAAGCTCTCAACGGAAGAATGTCCGGTTGTGAGGAGTTTTGAAAAATAGGTCCACAGTTTTACAACGAATGGTAAAACACCTGTTGGAAAGCATCTTTTGCAGCGATTTTTGTGTGAGCATATCAGTGAACACCCCAGACCACTCGGTGAGTTTCATGTCTTTGTAAACTAAAGCTTAATGCGTTTTATGAATGATTCTTCCAGTGCCCCTATGGTGCTAACACAGAAACCGAAAATTCTCGGGACAGCAGCATTTGTCCAAATTTCAATCTTAACCGTTCTATTTCATCAGAAACGATCTTAAAACAGGGCTTTAAGTGTAAAATACCGAACTTGTCCTTTAAGGCACGAGTAGAGTAACGGTGATAATATGGCTACGTAGCCTACATCAAACACGTTTTGCTATTAAGGGCAGCCTACCATACCATTGATGTGAACCTAGCTATACATGCCATTTACGTCAGAGGGAGCTATTTCAGGCCCTGTAGAGATTTAGTGAAATGCCCATACATTTTTATTTTGCTACTTCGTCATCTTGAATTTACACATTTCTCATATTTGTGTTATTGCTACTATTTGTGTTATTGACCTTTCAGTAATAAAAAAAAAAACTTAAGATTATTGTGGGAGTATTTTTGTATTTTCAAAATACTAATTACTTGTATTTTATTTAAATACATTTTTCACATCAGTATTTTGTATTTTATTTTGTTACATTTCATGAGTCAATATTTGTATTTTGTAACAAAATAGTTTTTGATGTATTTGTGCCCACCTCTGCATATGGAGAGCCAAGTTACTCAAATTATAAAATATTTAAATAAATCGTTAACCCTTTCATGCATGAGTTATGATAACCACAGTCAGGATTTTTTCCATATGTGTTTTTTTTTTTAAGATTTTAACTTTTTTCTTTTTTTCACATATTTTACAAAGAAATTTTCAGATGTCCACATCAGTGGTTTTGTTATTTGGCACAAAACAATATAACAACATTATATTCATGGTAATGAATATAAAGGAGAGAATCCATGACACATACAAAACAAAAAGGACAGGGAAAAAAGGAGGGGATGACAAAACATATAGATACAGTAATGTGCTTAAGTACAGTGATAATTTATGCAATAGATTAATGTAACGTAATAGTAATTATTGTTATTATTTATGTTTTTCTGGTTCGTTTTTTTCTGGTAATGTTATGGAAAGAGAAAAAATGGATATAAAGTGCTGAGTGATAAATACATGTAAGATAGTAATAATAATAATAATAACGGCAATAACAGTGATGACAACAATAAGTACAATATCTGGGCATTTTAGGAGTTAAAGAAAATTATTCCAGATATTCCAAATACACACCACTCTCTAAGTCTGGCAGCCAGCCCAACACTGCCAGCAAACACAGAGACATCCCCAGACATCACCAATCTCACCCCTGATTTGCCCAGACAAATCCTTATTAGCTGATAATTCTGATTATGTTCAAAATGGACAAATTCTCTCTTTGAAAACCTCATCTGAAACGAGCAATGTTTGGGTAACGCATTACAAATAATGTGCATTACATGATCAGATTACTTTTTTGATGTAACAAGTAATCCATTACAAGTAAATGCATTATGTAATCAGATTACTTTTGTGACGTAACTGCAAATTATAATCTAATCAAACAAATTAATTAATTACAGCCAAAAAAGTGACTGCAGATGATGTATTTTCAAGAACAACAGTCTCAGTAATAATTGTAGCAGCAATAGTGATGCATGATGTCCAATTTGGTGGACAGATGATTAATCAGAATTTCCTCCCAATCTAAAATCAGTACTTGGAAAATGTAACAATATGACTCCTTAGATGTTACTTTGTGTTAGAACATTATTTTACCAGCAAGAGTCTCATAGGATAGAATGAATGGATGGATATTCAAGAGCAACTTGGCATTTCTTACTGGCCATCGGCCATCTTGGTTTGGAGAAAAAAACCTCCACACACAAAGGCTTGCCACTTGGTGGCAGTCTATAGGATTATACACTAGTGTCCAATGTAGTGGGTGATGTGCAACTATGCCATCAAAACCCAGGGATAGGCAAGAAAATTGATTTTTAATAGCTGTCCTATAGTGACCTCTATGCGTGAAAGGGTTAAATACATCAAATAAAAAAACATGAAAATCATTCAATTCATTATTAAACTAATCAATACATGTCTGTATTTCATTTTAGTACTATAGTTTGGCTTCAGTTTTCATTTTCATCATTATCTTTGCATTAAAATTTAATTTAAAATCACCATGAATAAAAATCTGTGTATCATTCGTTCAGTCGTTTTTTGATTTAATATTGAAAGTAGAAAAATGAGAAAACAGTTGCTTTTTAGTTTTTTACAAAAAAAAAAAACAACAACAACCGGAAAACAAGAATTCTGCTCGATTTTTCGTTCTGAGGTAGAAAAATTAATAAACAGCTTGAACATCTTTCTGGCGCACACCAAAAATGAACCAAAATACACCGAATAGCCTTCTTGGCGCGCCTACTTTTCAAAGTCAACATTTAGATTATTTGAAGTAAAATGCATAATATAGGCCTAAATCAATTCACAGCGTACTTCATCATAAAAAAACGTGACTTTACAGTTCGGAAAATAGGAAAATTTCACGGACCCCCTGGCACTTGAGAACTGCTGGTCTACACAGAAGAAAGCCTCTTCTAGGCTCTTCCCCGTTATGGGTTGTGTTGAGCCATTCCTTAGTCTGGTTGTTTGATAAGAAAAAGATGAAATGTAGTTGCAGTAAACGCGTTAAATCCACACTACTGACGCAGCTGAGGACTCTTATTCTGTTGTGCGGCATTTTTCTACCTCAGAACGAAAAACGAAAAATCAAGCTGAATTCTTGTTTTTCGTTTTTTTTTGTGTGGAAAAAACGAAAAAGGAACTGTTTTCTCATTTTTCTACTTTCAATATTAAATCAAAAAACGACTTAACAAATAATACACAGATTAATAAAAAAAATGAATGTGCCCTCATAATCTTTAATCTGAATAACTTCCTCTCCCCCTCGCAACATCTGTTCTCTGATGACGTTTTTTCGGCGTGAGTGCGGGACATCCTGTCACATAACATTGCAGCAATATTGGTGCAGGTATGATGTCACTTTGTGGGCCAACCAGCAGCAGGGTTCATACAGATACTGTAAAATGAAATTCCAGGGTTTTCAAGGACTTTTCAAGCACTACTTTTTTGGTTTTCAAGGACTTCAATCATAGATCTCACTTATCAAACAATATCTTTATTATCTTTTTAAATTCTAAAAAAGGTAAATAGATAAACCAAGAAAACAAAATAGTACAAATAAAGTGCAGCAGATGCAATGACTGTGGTAACTGTAACCACTGAAAGGATATTTCTTTATTCAAACTGACCCCCCCCCCCCATTTTTTTTCTTGTTCGAAAAGCCGCTTTACTCTGATATAGGCCTACGTCATAATATGGAAGAAAAGACTATCGCAAATTCACAACTTTTATTCCGAGCGACTTTAAGTATGAGCAGCATGTGTCGTTTCATTTCCGTACCCAGGGTTACGGTTGTCAGTGTATCATTCAACAATAGTTGGTGTCATTTATGTGATGATTTAATTTTGATTAATTATGCCCTCCACAGAAACAAGCCCATCAGCATTAAAAACATAGATTACTCCTAAAAATAAATAAAAAATAAATAAAAAACACCTAGAATTCTCTATGGACTTTAAAGATGCCAGCATTTAAGGATAGGCTTTAGAGGGATAGTTTACCCTCAAGTTGTTTCAAACCTGTAAAAATGGCTTTGTTCTGAACATAAAGGAAGATATTTTGAAGAATGTTTGTAACCAAACAGTTATGGGGTACCATTGTATGGAAGCTTGTTTCCACCTGTCACGTTTTGGTTTTGTCATAGTCATGTTTCTGTCTTGTGTCTGTGACTTTTGTGATGGTATCTTAAAGGACATGTTCCGCCATGGACTTAATGAACCTCTTTACCACCTCATGCCTGGCAATACCCCTCACAACACTCTGGTGCAATATATTGACTTTGCCCTGTTGTAGAGCGGCTCGTCATTTACTGTGGGCTTTGCGGATGAGGAGCCTCGCAAGCCCACTGTATCCTCTAAGCCTGAGCCATTTCACTTCATGCCCACTCTAATGTTGGCAACTCCAGTGCTCACACTGCTCATCAGCGCAGTCACGCCAGAGCCTCATCCCGTCATGGCCGCTGCCGAGCCTGAGCTTCTTCACGTCAGTCCTGCCGAGCCTGAGCTTCACGTCAGTCCTGCCGAGCCTGAGCTTCACGTCAGTCCTGCCAAGCCTGAGCTTCACGTCAGTCCTGCCGAGCCTGAGCTTCACGTCAGTCCTGCCAAGCCTGAGCTTCACGTCAGTCCTGACGAGCCTGAGCCACTTCACGTCATGCCCACTCTAATGTTGGCAACTCCAGTGCTTACACCACTCATCAGTGCAGTTATGCCAGAGCCTCATCCCGTCATGGCCGCTGCCGAGCCTGAGCTTCTTCACGTCAGTTCTGCTAAGCCTGAGCTTCACGTCATGCCCACTCTAATGTTGGCAACTCCAGTGCTCACACCACTCATCAGCGCAGTCCCGCCAGAGCCTCATCCCGCCATGGCCGCTGTTGAGCCTGAGCTTCTTCACGTCAGCCCTGCCGAGCCTGAGCTTCACGTCAGTCCTGCCGAGCATGAGCTTCACATCAGTCCTGCCAAGCCTGAGCTTCACGTCAGTCTTGCCGAGCCTGAGCTTCACGTCAGTCCTTTCAAGCCTGAGCTTCACGTCAGTCCTGCCGAGCCTGAGCCACTTCACGTCATGCCCACTCTAATGTTGGCAACTCCAGTGCTCACACCACTCATCAGCGCAGTCACGCCAGAGCCTCATCCCGTCATGGCCGCTGCCGAACCTGAGCTTATTCACGTCAGTCCTACTGAGCCTGAGCTTCAGGTCAGTCATGCCTGCCAAGCCTGAGCTTCAGGTCAGTCATGCCTGCCGAGCCTGAGCTTCTTCACGTCATGCCTGCCCAGCCAGAGACTGTTCACGCCATGTCTGCGGTACCTGTGTCTTCGGACAAGATGGCCACTGTGCCTGAGTCAGCTCTGGAAGACGCAGTACTGATCGTGGTGGCCCTGCCCCCCTGAACTGTTGGATCCGCCCTGGCCCCCTGAACTGTCAGGTCTGCCCTGGCCTCCTGCACTTCCTGCACCGCCCTGGCTTCCTGCACTGCCGGCACCACCCACACTCCATGGCCCAGGTCCACCCACGCCATGCCACGGCCTAGGTCCACCTACGCCATGCCATGGCCCAGGTCCGTCCACGCCATGCCAGGGCCCTGGCCCGCTCACGCCATGCCACAACCCAGGCCCGTCCACGCCAGACCACGTCCCATGTCCTCTGCCCCTGCACGGGCCTGGCCCACCATCCCTCCCCAAGACCTCCTCCGCTCCACCACCCTCCTTGACTTATGTTTGGTTTTGTTGGGCGTCGGGAGCCGCCCTTAGATGGGGGGAAATGTCACGTTTCGGTTTTGTCATTGTCATGTTTCTATCTTGTCATGTGATTCCCTGTTTTTCATGTGATCCTGCCATGTGTCTTGTCATTGGTTAATTGTCTGATCATTGTTCACAGATGTCCCTTGTCTTGTAATTAGTCTGTGTATTTAAGCCCTCATGTTTGCCCTGTATCTTTGTCGAGTATTGAATGTTTCATGCCTTTGTTTTATGTTTGGTCATGTTTTGTTTATAAATTGCATTTGGGTTCTCACAACAACTTGCCTCCTGTGGATATAATCGTTACACCACCACAGAATAAAGCATTTTAAAAGATAATTGGGCCCTTTTTTATCTCACCCTTGCGTGTTTACATCTTGCAATCCTGACTTTGTTTCTCAGAATTGCGAGATTTAAACTTACAATTGCGAGTTATAGTCAGAATTGCAATATATAAACTCACAATACTGAGAAAGACTTAATTTTTTATTCTGACTTTATTACACACAATTGCGACTTTATATCATGCAATTCTGACTTTATAACAGACTTTATAAGATTGTCACGTAATTCTGACTTTTTTCTCGCAATTGTGAGTTTATATCACGCAATTCTGAGAAAAAAATTCAGAATTGCGAGATGTAAATTCGCAATTGCAAGAAAACAAATCTGAATTGTGAGAAAAAAAGTCACAATTAGTATTTTTATTTTTTATTCTGTGGCGGAAATAAGCTTCCATACCATTGACTTCAATAGTATGAAAAATAATAATACTATGGAAGTCAATGGTGCCCCACAAATTTTTGGTTACAAACATTCTTCAAAATATCTTCCTTTGTGTTCAGCAGAACAAAGACATTTTTACAGCTTTGGAACAACTTGAGGTTGAGTAAATGATGACAGAATTGAACTATCCCTTTAAGGGTTTTGCATTAATGCATAAAATAATCAAATCAAGTTTGAATTAATTTTCTTTAAATAAGGTATATCCTACTAGATTCTATTGGTTTCCGTGCAGTTTTTCAATACATGTTGTACTGTAGTAGCTTTACGGTTTATTACTGTGAACTTATTCCTAATGTAGTCATTTTAGTGTCTTATATTTTGACTGATCTGTTTTGTCCTCTAACAGGCTGAAGGAGCTTGTAAATGTAATGGCTGGAAGAGTCAAAATCCACCACCAACTCCTCCCCCTCCAACCCCGCCAAGGGCTGAGCAGCCAATCGCTGTTAACTTAATGGAGCCGTGCAGAAGCTGCAGCCACGCCCTCGGTAACGACTGCTTGACTAATAATAGAACACAACAGTAGAGTTCAGGAAGATAAAATCCCTTTTCTGTCATCCATAGAGAAATTTATTTTTAGTGTTATAATATTAAGCAATGGTATGCTTTTACACCGCTTACAGCTTACACAAATTACTTATTTAAATATTTTTCAGTGGTTATATTTAAAATGAATTACTTATAGTCAACAGATTCAGCTACATCATTCGTAAGGCTTCTTTCAGTCATTTGTGTTTCTGGCCCAGGTGACCATGTGACACACCTGGAGAATGTGTCGGAGGAGGAGGTGAACAGATTGCTTGGAATCGTACTGGATGTAGAGTACTTGTACACATGTGTTCATAAAGAGGAGGACCCTGACACTAAACAAGTTTACTTCTCTCTCTTCAAAGTGAGTCTTCTGGGTTGTTGCATGTTGTGCAGTGGTGCAACCATGAATGATTCCCTGTTTTGGAAATATAAAAAATATTGATCACTCACTGAATGAAACGGTTACACTTATCTGTTTATGTATTACAATGAATATAATTAACACAAGTTAAAAAAAGCCTCTTATGCTCTCTAAGGCTGCATTTATTTGTTCAAAAAATCCAGTAAAAAATATTATTACAATTTAAAATAAGCCTTTAGTGTCACCTGGGGCCTCATTTATAAACGTTGCGTACGCACACAAGAAGGCGTACGCTGCTCTCTACGCAATAATTGGTATTTATAAAAAGCAAACTTGACGTTAAAATGTGCGGTCCTTCACGCAAGCTCTGACCCAGGCGTACGCACTAAAACAGGTGAAATGAGAAATGGCGACACCGTCGGCAGATGGAAGAAACACGTAAAAGTGTGTGAAACTGTAGACCGTTGTGTAAAATAAATGGCAATACTGCCTCTCATAAATAACACGAAGACTTCACATAGCAAGTCTTACAATTAACAGCCTACACGAACACCCGTTTGATCGATCTGCAACAGAAATGCAAATTAACACATATTTGCAAAAAGAAAAGTGAAATATGTTCTGCAATAATATTGGCATGTTATACAATTCATCCCCATAAATAAGATGGTAAACAGAACGAAATAATGTACAAAACTGATATTCTCGCCAATGTGTCCGTCTGGCGGAGCAGATATAGATGCAATTAGATAGTCAGTCAGTCAGATAGATAGATAATTAGATAGATAGATAGATAGATAGATAGATAGATAGATAGATAGATAGATAGATAGATAGATAGATGTATTATTTGTCCACTGGGAAAAGTTGTTTTCATAGTAAAAATGTCTTTTTTAAATGTCGGTGTCCCCTTTCCCCCACCCGTGGCAGACACACTCTGGCGATGGAGCGCTAGACGCTTTTTTGCCTCGACTTTGATGTCCGACCATTTCTTTTTTATTTCGCCACAGTCCGAGGTTGTGAGGCTACAGCATTTACGGCGTCTGCAACCTTTTGCCACTCAAGTGCCTTTTTGGCATTAGTAATGCCCACACTGTGCCCTCCAAACAACATTTTTCTCCTCTTTTCCACCTCGCCAACGATAACTTCTTCTTCACATTGAGTGAAGTTACGTTTTTTTGATTTCCTCTCTGTGTTTGCCATGATTTCACAATCGATGAATATTAACTTGTGGGCGTTTCACAGACTATTTATGGGCAACTATGGGCGTGACATGAAGCCGCAAAAGCTGCGCTACATTTAGAATTGATTGTGATTTATTAAGGGAAAAATGCGTAGGATGTACTTCCTATGTTTCATCCGTATTCCACTTCTGACGCAAATCCTACGCAAAGTTTTATAAATGAGGCCCCTGGTCCTTCAGAAATCATTCTAATATACTGATTTGGTGTAGGGATGCACCGATACCACTTTTTTCAGAACCGATCCGATCCAATACCAAAAATTCAGAGTATCAACCGATACCGATGCCGATCCGATACCAACACAATTTTTTTTTAAATCAAGTAGAATTTATGTAACTCTTTGTGTGTTGAACTGATAAGCACTCTTTTGTGTGTAAAACACAATCTACTTAATACAGACAACTTCATTATAAAGAAAAACAAATCCAAAAAATATATGATCATAATCTATGACAAAAATGCTATTATAAACTAGATTAGTGGATGATTCAGCAGTAAAATTTAGTCTAGAAAAATCATGAGTCGACAATAATTGTATAAAATCTGAACATTTAGTGAAAAAAACAAATAAGAGACAATAAGTGTAACACTAAATCTGGTAAAACGTTACACATTGCTCTTTGTATTGTTGTAAAATACATTCATGAAAACAAGATAAAAATCAAAAAGATAAATTATTTTATATATAGCTATAGTCTACTATACAATTGAGACATGTTTTAAATGTATAGCACTGCTGTTTAATGAGGCAGCAACATATGATAGATAGAACAGAACAAGAAAGGCTATTAATAATCTTTCATTTCGTCACTGTATTATGATTATGAAAGGCTTCAATACAGTGCGGCACAAAGTGCTTTGCATCCCGAGCGCAGAATGATGCGCTTGAAGCAACATGGAGTCACAGCGTGCAGTCCGCATTGAAAAGTTCAAACCACAAACGAAAGACATATTGATGCGTAGTCTATTATACAGTATCTATCTATGCAATAGTTTATTGAGCCTTTTCTTTTAACAGTTTTAAATTTCAGTTACTGTGCGCGTGAAGAACAATTATAGTGCAGCTGACTCTAGTGTTGTGATCTAACAGACACCCGGTAGAAAGTAACAGGATTAAGTTACAGCAATAAAGTCTAGCAAGATAAAGTTGTTTTATGCGAAACCATAGAGCTTTATCTACACATCAAGTATAATAATAGTAACATTGAATCATCTTGGAGAGGGTTTCACCATGTTGACTGACTCGTAACCGAACACGACGCGCTGTTGGAATGCTGAATGGAGAATGACTGAGAGCCGCAGCGGAGGGAAAAGTTTACGTGATCTCGAATTTAATGACTTAAATGTTCATTTCTATCTCACATACTATAATGGCTTAAGAACACTTGTAATATAGTGCACGAAAACTTTATGGTGCTTTATAATGTTTTTGTGCCTTTTGTGGGGCTTAACAATAACACAGAATAGTATATGCACAATATCGGATTTGGATTGGCCTCGTCTGACCGATACCCGATCCGGCAAAAATGGCAGTATCGGACCCGATATCCGATACAAATATCGGATCGGAGCATCCCTAATTTGGTGCTCAAGAAACATTTCTTATCAATGTTGAAAATAGTTGCTACTTAATATTTCTGTGGAAACCGTGATAATTTTTTTTTCAGAATCCTTTATTTAAGAATCTATTTATTTAAAATAGAATATTATGATTTTATGTCACATTAAAAATGTCTTTCAATTTAATGCCTTTTTTAGTTGCTGAATAAACGTGTTAACTTCTTTAAAAAAAAATCTTAACTTAAACTAAACTTTTGAATGGTAGTAAATATTTAGATAAATTTACATTCTTCTTTGCTACTATAAATCCATTTTACCTACCTTTTTTTTGTTTTGGAAAATGTATTAGTTGCTACGGAAATGCATCCTGCAGATGGGAAGGCCAGTGGTGGAAGCTCTGGAAAGCCCACCTTTTGAAAAACCAAGCATTGAACAGGTATGCTTTGAACAGCATTGAATATCTAGTATTAAATATTTGGTGACATCTTTGCTAAATAGCACTAAACAGTAATATTTTTTTCTTCACTATCATATTCAAACATGCAAACAAACATCAAAAACAATATCAGCGTGAGAAAGTTAGAAGTGTGAAGGTGCAGAAATAGATTAACCGCCTATGTAACCGCCAACAGTAGCTTTCTTCTGAAACAGACAATGATAAAGACAAGGAATTTTGGGAAACGTGACCATTTTAAAGGGGTCCGATTATGCTTTTTTACATTTTCAACATTCTTTTGTGTGTAATGTTGCTGTTTGAGCATGAACAAGGTCTGAAAATTTACAAAGTCCACTCTAAATGGAGTATATATTCTCTATATAAGTAAACAATGTTCCTGAACTCCCTGAAACGCCTCGATTGTAGTCTTTGGTTTTCTTACGGGAATGAACACATTAAAGTATTCCTCATTTAAATAATTCCCACCCTAGTACTAGTAGTGTGTTGAAACTCACAATTGTGGTAATAGGGCGTAATTTTTCCGAAATACACTCTAACCAGTTGGCCAGTCACTGTTCCAGCCAACCAATCAGAGCACATTGAACTTTTCGGGAAGAGGGGCTTCATAGATACAGGAACTAAATAGAGTGTTTACTGACAGACTGGAAAGAGAGATGTAAAATATGTGAAAAAATAATGTTATTTTGAAAAATCAAGCATGAAAACCTATTCTAGTAGACACAAAAAACAAGATCAAGACTTTGAAAAAGGGCATAATAGGTCCCCTTTAACTGCATTCACAGCTCTGTTTTCTTGGTTAATTTGTAGGCAGTGTATTTTGCATGTGATGCATGAGTCAGTGAGATACCAAAGAACCCTAGACACATTCCTGACATCCTTGCTGTTGGTGTCACACAGATGTTTTTTCATGTTGTTATTGTTGCAGGGTGTGAACAACTTTGTGCAGTACAAGTTTAGCCACCTACCCTGTAAGGAGAGGCAAACCATTGTGGAGCTCGCAAAGATGTTCCTCAACCAGATCAACTACTGGCAGCTAGAGACGCCCTCACAAAGACGGCAAAGAGCACCCGATGATGACGTAGCTGGTTACAAAGTCAATTACACCAGGTGACTGATAGTTTTTTAGTTTAGGGTCACCAAACCGCAGAGAGGGGGGTCTAATTTTCCATAGGGGAAAATACAATGTTATTTTTCTCTTCTGTTTTACACCTTATTTTCATTTAAGGATAACATGAAATAACAATTGGCCCCATTTCTTAAAGTCAGCATGAAGCAGAAGTTGCGATAGTCTGTTTTCCCCTATTGTGACGTATATCCAAGTGAAACGACTTTTCAAACTAGAAAAAATGTAGGGACTTGATTTTGTCCATCTGGAATCGTTGGATGGTTGTAATTCGCTATTGCTGTGATCTCATGTGAGTGACAGGTTGCCCACCCTCTAAGATGTGCACGGATAATTCATTTATAATTAATACTGTAATATTCCATAAAAAAAAGATTTGTCAATTTTGATTTCAAGGTGACTTTAATACACATTTCCGGTCTTCTTGTGTGTTTGTGTTGCAGGTGGCTGTGTTATTGTAATGTGCCACAGTTCTGTGACAGTCTTCCTCGGTATGAGGCCACACAGATTTTCGGACGCACTTTTCTGCGCTCTGTGTTCACTGTAATGAGGAAACAGCTGCTAGAACAGGCCCGACAGGAAAAAGACAAACTACCGCCTGAGAAACGCACACTTATTCTCACACATTTCCCCAAGTAAGCACACAACAACACAGACAGAAATAAAGCCTTTGGTTTTTACTCCTACACGAGGGTTCACGTAGTGCGCTTGACACAAATTTCGTCACCAGAATAGTACGCGCTTACTTTTGTTGGGGAATTTACAGTTAAGACCCAAGGACCAGATAGGATGAATGAAGACCAGGAGTCAGAGATGCAATCAATTGAAGAACATTTTACTGAAGAATAGTTTCCAGTTTCATCAGCAGAAGTCAGCTTCAACACTCAGCAATGCCTTCGTTGGCCACTCTGTGTACACACTCATTACAGCAGCAATTATACTAAGTCACTAAGATATGTCATCTTGTCAGGTTAAATTATTCTGATTGGTTAAGGCACAGATAAACTAAAAAAAAATCCACATATGGGCTGTTCACCAGAAGAATATCTCCATTGATTATCAGGACGTCAGTCAAATCCCGGTTTAGGAACAAAGTGACCAACTGAGTCACCAGTTTCTAGGTTCCAACTTCCAATTGTCTGGCCTGATGGTCATTTCACCTCCCCTACATGCCATTTCTTCACAGAACTTCAGATTAGAGCTTAGATCGGGCCCAAAAAATCAAGCCCGACCCGACCCGAGCCCGTGCATGTTGTGTCCGAGACCGGCCCGGCCCGACACATTAACTGTAATTATGAGCCCGAGCCCGATTTAAACCCGACCATTTTTAATACGTGGGCCGTTATAACCAGGGGCGACGCCAGATCGTTTTTTTTAACGCAGGTGCTGAATGGGTGCTAGACCATTGACAGGGGGAAGCTGCGCAATTTTACAGTATATATATTATATAAATACTATTAAGAAATGTACAAAACTTGGCTACTTAATATTTAATATTCAATTATTTTAATTATCACAATGAAAGTTTTAATTTTATTAAATTGAACAAGCACAACATTCAGCATTCAATCAAATAGGCCTATTCTTAAAGATTAATTAATAATGTTATTTCGACATATGTGTGCGACACGTGCAAAAAGCAAGATGTGCATTTGTAAATTCGGTGACCGGCGTGCCGAGAATTGATTTAATTTATGATGAGATGGCTCTAGCCTCCAGTTCACAGGCTATGGTGACCGCGGCTCGCCGGCGCCTTCATGTCATGATTAGCCTATATTGTCTGCTATATTTGCTTCTTATTAAACACAGGCAATTGGTTTATGAAAAATTTATTAAAATGAAGATACAATTTATACAAAATGAAATTCACTTTAAAGAAAGGCTTTCTACAAAATAAAAAATAATTAAGTGGTCAAAATCATGCCTGAACCACTCCATGTCTCCCGATATTGCGCATCCTCCTATCTACTGTTCACTTTCATTATCAACATAGATGGAAAAAAATAACATTATAATGTTTTAATATGCAACTAAATGCGCTTATTTAAAGGCTACAACACGTACTATACACAGACTCTCTATTTGTACAAATTGCTACACATTCATTTAATTCTGAATTTTGCACACTTAAGTTGAAAGGCATGTTGCCTTTATTGCGTGCATTTATTAATTATTATCTTTATGAATAATGTAACAAGGACGAAGCATTTAAACTGCGTTGTTTATTTATTCAGAATCGAATGGATCGCAAATGGATCCGAATGAAGAAACGTTAAAAAAAAAAAAAAAAGAAAGAAAACCTCGCCCTCAGCGGTATGCTTGGAGAAGTAGCCTAACAAAAGAGGACATTGAAGGCTGACTATCATCCTTTCTGTCATGGCAAGCCTGCTTCATGTGTCTGCTCATCGTCGAAGTCCCCGTTTTTTTGCTGTCATAGGCGAGCAGCGCGCCGCACTCGCACTCAACAAAGCCAACACATATGTTGTCACTGCCCACGACTAATTTAAAATATTTCCATACCTCCGACTTTCCTTCATACTTGCTCAAAGTTAATTCTCCTGTTTTCTTTTTTTTCTTTACTTCTTCAAGCTCCATGTTGCACTTAAGCTACACAATACAGTGTGTGTGCGTGCGAGTGGAGGAGACCATTGACACTTGACGTGCTTGATCAAGGGCCCGACCCGACCCGACCCGACCCGAGCATAGTGGCGGGAAATATCGGCCCGGCCCGGCCCGCGGGTCGGGTCGGGCCGGGCTCGGGCTCGGGTAGAGAATCTAAGCTCTACTTCAGATCCCCAGAAAAGCAAAGCAAATGTTTTAACAAAGAATTGTCATGTAGGCAACAGGCCTGAGTGACCCCTAGTGACCTAGGCTGTCAGGGTAAGATATGTGCAAATATAGGTTTTAACAGAAAGAGAGAGCATGTTTCAGTGAACTAACATGTAAATCTCATAAGCTTGAATAAGTCATTCAGATCTTTTGATATTTAGAAGGATAAATATTGATTAATGACTTGATTAACAACCACTCAAAGGATATACATTGAAGCGGCATTCAATAATCCATCCCTTCACTTTGAAAGCGTATGTATTTTACACATACGCTGGCGTAAAAATATAATGTGTATTTTGGGCTTAATATGTTGATATTGTGTGTATGTGAATGTGTGTGTGTGCCTAGGTTTTTGTCTATGCTGGAGGAGGAGGTTTATAGTCATAATTCGCCCATTTGGAGTGAAAACTTCATGGTTGGTTTATCAGGTGGACAGATTCCCACAGGTGATTAGCAATGTTAGAGTTAACTTTATTCAGTCATATATGTGGCATGGTTATGTAAACAAATGTTTCTCTTCTCTGATTGGTGCAGTGATCAGTGCTCCACCCGTGACCCGCCCCCTGTACTATAGCAGTAGTCCTGCCCCAGTGGAGCTGGCTGGAGGAGGCAGCTTAAGCCCAGCCCGGAAAGTAGCATCCGTTCTGGAGCCCAATCCAGGTATCAACTTATTTCAAAGTATTTTATTCAGTGTCTGATTAATGACTAAATTATAGAAAATCACTTTGCCATTTATGTAGTCTTGATGATAAATCTACACTACTGTTCAAAAGTTTGCTAAATAAAAGTATACTTTTATTCAGCAAGGATACATTAAATTGATCAAGTGACAGTAAAGACTTTTACTTTGTTACATAAGATTTCTATTTAAAATAAATGCTTTTCTTTCAATTCATCAAAGAATCCAGAAAAACGTATCCTGGTTTCCTAAAAGATATTAAGTAGCACAACTGTTTTCAACGTTGATGATCATAAGAAATGTTTCTTGAGCACAAAATCAGCATATTAGAATGATTTCTGAAGGATCATGTGACACTGAAGACTGCTGAAAATTCAGCTTTGGGAATAAATTACTTTTTAAAAATTATTTTAATCTGGTATGTGGCATATTCTGTGCTGTCAAGGATTGGTGTATTTATTTTAAGTTTATTTATTTTTTTGTTGTTGTTTTTTTATTATTACTATTTTTTATTACTCATTGTTTATAAGAAAAGTTCAATAAAAACACAGTAAAAAACAACAACAACAGATATACATATTTAAGAAGATGACTGCTGATTTGCAGCTAAAATCGGACATTTTTTGACAGAAGTGGGCATTGATTGAAAATTTGCTTGAAATAAATAGACTTAATATATGTTAATGTTTGAACAATGCAGATAATGTTCTGGTATGTGGCGTATTCTGTGCTGTCAAGGATTGGTGTATTTATTTTAAGTTTATTTGTTTTGTTTTTTTGTTGTTGTTTTTTAGTTTTTTTATTATTATTACTATTTTTTATTACTCATTTTTTATAAGAAAAAAAGTTAAATAAAAACAGTAAAAAAAAAAAAAATTTAAATTGTAATTCTTGTTCCTAATATTACAGTTTTTACTGTATTTTTTTTTTTACTTGAAGTACTTCCTGAGATTTCAAGTTAAATTACAATAATTTAACAACTCATTTGCATGTTCACATCTTCTCGGATGGTGACATGCATGTAAACAAATAAAATATATTTTTAAATTATTAAATAATTACTTAAAATGATCTATTAATTTTTTGATGCTTTCAATAAGCTGTTCATCAACTCACAGCCCCCCCTGCCGTTCCTCAAGTTAATAGGATCTTGAATGAATGTGGCACTTTCTTGTAAAAATATATTTATAATTTATAAAAATAACACTTTGTATGATTGTATCGTTACTTTTTGATTTGTTTTTACCCATTTAATCCATTAATTTAAATATCATTACATCATATTTTATATGATAATATAGAATATAATATATCATACTTCATCATGTTCCAAATATACAGGTCCTTCTCAAAAAATTAGCATATTGTGATAAAGTTAATTATTTTCCATAATGTAATGATAAAAATTAAACTTTCATATATTTTAGATTCATGGCACACCAACTGAAATATTTCAGGTCTTTTATTGTTTTATAACTGATGATTTTGGCATACAGCTCATGAAAACCCAAAATTCCTATCTCAAAAAATTTGCATATCATGAATAGGTTCTCTAAACGAGCTATTAACCTAATCATCTGAATCAACTAATTAACTCTAAACACCTGCAAAAGATTCCTGAGGCTTTTAAAAACTCCCAGCCTGTTTCATTACTCAAAACCGCAATCATGGGTAAGACTGCCGACCTGACTGCTGTCCAGAAGGCCATCATTGACACCCTCAAGCAAGAGGGTAAGACACAGAAAGAAATTGCGGCGTGGCATGGAGGCAATCAGCCTGTGGCACTGCTGAGGTGTTATGGAGGCCCAGGATGATTCGAAAGCGGCCTTAAGCTCATCCAGAGTGTTGGGTCTTGCGTCTCTCAACTTTCTCTTCACAATATCCCACAGATTCTCTATGGGGTTCAGGTCAGGAGAGTTGGCAGGCCAATTGAGCACAGTAATACCATGGTCAGTAAACCATTTACCAGTGGTTTTGGCACTGTGAGCAGATGCCAGGTTGTGCTGAAAAATGAAAACTTCATCTCCATAAAGCTTTTCAGCAGATGGAAGCATGAAGTGCTCCAAAATCTCCTGATAGCTAGCTGCATTGACCCTGCCCTTGATAAAACACAGTGGACCAACACCAGCAGCTGACATGGCACCCCAGACCATCACTGACTGTGGGTACTCCAGTGCTGCTTCTCTGTAGCCCAGGTCAGGCGCTTCTGCCGCTGTTTCTGGTTCAAAAGTGGCTTGACCTGGGTAATGCGGCACCTGTAGCCCATTTCCTGCACACGCCTGTGCACGGTGGCTCTGGATGTTTCTACTCCAGACTCAGTCCACTGCTTCCGCAGGTCCCCCAAGGTCTGGAATCGGTCCTTCTCCACAATCTTCCTTAGGGTCCGGTCACCTCTTCTCGTTGTGCAGCGTTTTTTGCCACACTTTTTCCTTCCCACAGACTTCCCACTGAGGTGCCTTGATACAGCACTCTGGGAACAGCCTATTTGTTCAGAAATTTCTTTCTGTGTCTTACCCTCTTGCTTGAGGGTGTCGATGGCCTTCTGGACAGCAGTCAGGTCGGCAGTCTTACCCATGATTGCGGTTTTGAGTAATGAAACAGGCTGGGAGTTTTTAAAAGCCTCAGGAATCTTTTGCAGGTGTTTAGAGTTAATTAGTTGATTCAGATGATTAGGTTAATAGCTCGTTTAGAGAACCTTTTCATGATATGCTAATTTTTTGAGATAGGAATTTTGGGTTTTCATGAGCTGTATGCCCAAATCATCAGTATTAAAACAATAAAAGACCTGAAATATTTCAGTTGGTGTGCAATGAATCTAAAATATATGAAAGTTTAATTTTTATCATTACATTATGGAAAATAATGAACTTTATCACAATATGCTAATTTTTTGAGAAGGACCTGTATATGTACTGCAGATATTTGATGTAATAAAGTTTGAATCAAAGTTCTTGAATCAGATTCGAGGGTCTGTGGAGAGTGTTTCTTGGCCATCACAATGACCACTGATCTTATTAGATTTAACTTTATGCACATATGTAGGTGGAGAAAAGCGAAAGCCTTCTGAGCCGTTATCTCATGAGGACTGCAAACGACCTCGTGTGGTTGGTGACATTTCTGTGGAATTAATTAATGAAGTCATGTCCACCATTACAGACCCTACTGCCATGCTGGGACCAGAGGTAAAACAGAGAGTGTGTCTGATGCGTTTCTATCTGACATATGGCAGTGCTCATTCTCAAAGTGTTTAACTGTATCTCTTTCTTTCTCTCAGACCAGTCTTCTCTCAGCTCATTCTGCGCGTGATGAAGCTGCTCGATTAGAGGAGAGGCGCGGCGTCATTGAGTTCCATGTCATCGGAAACTCCCTCAACCAAAAGCCCAATAAGAAGATCCTCATGTGGCTTGTTGGCCTGCAGAACGTCTTCTCACATCAGCTGCCCCGCATGCCTAAAGAATACATCACACGCCTCGTATTTGACCCGTATGTTGGTTACCGTTATCCCTGTTTTAATGTACTAAAGACCCTTGTCTGATGCTTATAATAACAAGTCTGTTGTGAAGGATTTAAGTATTTTAGTTTTGGAGGTCTTCTACAATAGGTTTACAAGGTCAAAAACACTTTAATTTTCTCATAATATACACTGCAGCATCACCTCTTTGCTTAGTTTCTAAAAACAGTTTGATAAAGGAATTGGTCTCTTTAAAACCCTGCTTTCTGAGAGCTTACTTTGCTCTAATTGGTCAGATGGCCCAGTCTGTTGTGATTGGTCTACCACTTGCAGCACGTACCAGAAAATAAATGCCCATTACAATATCTGAATTTCAGATCCAGAGGCTTCTTCAGCACTTGATACACAGTGATACGAACAGTAACTCCGTCGGTTTTACTGTATCAATTCAATGGGCCCTATTTTAATGATCTAAGCTCATGGTCTAAAGCGCACGGCGCAAGTGCACTTAGGGCTTGTCCGAATCCAATTCTATCCACAGTCTATTTCAGTTGCCTCAAAATAGCAACGTGCCAACAATGCGCCTGAACACACCTCGTTTTCAGACCAGCACGCCCATAAGCGAACAGATGGGCGCAAATGCATTTGCTATTTAAACAACGTGGCGCAGGACGTGAAAATGATAACTGCGTCGGGGTGAAACTAGCAAAAAACACTTAAGTCGCGGGTCAAGCCGCATTGCGCCAAGTGTATGAATGTGCTCAATGAGTCCTCATCCTTATCCTTTGGAAGTGCATGCAAAGTGGATTTGCTTTTGCAGTGCAGAAAACAGCGTCTTCTTGACATGTCAATAACACAAACCAAACTCTTCCAGGCCTCAGCTACAACTACAGTGTTTGAGGGCGGTCAAAGTAGATGTTGTTCATCGGCAGCCAATGAAGACCATAGGCTGCCATTATGCAAATCTATTACAAACCAACATAGGTTTGTTCAGGAAGTAAGGACTGGCCCTGGAATACTGACTGTTTGAGGCAGTTCAAAATTGTTTTGTTTTTTTCCTTTGGAAGACAACTACATTTATCATGCACTTAGAGAGAACTTTGCAGACTTTTTACATTCACAAACAGCTATACGACACTACATTATTAAGGGTTCCTTTAAAGTGGTGATTTTCTGACATATTAACAGTTAACTTTGTTTTGGTTTAGGGTTAAATTGCATTGGTTTAATGTTAAGCTATTGCTTCCTGTGAATTGATGGCATAACATTGTTATGAGTCAATCTATTTCCTCTTTAAACAGGAAGCACAAGACTCTTTCTCTAATTAAAGATGGCCGTGTTATTGGGGGAATCTGCTTCCGGATGTTTCCAACTCAGGGCTTCACTGAGATTGTGTTCTGTGCCGTCACCTCCAATGAACAAGTCAAGGTGTGTTGTTTTATAATTACGGTGATGCTTTTCCATTATTATTTGTCATTCCTCCTTTCTCACTCATTCTTAGCTTGATCCGTATTCATTTAATTGCTTTTTAAGGGTTATGGGACTCACCTCATGAACCATCTGAAGGAGTATCACATCAAGCATGAAATTCTCAACTTTCTCACCTACGCTGATGAATACGCCATTGGCTACTTCAAGAAGCAGGTTAGTGCTCTATTAGTGGTTTTAGAGAGCTTGTCAATTGTTGATAAAAGTTTGACCATACAAAAAGTACAGTGGTATTTTTTTTTCTTCCATGGCACAAATTGCAACTACAGTGGATGGTGAATTATACTAACAAGCTCCAAAAATGACAAAAAATGGGGAGGTTCTGCCTAACATCTCCTTTTGTGTTTTATTATATTTTTATAATAATAATAATAATAAGAAGAAGAAAACAATGATGGGTTGGAACAACACATTTCATTTTTGGGTACTGTCGCTTTAAGTATGTCCATATCCTTATTTTTTTTATCTTGTTTCATGTCAGGGATTCTCTAAGGATATTAAAGTGCCGAAGTCGAAGTATGTGGGCTACATTAAGGACTATGAGGGGGCCACTCTCATGGGCTGTGAACTAAACCCCTGTATCCCTTACACTGAGTTCTCCGTCATCATCAAGAAACAGAAAGAGGTGTGTGTGTGTGTGTGAGGATGAGATCTGATGTGTGTCAAAGAGGTTACTCAGTATGGTAAAATTCAGGATTCTGTTATCGCTTAAAGGCTTTTCCATTTCTTTCTCACCCTCTCGCTCAGATCATTAAGAAGCTCATAGAGCGCAAGCAAGCGCAGATTCGTAAAGTCTACCCTGGCCTGTCCTGTTTTAAGGAGGGAGTTCGCCAGATTGCAATTGAGAGCATTCCAGGAATCCGTATGTCTCACTTTGATATATATTTTTAGATTTTTTTAAATAATAAATAAATTTATAATGATAATACAGTATTTTATGTTTTAATATACAAATGTTATTCATTGTATTCTAAAAATATTTTATTATTTTAACAATATATACGCATGTATATTTTCTGTAAGATTTTTAAAAATATTTTTTGCTTTTTTAATTTATGTTCTCTTATGCTTACCAAGGCTGCTTATTTGATCAAAAATACTGTATTATTACAATTTAAAATTTGTAATGTTTTTTATTTGAATACATTTTAAAATGTTGAATTTTCAGCATCAGTACTCCAGTCTTCAGTGTCACATGATCCCTCAGAAATCATTCTAATTTGCTGATTATCAATGTCGAAAACAGTTGTGCTGCTTAATATTTGTGTGGATATATTTCAGTCATATATTTTTTTCAGGATTCTTTGGATAGAAAGTTCAAAAGAACATCAATTATTTGATTATATTATAGTAAATAATAATTACTGACTATATATATATATATATATATATATATATAAATACATTTGATTTAAACTTAAATTTACTTCTGTCTTTGGACAGGTGAGACGGGGTGGAAGCCTTTAGGGAAGAGGTGAGTGTGTATCTATTAGTCACAGCTAAACAAATCTTACGCAACTAGTTTGTAGTTTGTTGAAGTTTTGAAAGTGTGTTTCTTTTTTGTGTCATTTTTCACAGCAAAGAGCTGAAGGATCCTGACCAGTTGTACACCACCATAAAGAACATCTTACAGCAGGTCAAGGTAATGTATATCTGCTTGGCTTTACGTTTCAAACACAATAATGATGAAAGAACATGAATGGCTAATGAGGAATATTGTACCCCTTAGTCACACCAGAATGCATGGCCCTTCATGGAACCTGTGAAGAAGAACGAGGCACCTGGTTATTACCAAGTCATCCGCTTCCCTATGGGTACGCAAATAACTCTTATACACACTGGACCTTACACTTACTTTAGAGCGTATAATGAATGAGAGTAGGGGTGGGCGATATACCGGTTGACACGATAAGCTAGAAGAAATTTTGGATTATCGTCTCTGTGGCGGTTACACGCTCACATGACGTTGCCTTGCTGACTGTAGCCTAATATACCTGCTGCCGTCTGTCATTAATGATAATCAAACAACAAAAGAAATTAGATCTTGACCGAATCACTTTTGTAACTTTAATAAAAAAAATTTATGTATATGTGTGCATATTATTACATCGTACATTTGATTACTTTATAAAATATGTAGTATTTCTTATTTCTTGTGCTTAAAGTTTTTCAGGTAGGTCCATTTCATTTGTGTCTTTGGTTTTATTGTAGTTTTTGTCCTATTGCTTGTAATTACTTTCTTTGTTCTTATTTTATCACTGTTCACTTGTCTGCAGTAAGCTTGTTTTTTTACTTGTTAGTTAGGCTAGTATTAGTTTTTTTGCGATATTGGTGATGAGATTTATGAAATTCCACGAATATGAAATGGTATTAAAAATGCTAATATCATAAAAACCATATTTAGAGCAAAAATAACTATATATTGTCATCGTGAATATACGATTTTGGACGTATCGCCCACCCCTAAATGAATTAATGTTATTGTGCACTGTAGACTTGAAGACGATGAGCGAGCGCCTGAAGAGTCGTTATTATACCACTCGGAAGCTGTTCATGGCCGACATGCAGAGGATCTTTACTAACTGTCGAGAGTACAACCCTCCCGAAAGCGAATACTACAAATGTGCCAACCTACTAGAGAAATTCTTCTACACCAAGATCAAAGAGGCAGGCCTCATCGACAAGTAATCCAGCTAGGGGGCGCAAGTAGTCTGTTTCCCTCTTGCCCCTCCCTTTTCTCTACCTCTTTTTCTCAACATTTATCATGTATAACTCATTGTTTTGCGTCAAAAGGAGGGTTGTCTGAAATGCAGGTGTTTGATGTGTGTAAATATCCACATGACCACCAAGTGTGGAAAAAGTCTCTTTCTTGTCTTAAAAATTCCTTCTGCCAAAATTGCGGAACAATTTTACGGTATGTACGGCTTTATGCATTCGGTGTGCATGTGGTCATGCTAGTGTGTGTGTATATAATAGTGAAAATCTGTTTATATAGATCGATTTTATGAAAAACTGTATATTTTATATAGTACCAACCAAGAAAAATTACTCTAATTACCTAATGTTGTACCCTCAAACAGCACTTATTTATTATTAAACTTAAAGAAATAGTGATAAATACTAGTATTCATACGATGAATATTCCTAATCAGAAATCCGCACATTTGCGGTCTTTACCAGAGCGTGTACGTGATTGGCGTAAGAAGAGGAGCATTCCCTGTGCAGTGACAAATACAGTCTTAATATGCTAATGAGAACGTACAGCATCTGTATGTAAAGATGACACGTGCAATGACTCGTACTATTGTTGTTTTCTAAAATATTTGTACTTTTAAATACTTAAGAAGAGATGGGCTTTGTACTACATTTGGGGAAATGGGGGGATAAAGCTATTTTAAGGTCTTTGTACCTTTGCTTTGAAAGACATTTTGTATGTCTTTTAAATACTTTTTTTTGCTTTTAAAGCATATTTTATAGAATGATTACATTTTTAGAGCAACTAATGTGAAAGAAATGTCTACTTTTGTGTTGGACTGTTTCAGTAGAGAGTAATGTTGCACAAACTGCACATCTTTTTTTTGTTCTTGCACTTTTTTTACATAGAAATTGTTAAATCAAAGAAAAAAAAAAACACAATCATCTACTTGTTACACCTGTTAATGATAATTTTATTAGTAATCGGATGACATTTTTTGTTGGCTGACCAATTTAGGCATGTTATTAAGCAGAAAATGCATATGTCTGTATATAATTTTATTGAAAATGAGTCAACAGACTGGAGTTTCTTGATTTGTGCAGAATTTGCTGGTCTAGTCTTGCATATCACCATGTAGCTTAACAGTGTTTCCAAGTAAAGTGTTTTCCAAGCTTTACTATAAAGCCAAGTAAAGGAAGTTTATTACTCATCCAGGAAACCTGTTTCCTACATAGCCGTGCTTGTGTTTTGTCTCGCCACGATCTCTACAAGACAATAAATAATAAAATAATTTCAAATCAGTAATGCCAGCATTTATTTATTTATCATTAGTTTATTTTCCAATAAGGACCGGCTGCCTGTACGTTATCCACCATAAGTTATCAAACGATGAGCGATGCCATGATGGACTCTGGGTAAAAAGAGTGACTAAATGAATTAAAGTTGCAGTAGGGAGTTTTGAGAAAATGTTGACTTAGCCTGAAAATTTGAACAAGCACAACTTCCAGGTCCAACCCCCTTGCTCTCTGCTGCGCTACAGCCCTCCCTCCACAGCTCCTCCCCCACAGCGGAGCCTGCCGTGAACGCGCAGACTAGTAAACAGGACCACCGATGACGGCGGATTATAAACAGTTATGGAACATTCACTAATAGGGACGAAACATCAACAATATGCTTTACATTGACTATGGCCTGCCCATAGTTTGACTACAAACTTGGTCCTCAAATCATTATGTATTTTGCAATACATGTAACTTTATAAGGTTGCACTCTTTCTAGAAGTTATAAATAGCTAGTAAGATAACGTTAAAGGATTAGTTCACTTTAAAAAAAAACTTTTGCTGATAATTTACTCACCCCCATGTCATCCAAGATGTCCATGTCTTTCTTTCTTCAGTCGAAAAGAAATTAAGGTTTTTGATGAAAACATTCCAGGCTTTTTCTCCATAATGGACGACACAAACGTTTCAAGGACCAAATGACAGTTTCAGTGCAGCTTCAAAGGGCTTTAAACGATACCAGACGATGGATAAGGGTCTTATCTAGCGAAACGATCGGTCATTTAAAAAATAAATAAAAAACTTTAAGTTTTATAAGCACAAATGCTCGCCTTGCTCTGTTCTGTGATGTACGTTCGTGATCCTGTTCGAACTCGTTCATCAAAATGAACAAATCTTTTTTCGAGTCATTTCATTCGTTGAATGAACGAAATGACTCCAAAAAAGACTCGTTCAAAATGAACAAATCTTTTTTCGAGTCATTTCGTTCGTTGAATGTACGAAATGACTTGAAAAAAGATTCGTTCATTTGGATGAACGAGTTCGAACAGGAGACTCACGAACGACAGTACGCGCTCGCGCTGTGCAAGAGAGGGGTGATCAGCGCGTACACGAGCGTGATTGACACTGCTAAGACATTCCTCCTGGCTCTGATTGGTTGTTTCTGACCGGGAGCGGTGTATTTCTGCAAATGGCAATAGGACCACAGGGAGGAGCCAGAGGAGCTTGATTTTTTTCATAGATTATCTGTCTCATATTCTACTGTCAGGACATAATGACAGTTTTAACAAATATTTGTTTACAAAAGCTACCTACTGGAGCTTTAAACAGAAACTTTTTGAAAATTACAAAAAAATTGCCTGAAAATTTCTTCAGTTTATTGCTGTTGTTGTGGCAGCCAACATCAGCAATAAACAGAAGTAGTTTCTGGAAAGTACGTTATCTGAGCACCAGCAAAGAATGTCCGTAAACGACACCATTTGCCTTGCATTTTATGCCAAAGACTGAAAAGAGAAAACGAGCATGGCTTGCAGAAATTAAGTTTACTATGGAGCCATGTGTTTTTTTAAACCATTTCCATAGGGCGAGACTTGTGATTGACATGACCAATGAAGTCTTTAGAATTGTCTGCGGGGCGGAGTTTCCGCTGAACTCGTTTGGGGAACATCTATATATATATATATATATATATATATATATATATAAAATTTTCACACAGATAGAACCTATATGGGGAGGCTAAAAACCTGGAGCAGGCAGATATACGGCACAGTTCCGGTCCTTTAATCCGATTGGCCAAGTAGCATTCCAAGAATTGTATTAAGTATTACATTCACACCAGCTGTCACTTTATGCAATGCTTGTCAATAAGTGACTGTTTATCCTGCTATTAAATTATTTTCTCCATATTATTATTGCATTATTTTTAATAGTTTGCCAAACTAGATTTTAATAATATTATAGTGGATTTACTGAATGTCACACACTGTGCTACCAGATTTCCTATTCAAACTGAATTTTAATTAAAATGAAATGAAAAAAAAAAAATCCCACTTAACAAAAAATAAAGATTGAGAAGAAAAAAAACCCACAAAAGCAACGTCTACTATTAAGCAGTCTAATTTTAGTGCAGTAAAGGGTTTGCGTACAACTGAAGAATTAAATCAGGAAAGGAAAGGATGATGTACAGTCGGTTTTAAAAATGTACAACAATGCCTGAATCTCAAAAATAAACTATTGTGTAAGAACAATGCCGAATTAGACATTTCCAAATCTGGTCACATCTAAAAATCACATTTATTTGACATACTAGTTCAATTTGCAGAACTGACCAGCTAGCCAGAGTTATTTAGAGTTATTTACTAGCCAGATATATTTCTGGCTAGTAGACAACAAATAAAAAAGAACATCCATGGCTCGCAGTAAGAAGACATGCAGATAAGACTTATTTCAGGGCGTTAAAAGAAAACACGCTAGTGCCTTGATTAGTAGGTTGCATTTAAATGAAACCTAAAAACTTTTCTTACGTTTGATAAACATTTCCTCAGTACTTCAAATGCATACTTGCAAAAGATATCTACATGCTTATCTCTCATCAAGGCTCTTCCATTTCAACCACAATTTCAAATAAAACTTTCCCGGTGTCTTTTAAACTCTGTCTGAACAGCTGAGTGTGTTGCCACGACACTTCACCCTCTCCTCCTGTGAGCTCCGCCTCCACAATCAGCTCTTCGCCTCCAGACAGTCTTGAAGAGGAGTGCAGTTCACCATCTGTGAAAATAAAACCCAATACTAATATTATAATCAAGCTTAATTGGTGGCAATCATGTTACATTGAAAAACCATTTCAGCTCTTCAAGAAGAGAGCCATGATTTAACCTAATGCACATCAAGCAGCGAGACTGATACCTCCAGGGAACTCTATGGTGGTCTCTGCGGAGCGTAAAGTCCAACGCACACTGCCTGAATGGAAGGTCTGGCTTAAGGCTCGGACTGAAGTGGACTTGATCTTCATCCCTACTGGAGCGCAGTTAAATTTCCAGCTTATCCTTCCAAAGGGAGAGCCCTCTGTTCGTGCCAAATACACCTACAATCACAAAGTCAACACAGCAAGTACTGCATTTAAACCCAAGTAAATGTGTTCTTTAAGACAATGGCTAATATGATAGAAAGGCCTACAAGTAGGAATGCACAGATACTGTAATTCTGGTCAGTACGATGAGTCGAGCATTTTTTTTTAATGTTATGGCCTATACACTACCGTTTAAAAGTCTGGGGTCAGACCAGTTTTTTTTTCTTGAAAGAAATTAATTCTTTTATTAAGCAAAGATGTCAAAAATGACAGTAAAGACATTTATAATGTTACAAAAGATTTCTACGTTTTTAACTTTCTATTCACCAAAGAATCCTGAAAATGTATCATTGTACCTATAAAAATATTAAGCAGCAAAACCATTTTCTGCTGTAATAATAAATATAAGTTGAGCACCCAACAGATCTTTTAAATTGTAATAATAGTTCACAATATTAGTTTTACTGCATTTTTGATAAGATAAATGCAGTCTTGGTGAGCAAGCTTAAGAGACTTCTATCAAAAACATTACAAAAATGGCACTGTATAATAAATCTATAATACTTTGTCAAATTTTTTAATTTATGGAAAATAAGAGTATACAATTAAACAAATGATACTACCAGGTTAATATTAAACAATATTAAAAAAGAAATAAATAAAAATCATGATATATAATCAAGTAATAAAATGTAACATCAATTGATATCATTAAATTAAAATCAGTAAAATTAGATTGAAAACAGGCAGATCACTAATGGTTAAATAAAGAATTAAGATGAATTTGCCTTCATCTTCAAAATATAAACCACTGAAAGAAACAAACCATCTGCCAGTCATGCTCCTCTTTCCGGAACATATTTTCTGTCCTCCAAGCACCTTTCTGCCATCCTGGGATAGTCTCTTGGTCATTGCTCAGTCTGAAGTAACAGTCTTTGGTCATGTTGTAGCAAATGTGAAAAAACTTGTTTTGCTTCTCAGATTTGGAAGGAATGAAGACACATTCTTGTGCATTCTGGGAGGAAACATACATAAAAACTAAGGTAAGTTAATTTACTATGTGTGTGTGTGTGTGTGTGTGTGTGTGTGTGCACGCATGTGTGTCTGTCTATCTATTTATTGAAATCACTCCAATGGCATAACCAGTAATGAAACATTGTGTTCCAGTTGAGCATCTCACCCCTTTAGAGTCACTTGTACCAGTCTCCCCTCGAGCTGCTCTCCAAGCCTGAGATCCTGAGACACGACCGCCCAGCTCTCCAGATGTAGAGGTCTTGGGAGAAATAAACTCTACCAGCTCCACCAACAGTCTTTGCAACAACTGCTTCTTTCTCTCTTCTCCTAGAGACTGCTGCCTCTACAGGTATGGAGTTGTACACAGTGACAGTCAGATACATTTTTTCAAGGCAATGATGAAAGGAGCTGTATTTATATGAGGGCATGAAAATGGGAAACTGACCGTAGCGTTGAGCTTGTTAATCGTATGAAGCAGCCATGTCTCCTGAACCTGTGTGCGTCTGGAAAGGACCTCTGGGTGTTTACAGGAGTACCTCCACGTCACATCCACAACCTGGTCCTTAGAGAAGCCCAGGATGTAGGAGAGTTTCTTCCCCCAGCCGACTTCGTACAGGAGGGGTTTATCACATGTGTTCTCACAAGGGTCACAGTGTAGCCAGCGATGCTGTGACTGAGAATACACCTCCGTCCACACGTGATCTAAAAGCAGGACAAAACTTTGTGTTTCTATTCCCAAATGATATCAAAGGCCCAGACAGTTAGTACTTCAAGCAAAATCGAAGAATTAACTGATGTGACGTCATTTCAAACTAATCCGAAAACGAAGTTCATTTGGAGTTCGTTTCGGGATTTCGATAGCTTGCCAACGCAAACTTCCTGGAAAATTTAGCTCTGGCTGGCAAACACCTTCGAACTACCATTGATCCGTGGCGATTATGTAATAGGTAGGTACAAACTGTTGTAATTTAAAAGTTGTAATTGAAAGCGACACTGACATCGTTTTTTCATATTTAATACTGCAAGCAGTTTCCTTTAAAGCTTTTGTATAAAGTGCTATTCAAATAAACGTGAACTGCAGAGTTGGTGATCAGATGCTTTTTTAACTGCTGTTTTCTGTTTTGTCACTGTCACTTTTTGTTATGCGTTTATTTTGCTATTGAGAGGAAAGCGTGCAGCACACATTTACACATTTATATAAATGTGGCTCCCAGCACAGCTACTTCTTTTTACCCATAAGAGAAAAACAAAAAAATAACTTTGTTTGGAGTATTTTGGGGCCTTAAAGCTGTAAGATTTCTACCTGTACTGTCCCAGATATATCTGGCCTCAAGGCCTAAGGCTCGGCAGAACAGCGTGAAACAATTGGCCCATTCCCCACAGCGTCCTCTCCTGGTCTCCAGAAGCTTCTCTGGGTTATTGTACCTGCAGAAGGCAAGGCAAGTTTATTTATATAGCACATTTCATACACAATGGTAATTCAAAGTGCTTTACATAGAAGAAATTAAAATAATGAAAAGAAATAAGAATAATTAAAACAGTTTAGAATAAAAAAAAGAAAGTAAAATACAGTACACTGGTTTATCATATTGATCCTTTTTGATTGATTTCCCCATGATGGTCCCTCTTTTCTGTGGTTTTCCCATGGTGCGCCTACATATAACTCTAGACGTCTCTAGAGAGATACATTTTTTTACCTCAATTGAAAATGTGAGCACTCACAACTTGCTCACAAATTTGGGTCAAACACTCCCATGGATTAACTGAACCCACCAGACTTATAATCTGTACTAGTCTGGACTAGTAATCAGAAAGGAAAAGTAATGGTAATTTGCAGTAATGACATGAATAACATTGCTCTTTTCCATACCAAAGCACCATAAAAGTGGTCAATGTCGTGGAGAGGAAGATTTTTAGAGAATTCTAGTGGTTTTTAGTGTTTTTTTGGAGCTTAAAGGATTAGTTCACCAAAAAAATGAAAATTCTTTCATTAATTACTCACCCTCATGTCAATTAAAACCCACAAGTCTTTCGTTCATCTTCGGAACACAAATGAAGATCTTTTTAATGAAATCTGAGAGCTTTCTGTCCCTCCATTGACAGCCTACACAATTGACACTTTGAAGCCCCAGAAAGGTAGTTAAAAACATCTTTAAATAATCCATGTGACTCCAGTGGCTTAACCTCAATTTTATGAAGTGACACGAATTGCTTTTTGCGCAAAAAAACTGAATTTACCCCTTTATTTACAGAACATTAATCTCCAACACGCGTTTAGGCAACAGCGTCTGCTCTTGAGTCAACACAACACGCATGCGTCGTGGCGCTCTAGTGAATGTGCGTTGGAGATATTTTGGATTTTGAGCATAGCTGTCTATGGAGGGACAGAAATCTCTCAGATTTCATCAAAAAGATCTTTATTTGTGTTCCTAGGGTGAACAAAAATCTTGCGGATTTGGAACAACATGAGGGCGAGTAATTAATGATAGATTTTTCATTTTTGGGCGAACTATCCCTTTAACAGCCCCTGGTCACTATATAATTATGTCTGCAGCATAAACATAAAAATATATGATTTTGTGTTCCACAGAGCAAAGAAAGTCATACAGGTTTGCAATGACAAGATACTAGACATTCAACATCCGTAACAGTGCAACTTCTTGATGAGAATGAAAAAGCAGATGTACCTTGGGAATCTATTGGAGAGTTGGCAGGTGTGACAGAAGTGGTTCTCTACACGGCCTGCATCCCAGCGTAGGTCATCATTTGAGGGGGGGAGGGATCCAGAAGGCTGGGTTGTACCTCCACACCGGCTACATGGCAGGCTGTCCACCCAGGAAAAGAAGTCCCCTTTGAACCACTGCAACAGGTCTAGAACTAACATGTCCTCCTCACCTAAACTGCACGCTGTAAGTGGAACACAACACATAAACATGAGTCAGCTTCTGATAATCTGGACTGGAGTCTTTATTTCATGCAAGTATAAATCAGTTTAAACATATTGTTCAAAATGTCTTCTTTGCATTAAACTTTTAAATGGGGGAATTTTTTTTTTTTATCAGTTTTAAAGGGTCATGAAACCCTAAAACATTTTTTGAGATGTTAACAGACAGGTTGCACATCAATGAAAACAACAATAGCACTCATGTTTATTATTATTAAGGGTAAAATGTTTTTTTTAAGCCATTTTGTTCTTCCGGCTTAAAAAGGAAAGTTGATCCAACGTCATGAAAAGTGAATTAAATGTAAATAAATCTGATTTCGTTTACAAGTATGTGTGTTAATTCGGAGTTGTGATATCATGTCTTGCTAACCTGGATCTGCATCCTCGGCTTGTTTCAGGCGTTCTTTAGCCCTGGACCGGAGCACTTCATGAGGTATGCAGTTCAGTGCCTTCTGCTGCAGTTCAGGGCTTTCGTATATCATCACATGTTGGAAGTTTGACTGTACAGTCCTAAAGAATGTCACGCTGCTCGACTAATACATCAGAAAACAAAAAGTTTTCAAACAAAACAAATGGTTTTGCCCATTATTCATTTTGCCGTTTTATTTGGTGGTGGTCCATTTGAATTGAGTGGTTCTCTGAAGAGACACAACCGCTTTATATGATGAACAGATTGAATTTAGGCTTTTATTCACACAGCATTCATCAACTCTTACATAAGTTGTGGTAATCGGAAGCTCAAGCATGTTCGCTTGATGTACAAGAACCAATGAGGTTCATTCTCATGTTACACAGCATGTTTGAGCTTCAGCAAGAACCAATAAGGTTTGTTTTCACGCATCAAGCAGGTTCAGTTGAGCTTCTGTTAATGTTCGCTGATCAATGTTTATATGTGAATAAAAGCCCATCTCGTCTCTTCAGAAAATTTGGACTAAACCGCTCAATTCATATGGATAAGTTTTACAATCTCTGTATGAACTTTTTGAAGTGCCAGTTGTGTAGCGGTCTATTGAGGGACAGAAAGCTGTCCGATTTCATCAAAAAGACCTTTATTTGTGTTCCAAAGATGAACGAAAGTCTTACAGGTTTGGAACGACATGAGGGTGAGTAATTGACATAATTTTAATTTTTGGGTGAGCAATCTCTTTAAAATAAAACACGTAGCTAACCCTATACAATGAAAAATAAGAATGAAGTAGGAAGAAAAAAGAAACTCACAGTGAAAGGTAAAGCAGCGGGTGCAGGTGTAGGGACTGCAGTGGCAGACGCAGGGCCTGCAGAAGATGAGGAGGGTACGGGTACTGGTGGTGGTGGTGGGGCAGGATTTGGAGGCACTCTGGCACTTTGTGGGTTGGATACAGCCTTGCTCGTACCAAGCCTCTGGTCTCTTTCAGCAGCAATAGTTTCCCGCACCTGCCTCAGCCTCTCCACAGAGGCTGACTTCGGAAACACCAAGTGGGTTTCAGCCTAATGACGACATACAAATAGCACATAAAACATGTGATGATGCTTTGAAACCATAAAGGTAACTATATTTGCTTATACAACACCAACCTCCTCAAAACCCATCTCAAAGAGACATTCAACTGCTCCTTTGACAGGCAGAAGCTTGGTGGAGAATGTTGGGTTTCCAATACGGATTGATCTGTATTTATCCTCATTTGGGTTCCTACAAAACACACATGCACAAGATCAAACTGAAAGAAGAAGAAGAAGAAACAATCCAGCGATAGAAATAATGTGTAGCTTAGAGGTCACATACAATATGATGAATGTAGGATAGGGAATTAAAAAACAAGATAGTTGGACAGACTGTCATTTCCAGTAATCAGACACAACAACATTCCACCCGGGACTCTCTGAAATGTCTCCGGAACACTTCACTTACCTAAGAATGTTGTCCGCATATGTAATAAGCAATTTAGAAACATCCAAAAACACCTCGTTAGGATTTTCGCACAAAGCAGTGACTCCTTGAGACCCAGACATGGTTATACATTTAACTTCTACATTTACAGTAAGTAGTACATCCGCGAGACAACACGTAACTGCCTTCAACTCATTTGCGAATTTATAGCTGTCCTTTATGCGCCTGATAGACATTCTCGGGAAAAAAAATTGTCTTATATATTGACTTGTGGTTTAATTTTTGATATAGCTATAGAATAAACAAAAATGTCTTTACATATAATTTTAAGTGCACGTTTTGGCACATCTGAATCGTCTGAATGCAATAATCGATGGACAGGAGATCTCAGAACGACTTCAGAAATGATGGCATGATAAAAGTCTTTTAAAAGTCCTGTCAGCTATTTTTAATATAATGATAATTTCCACTTTGTACATTGTGCTTGAAATGATCATTTTACGCCAAAACACATGATAAGCACATTTCACAGGATTTTAATATAATACATTATACAATTATTATAATAATTGGATAATATATTACAATAAAAATAAACAAATGTTTAAATAAATGTTAAAAAAAATATTGATATAGCTAATATTATTTGGGGAGTTTTTTACACATAGAATGTAATGGTCAGGCTCCAACCATTTTCTTTCTATTCATTTTTGAACATATCTATATATCTCTGCGAATGTTGAATAAGTATTTATCTTGATAATATATTTTACAATTGTTATTAGTATTTGTCTATCTGTCTATCTGTATATTATATGTTTATGAAGCAACATGTAGTCCACAACAAATTTCCTTTCGAGGACAATAAAGTATACTACTACATTCATGTCTATTCAGTTCACGCATATACATATGTATAGATATATATCTTTTTTTCATTGTCTATCCAATCCATTCGTTTTTGGCCCATGTACAAGATACCCGTTTAATTGTTGTATTATACCTGTTCAATTATTTTAGAGCAATCACTTTTTCATGCTGCACAGCTAAATATTATTTCTCTATTTATATTTTCTGTCTACATATTTAATGTATTTATTTTTTATTTTTTATTTTATTTTATTTTTGGCTTTATATCATAATATTATCAATTGACTTATTAATATTGATAGATAACTGAAGTATTTTCCCTGTTTTTAATTCCTAGTGTAATTTTGTTAACCATAATTCACATAATTCCTAGTTCACTTTCAATTGTGAATAAACTAATGTCTATTTTTTACGTTCATTTGTATACAATCGTAATTAAAATTCTCAGCAAGTATCAATTCTGCATTTATTTTATAAGACTGAAAAATTAATCCAATTTCTGAATCCTCAATTCAGTTCTCTGCAGAAAGCTTTTTTTTTTTTTTTTTTTTTTTTTTACAGTCAATGGCTAAAACAAAGCCCGTCTACGGACATATTAGACATTCTCTGGCTAAAAGCTGATCTCAGATCTGCCGGTAACTTCTTGTTCCGGCCAATAAGGCGCGAAGCTATTCAGCCCAGCGTGCCATCACACTGAGGTGGTCATGTAAGTTTAAAAATAATATCTACAGCAATAATGTTTTACACACGATGTTAGTTAAAATCACGAATTAATATACGTTCGTTTAGCTTTACCAAACAGCTAATCTTCAGTGTTTTTTGCAGCTTCAGCTACACGTGGAATATTCTGTTCAAACTTGCGCGGGAGCTTTCATACGGTTAAAAACAATGGCAGAGAAACCGATGTGGGAGCAAATCGGCAGCGGATTCGTGCAACACTATTATCAGCAGTTTGATTCAGACCGCGTGAAGCTCGCCGACCTGTATGTAAGTGAATTATTGCGAGTAAATGTCTGTCATTGAACCTCATTATCTCGCATGATGAGTGTAAGTTTTGTAAACCAGAATTATTTTGTTTTAATCCATCTGTTTGTGCTTTAGCTTTTATTATCACGCCATTCTGAGCTTGTATGTCTGATTATGATATACTTTTTTTCTCCTTTAGACTGATGCTTCCTGTTTGACATGGGAGGGGGAGGGATTTCAAGGGAAGGCCGCAATCATGACCAAACTAACTGTAAGTTTTCCTTATTTTACTCAGTCATATGCACAGTTGTCTTTCTAAGTTTAACAGAATGTGCCTATCTGCAGAGCCTTCCCTTTCAGAGCATTCAGCACAGCATCACAGCTCAGGACCATCACCCGACTCCAGACAGCTGTGTCATGAGTATGGTCATGGGCCAGCTCAAAGTAAGATGTGATCAAAGATTGCATTTATTAAAACAGATGTTTCATCAGGCAACTGTTTGTTTGTCAAGATTGATTAATTGGAAGATTTATGTGTTTTTGTTCAAAGAAAATGGCACATTTTAATACCTTCCAAAACCAGTGATATTATATATGGGAGCTTGTTTAAAGTCGTCATAAAATCAAAATTTTTTTATTTACTATTTACTTTGTAAGCGGCAGCGCACATCACTAGTCTTGTGGATTAACAATTAATCCATGCTTACCGTGTATCCGTTGATACACTTGTTTGTTGTGGTAATATCTGAAAATTTGCTTCCGCTCTGGAATGGTTTTCCTTCTCTGATGACGTTAGTTTGACCGTTTGGGTTGAATATCCTTTACCACTTCCCTCCAACTGTTAGTCTGCTATGAGTGAAGGATGGAGAAGAGGTGCGCTAAAGTAAAACCCCGCCCCTATTCAATATTCCGTTTCTCTCAAAGTAGGGCTCACTGCATCCTGCGTTGGACATCCAAGTGTGATATCATAGGCCTCACCCATGTCCAATAGGTAGGGTAGGTTTTAGGTGAGTTTCAGAATGTAGGTTCTAGATTAATAGGGTTTTTTAGGCGTAAGGTTACAGTGACGGGTAGGTTTAGGGATCAGGGTTTGTAGGCAATCAGTACTGTGATTTGACATGACACATAAAATCTTAAGAATCGGCTACAGGGCGGAGTTTCCGCTGAACTGATTTGGGAAAAATCAGGCCAATGAGAATGTTCCGTATTTGGACTTGGGCGTGGCTTCTGACGTCACACTTGGATGTGGGCTGGGTTGGATGTCCACCGCAGGCTGCAGCGAGATGCTTCTTTCACTTGGAAATACGTCACAACACTGGAGTAAAGTCGGTTGCAACTTTTGGTTTGCAGGGATTTTAATAAAAAAAAAAAAAAAACGTAATTGCGACTTTTTATCTCAAAGTTCTGACTTTTTTTCTAGCAAGTGTTTATTTCACAAAATATCTCAAAAAGTCTGAATTGTGCATTATAAACTCAAAATTAAATCAAAATTGCGAGAGAAAATCTCTCTCTCTCTCTCTATATATATATATATATATATATATATATATATATATATACACACAATACAATATATATATACACACAATAATATATATATATATATATATGTGTGTGTACAATGTAAAAAATGTGACGCTTTGAGCACTATTGAGCGGAATCTTAAACGCCTCTGATTGCCTATTGTACTCACACGCTCATCCGTTATGTCTGTGATTGGCTACAAACGCTCCCGTTTTTTTAAAACACTTTTGACGCATCGCGATACTCTCATGGTGTATAGAATGACCCCCCCGCCCCAATCACAGCCCTGGCCCATTGTTGAGGTTGACCTCACTTTAATTTGTTGCAAAACTAATTTTTCTTCCTTGACATTTGATTAAATTTGACACATTTGTCCCGCTAATTTTTGTGTGTCTTGTGTGTACAAGAAATCAGCGCTGTAGCCTAACCACCATTAACCGCATTTTGTAACTTTCGATAAGAAATTGTCATTTTTCAAATTATGTCCATTTTATCACGAAATTCAAACAATAAATGCCGTTTTTTAAACGCTCTTTAATGTGGCGTGACAGATCACTTTGTAGGTGCCACAGTTAATGTTTTGTTAAGTGAACGCAATCAGCTATTCAACATTACATAATAAAAGTCCAGAATTATGAGATAAAAAGTTGCTATTACTTTTTCCCTTTTTTTCAGTGGCAGAAACAAGCTACCATAATTATAAATAGTTATTTATTACTATAAATCTTACAGTGTAGGCTGTAAAAAATCATGAACATTTATATTGTTTTTGTGTGTTTTTACAGGCTGATCAGGACCAAGTTATGGGCTTTCAGCAGGTCTTCTTGCTGAAGAATGTAGATAACAAATGGGTCTGCACCAACGACATGTTCCGATTAGCTCTTCATAACTTTGGGGCATAGTATTTAGTATTTACAATCCATGCAACTTTTGTATCCGGAGAATGGTTACACATTTCACATTCTGAACTGGTTTCATCTTACTTTGCCAAAGATCTTGAAGGTCCATGATCATCTCCAGATAAAGAAAAGACATGTTAAAAACAACTGATTATAATAATCGTAATTTGTATGTTTTGGAATGCACTGTGTGAAATTAACTTCAATTTGATAATAAATTTCCCATTCATACAATCAATCTTTGAATACTTATGCTTCTATATTTTGGTAAGATATGTTGGATCTTGATTTATGATCATCTAAATGACACATTTTACATCAAACAATCAATGCCATGCCAAAAGTATTAAAACTAGTAGAAAAACATTGGCATGTAAGTTCATAAGAAAACATTTCTGCCATTGCAGAAAAAAAAACAAGAATGTTTTTGTCTGAAGATTAAAGATTGTCTATCCACCAATGCATAACTACCAGTTATAATCAAAAACTGCATTGTGTAAAACAAATAGTTCTAATACTGGATGCTGATTGCTTGGTCAATACAGTATAGTAAAGTGAAGTGGTTTGTTGTCATTTCTGTCAGAGGAAGAAACAAAATACAGTTTCTGTTGAAATATTGTACATATAAGTCATTACAAGGCTAACATTTCCATATGTGACCAGAATAAAGACCAGAATTTTTATACAGGCAATAAAAAAAAAAAAACATCAATACAAATAGAAACAAGACAAATACACAGAAAAGTAGCTGCTGTGCAGCACCCATAAAGGCCATTTGTATCTTTTGCATTGTATATTGCATATTATATTGTGTTAAGAGGTCAGTTAGTGACATTTAGTTCAATTGTTGGTCAAATATTTTTCAATATGAATTAGCAAGACAGGGTTTGCCAAACTTTGGTCCACAGCAAAATATGCAACTTATTCGCGCACTCGCGTTCCTGCTCTCATACATATTAAAAGAAGAGAATGAAGCACAAGCCTAGTGTGACTGCCGTTTTATTTATGGACTATGTTTTTGTAGAGGAATCGGTGACACTTAAATTTGCTTAACATTTTATTTATATAAATTTTATATAAGATTAATTTAAAAAAAAAATTATACAACATAAAATAATTTTCTAAAACATTAAACATGAAATTTATTTCGCGTGCAATATAGAATTGCAGAAATTTCCAAAATTAGCACTGATTTTAGAAAAACTTTGAAAGAAATTTTGATCGGCGATATAAAAAACAATATTAACTAATGTACGACGCATAGTAATCATTGTTTGAAATGTTATCAGGTCATTTAATTAAAAAAACACGATTGCTGAAATTTGCAAACACGCATTATTTGTAAATATTTTTTACATTAGATCGGAACTTAATTTAAAATTTTAAAAAATGCGAACGGAATGTATGATGAAATCTTTCAAAAATGGCTGCTCATGTGTTGTCTAAAGTAACTTTTTGTCATGAAATAAAAAAAATGAAGTGAACTGTAAAAAAATTCATGCCCCGTCATTGGAAGTAGCTATAAGCCGTTTTTTGTATGTCTTTGCTAGTATATGTTACTTATTACCCATTGGATGAAGACTAGTGGTGTGATATGACTTCAGCAACAAAACCCCTCCCATCTTGTGCTGTTGCTTAGGAACGGGCTGTCTGTTCAAGGTGCCATCTAGTGGCTATGCCTGTGAATTACAAGTAACTGCGCCCCCTCATGACCAGACCATTTCTAAGTAAGTGCCTTATCATGATGAATATTTGAAAGACTGAAAATAACCACAACCAGACTAGATCCCAACTTAAAAGTTCTATGTACTACTCCAAGTGATTACCCATGAAAACCAGCAGGAGTGATATATAAGAAAGTTTTTCCATTTGAAGCATACTAAAATTCGATTGGCCAGGCACACAGTATGATAATTATTCCCTGACGTCACTTCCCAGTTGTTCAATGCGCCATTTTCTCGACTCTAAACGGCAAGCACAATAAATGAGTCCTACTTGCAAAAAATAATAAATACTCTTCATTGCTGGTTTCCATAATTGAGAGCGCAGAATTATTATTTCAACATCCTACACCGCTTCCACGTCTTCTATCATCGGTTTTGGCAAGCACGCGGATTGGTGAAAGTAGCTAAATCTCCTCCCTGCGTCTGTGTGGCGGTGAAAAAAGGTAATGTCCTCACAATTAGACAGCAGCGGGAACATTAGCTTTTGCGTTTAGTTGTTGCGGGTTCGGTATGATCAGGAAGTAGAACGACGAAGCCCATTAGCCGAGAGCTGCGAAGAGGTTACTTTATGACATCACTGCGTTATTTAGAATCGCGCGTTCTGGAAGGGAATCAGTTGTTCTGCGACGTGGAATCATTTCTGTCGAATTTTTATTGATGCGGGGCGCTTGGAAAATTACATTGGGCTAGTTTAGAGTTACATTTGACTCTATTGTTTCCGAGATTTAGTGTGCTTTGGCGGGCGCGGATATGTTTGGTCATCGGTCGTAGTTGATGCTTGCAATAAATAAATAATTGCAGCTTGAATTTTATATTCGCTATGTCAATGTAATCGTATGCTGTCATAAAGTGTTGTATTTGAGTGATGCATGGCTGAGATGTGATATTTTTCTTGCATTCGTACTCAATATCTGCCATAGCACTAAATATAGTTGGGTAATAGCGTGTTGATTTCTAACATTCGTGAATACGAAGTTTGAGACATTATAGAGGTGTTGTATAATTTGCTGTGGAACTGATTTTATCAGATTGTATCACTGCATGTTCAACAGCCTGAGATGTGAAGCACTTTATGACCTATTAAGAACATCATAAGAGTTTTGACCACAAAAATCATTTTAATATTTATAAATATTTTTTTTTTTGACCCAAAGAAAATGAATGCCCTTTTGCACTACTTTTCATTACAATTAAGCACGATTCTCCCCCAAATTCGTGAGTAATGAAGATGATTATATATAATGGAATCATTTCTGGAATGTTATAACCTTCCAGAAATTAATCCAGTCAAAAGTGACAATTTTCAAGATGTTTCAAATGTGCACAGGCAACACACCTATTTGTTCAGACTGACTAATTCAATAATTAAGTTAAAATGCCTGAAATACAGTTCCAGGTGGGACATATATACAATCTTTTTTTTTTTTTTTATAAACTGGAACTGGGAGAATAACGGCAATTATCGAAAGAAACCTCCTAAGGTAAATCTACATTGGCATTACAGTAATGAATATGGGAGGGAGAATACCTGTGTTTAATTGTCATGGAAAAAAAGTCACTATTAATCATAATGGTCTTTTGGGGTCTGAAATATGACATGTTGTCGTGAAATTCTAATTTATATTAAATTGCTCCTGAATTATGCAAGTGGAAGTATTTATCACCAACGTTACATCTATGATATAATTTGAAGTATATTAACTCTATATGCTGTTTTCATGTTACCACAACTAGTTAAGTTAGGCTATATTTAAAGTGGGATTTCATATTTTGGGATACTTTCTAAAGGATTATGCAAGTATTTCATTATTTTTGATTCACTGTTATTAAGGGTTTAACAGCAAAGTATTTTAGGCTTTTTTCCCCTCTCTTTTGATTTTGTGTACTCAAATCTGAACTGAATGTCCATACTGTTATTATGCAAGGGATGAATTTTTATCCATTGCTCGGACACTGTAGTCATTATGCGGTAGATGTAGGTGTCTATGTGATTAGAATGATGTAGGTGTCCGCATGGTGCCCGAAGAGTTCCTAAAAAGCTGAGAGTAACAAGCTACAAGGGCTTGGCATTTAGAAAGGATGCTAGCTAGGGACATGTCAGTAGTCATTGGTCAGTAGTCCCCAACATCCAGCGACTACTGACCAATTTTGACCAAAAAAAAAACTATTGACCAAAAACCCCTAAATCTGTCGCTGAGCATTTATTGTAGTCTTGCATAATTAGGCTATAGGTTTTCAAGACTGGTCAATAAATAAAAATCACAAAATAATGACATAATTCGAATGGAAACCAAAGCGATTCTCTTTCAGGTGTAAGACCATGTACCAGTTTCCAGTCAGAGGGTTGGAGAAGATCCGTAGAACAAGACGAAAAGTGAAAAACATTCTTGGAGAATTTGGACTGGAAGAATGTCTTAATTTGGGCCAGGTATGTTTATTTTGTAATCCACATACGCTACATTTAAATAAAAATGAAACACAACAACTAAAATCTCATGTCCATGTGTATCAAAATAGCCTTTTATTTTAAAAAAATGTATTTACATTTTCAAATGTTATCTCTCCTTTTTGTTTATCAGGAACTCCAGGAATTTTACCCAGGAGACAATGTTTTTGATGCCACAGACTGGTGCAGTTTATCTGATGGCTATGACGGCCGGTGGAGGAAGAAGGTGAATGTCACTTTAATAAATGTGCTTAGTTGGGCTGTCACGATTCCTTGATTAAATTCGAGTTCTTGATTTAAAAAAAATCTTCGATTGCAATTTACCTGTGTCGAGTAACTGGCAAAATACCAAAAGTGGTGCATTCCATGGACGAGAATACATGAATCGCATTATTAGGCTATTTTCTAAGGATGCACAATGTTAAAAACTATACTATAGCTTGTGCTATTGTGAATTCACAAAGGCTTCTATTAAATAAAAAAATGAAATGACTTGTGGATTTAGTTTGTATATGCGCTTTAATTATTTACATGCGTGTATGTTACGTGCGTCTCAGAGCAGCACCGTTCACAGTAAATGCTGCTCCACATGAACGGTTACCATTTACGGGCGCATATCGCGTCTCAAACTCCATCTCTGCATATGCTGAGTTTGGGTTGCTTATAACCTTCATCTGGGAATGCAATGTGCAACATTTCATCAGATTTGTAAGGTACAATTTTTCTAAATATGCAAACTGTTTATCGCGATTTCAAAATAAGTTTAAATCTTCGCTCTGAATTTGCATGTTTTGATGTCCACATATTCATATTCAAGAAATTACTGTGGCTGTAGCATTTCTATTGTAAATATGTGGCCAAATATTAAAGATTACGTAAACATTTGAATTAAATGCCATTTGGCCAATCAGTGTTTCCCACAGATTAGAAAGCAATTTGTGGGGGCGGTGGTGGTGGTTTTGATTTTTGTTTATCAGGAACTCCAGGAATTTTACCCAGGAGACAATGTTTTTGATGCCACAGACTGGTGCAGTTTGCAGTTATGATCCATGTCAGACCGGGGTGGTGGGTGGTTCAAAATAATTCCTTCGTCAATAATTTGTTACACAGAACTTTATTATATTAAATATTAATTAATAACATAATTAATTACACTGGTCAATCCTGACTGTTCAGCTCTGGTTCAGACTGATACCTCCGGTTCAGGCTGGTCCTCATCCTCAACACGTTCAGTCGCGGAAAATACTTTTCAGTACTCATCTGGATTGAAGCAGCAAACATTCAGTTTAAGAGTAAAAAAATGATATAACATTATTTATAATAAGTTTATTTGATTCACAGCTGCTACATATAGTGTTTTGACCTCGACAACCCAAAGGCATTTTACCGCAAACTTGCGACTAGTTAACGGCGGTGCAATCGCTTGTTTGCTAAGGGTCGGGTCGGGTTGGGACTCCAACATTAACACACTGACAACATTGTATTCAGAATATAAAATATTTTTTATAGCACTTTTTAATGTGTGATTGTGTAAAGGTGTTCAAGAGATACCAACCTTTCGTGAACATGTGAATTTCGCCAGCCGTCTTCTCTGCACCAAATAGGCCAAGCTTCCACGCTTCCAGGGATGATCTCGTTTTCATGTAGACAGACGCGATGTGTGTGTGAGAGACGCGTGAGTGACAGAGAGACTGAGGGAGAGCAGGGAAAGGAAATGCAGCTGAACGAACACTCTGTCGCGTTTAAATAGCGTTAAAAAAGATCAATGAATAACGAAACACAATATGTGGCTCACCGCCACGAATTAGTCTGTGTGGGAAACACTGCCAAAATAAAAACAAGGATTTGATCTGTTGTAAAGTGTAACAACACCAGGCCATTGGTGCCCTCAGCAGGCATTTGTTGTAGTACATCATGTACATAAGATGATTGTTTATATTATGTATATTATGTATTTCATCATATGATTACTTGCTTTTGATACTTTGTTTGAACCCAATATTATTGCCTTGTTATTATATATGTATTTTAAAGGGTTAGTTCAGCCTAAAATGAAATCTTTGTCATTAATTACTCGCCCTCATGTCGTTTCAAACCCGTAAGACCTTCGTTCATCTTTGGAGCACAAATGAAGATATTTTTGATAAAATCTGTGAAGTTTCTGAACCAGCCATAGACAGCAACATCATTGCAATTTTAAAATAGTCTATGTGATTACAGTGGTTCAACCTTAATGTTATGAAGCGGCGAGAAGACTTTTTGTGTGCAAAAAAACAAATGGAAGTGATCAACGTAGGAGACTGACACAGAAGAGAACAAATTGTTGAATAAAGTCGTTATTTCCAATTGTTTTTTGGACACAAAAAGTCTTCTCGCCGCTTCATAACATTAAGGTTGAACCACTGTAGTCACATAGACAATTTTATAGTTGCAATGACGTTGCTGTTTATGGCTGGTTCAGAAACCTCTCGGATTTCATCAAAAATATCTTCAGCTGTGTTCCGAAGATGAACGGAGGTCTTACTGATTTGGAAAGACATCAGGGTGAGTAATAAATGAAAGAAATTTCATTTTTGGGTGGACTAACCACATTAAGTCATTTTAAAAGCTTAGGTCTTTTTTTATTACCACAAAAAATATTACATTAATCATCAAAACAATCAGCCGATTACTCAATTTCCAAAAAGAATCATTAGTGGCTAGGGCTGTCACTTTACGTTCGAAAATCGATTGCACAATCGATCGGACCAACCAACACAAGTTTCGAAAACGAAAATAGGGAATCGATTTTAACTGCCTTTTTTTTTTTTTAAACAAAAATGTGTTTTAGGTAGACAGATCAATACAGTACACAGAACATGTAGGATGTTGGAAAATAACAATGTCTTTTCTGTTAACCAAATGCTTTTCAATATTCGCTATTACTTCAGTGCAAGTGAACAAGCGCGCCGTTATTTGTTGCTTAGTGACGTGTGTGTTCAAGCAAGCCAGAAATGCGCAGATTCTGCGCAATACGCTGTATTTAATATATCATGAGGACTCACGAGTTGCGTATTTGCGCTAAATCCACGCAGATTGGGCTTACACGAACTTCCCCAGCAAAGTGAGTAAACATAGAAACACGCCAAATTGGCTCGTGATATGACAGCGTTACCCGCCAAAGTTCATTTTTATCCAAATTTGGCGGGTGTTAATTTCAATCCTTGAATGTTGCACTCCTGTTTGTCATTGTGCAAAAAACTTCACGCCAATAAATCATCAGAAATATTGCTGACTTGTGCGCGTCTCAAGCGCCCTCTTTACGTTAGTCCTAATGCCTGTTAGTTGTCCGTGGATTTGCCAATATTTTGGTGTTGAAAATGGAAACGTCTTTAGACATGTAAAAATCGATTTTACAATCGATTCAATGAAACGTATGTCTAAAAAATCGAACAGGATTTTTTCACAAAAGTGACAGCCCTATTAGTGGCAGTGCTAGTGCTTAGCTTTCCTGAGCAAAAACTTTAAATAATGAGCATTTCTGAATATTGTGACAATGGACTGAAATTCTTACCAACTGTTCTCCATCCTCAGTGGGAATATCGTACTCAAGGTTTGTGCTGCACCTTGTGCGAGTTCTCAACAAGATCCTGGCATGCCTACAAAACCCATGTTCAGCGCTACCATGATGAAGAAGAGCGTCTGTGCAAGCTTTCTGCCTGTACTTCCTGCCCATTTATAGCCCACCCAAGATTGGTCTCTAGGCACCTCAAATTGTTCCATATTGAGGACGCAAAGTTAGAAATCCCTGCTATCCCTGCTGTCCCGCAGCTGCCTCCAAGGGCTGTAAACGGCACCACATTTCAGTGCCGAAGATGCCATATTCAAGATACTCTTTTGTACAGTGTGAAAAAGCATGTTCTTCTTTATCACTACACTTCCACGTTGAATAAATATGCCGGGCAGAGATCGGAGCGGGAACTTCTGACTCTAGGAGACAGGTCTCAGAAATTCTACTGTAAAAAGTGTTACGTATCAGCTGAGACATCCGAACACTTGCTGTATCATCTTCTAACCTCAGAAAAGCACAAGGAGCTGGATGTGCATATCAGAGCTCTAATTTTTGAAACAGACAGTAAGAAACAGTACCCTGCTCTAGCACCGAAAACACAAGGCCCTCCTGCTGTCTTGATGATGAAAGATCCGCCAGCGGTGACCGCTACAATGGCTACTGGTGGAATTAAAGGGGCAGAAAGTGGTGGTTCTGCAGTCATTGCTGCCCCAGGAACAAGCCAGGTGTTTCTCCCAACTCAAGCTTCTGCTCTGGTTCAGCTTGCAAGCGCTGAGGCGAAGGGTTTACTGAGGCCTGGAGTACCACTGGCTTTTCAGAACACCCAAATCACCAGACCTGCTGTGCCTCCTGCTCTGAGCGGCGTTCCTCAAAACCAGATGTCCGTCAGAGTCGGCCTACCTAATCAGGCACAACTGCAACCCGTTTCCCGCCAAATTGTCCTACCACCAGGTGTACGCCTTAATGTACCTGCTGTTAGGCCACCGCCACCCCAGTCCTTCGTAGCTAATCCAAGATTGCCCCTAAATCAACCCACATCTGGAGGCACCATGCTAACCTCTCAATCCCTTCTGAGTCATTTGATACCCACTGGCAACAAAGTTGATGGTTTGCCTACCTACACTCTGGCGCCTTTGCAGGTCCTATCGGTCCAGGGAAATAACTCCCAAGGAGTCAGCAAACCACCGCTGCCTGCATCCCAGAACAACCCTCCTGCTCAGCAAAACAAACAAAACAGCTCTTTGCCGGCCCCCAAACAAACCAAGAAGTGGATCACGTGTCCTATTTGTAATGAACTCTTCCCGTCTGATATCTACGAGTCCCATCCAGAGGTTCACAAAGAGGTAGCTAAATTACCCAAGATTGGTCTAGCTGCTCGTGCTCCATTTTTGAGAAAGATGCCGGATAAGACTGTGAAATGCCTGACATGCAAGATCTTGATTTCGGAAAAGGGTGTTTTTGAACACCTGCTTCATGGCATGAACTGCTTATTTTGTTCTGGGCTCTTCTACTCCATCAAGCAGCTTGTTGACCATATCCAGGTGGAGCATAATGTGAACCGAAAGAGCAACTGTGACTTCATGAGGCGTGAATACAGACTGTATACTGATGATTCAGGGAATCTGCTTTTCCCCTACTTCGACATCCGAACCACGGCTCCTAAATTAATAATGGGTGAAAAAGAGCTCAATCTTGCATTGGTCACAAGCTCCCTCGATCTGATCTTTGTGAAGATGTTGCCCAACAATCCTCAGGGTGTTGGAAAGCTGTCCGCACCCTGCAAGATGCCCACACCCAATCCTAACAGCACAGAGTGCCCCTTCTGCTCGGAGAAACTTCTGAACAAGGAATGCTATCAAATGCACCTCAAAGAGAAGCATTTCATTGTGCCCACTCTGCATGCTATACTTAAAACCCCATCGTACAGATGCCTCTACTGTGGTGGTGTGTACACTGGGAAGACCACTACCAAGGCCATCATTGTCCACTTGTCTAAATGCCGCAGTGCACCGAAGAGTCTCAAGGATAGTGATAAACTGACTTCGGGCTTAGCTATTACTCCCAGAGCAAACCGAGCAATTGTGTCATACCCAGCTCATCCAAAACAGATCACTGGTCCAACCCCGACTTCAGTTCAAGCCTCTGTTCCTGCCACAAAGCCACTGGAAACCGAAGCGGAGATGCAGAGCAAGTTGCGCCTGGAAGTAGCCTTCAGAGAAGCTATGGAGGCCAATAGAAGAGAGCGGGAGGAACGGTTGGCAAGGAAGAGAAAACTCGAGCGCGATAGGTTGGCTGGTCTGACGGTCCCCTCACCTGAAATAATAATCGATCCTTCCGTACAATTAGCATTGGATCCTGCTGGAATGGAGTTGCGCCCCTTTGAAGAACGACGTGAGTTTGTCAATAAGTACTTTAATACACAGCCTTACCCAGTCAAGAAGGAGATCATTGCCCTGAGTAACCGTTTACTGCTTAACAAAACTGACGTTGCTTGCCAGATTAGCACAAAGCGTACCAGATGTCTGAAGAACATACAGAAAACCAAGGCTGTGGTACTTTTAGGCTTCAATATGGCAGAGTTGATGAAGCTGAAGCATAATCTCTTCATCCCAGAGATTGAGCCAGAGAAGGTGGTCACCGTGACAGACACAGAGATGGAGGTCCTTCAAGATTAGTTTGGAGACAATAGTTATAAAGACAAGGAGGACTTGCAATGCAAACTTTACTGGAAGTGTAAACTGTTACCTGTTCCTTGAAACAATGCAAAATATGTTCCATTCTCACCAAAACTAGTGTTAAACTGTTAACCAAGTAGAACTCGAGAGGCTGAAACAAGCAAAAATGTGTTTGATTTTGTCTACTGTTAAATAATGTGTGTGAATGCTTATGTTTTGTTTCATATTAATCATTTTAAAATATACATCCATTACTTTTCACTGAGACATCACTTCAAGCAAAGTTCATGTAAAAATAGATGTTTGTAGCCCATTTATAGTTTTAGGGTTGAAAAAATGTGTGTGATTATACTTTTTATATTCTCCAAACCTCATAAACTATTTTTTTGTGATATTTTCTTTATATATTTGTTGGAATGCTTATGGTTACGTTTCCCTTTTCTTTTAGACCATGTATATTTCTATTAATTCCCTTTATTGTTAAATTTAATTTCTATTTTTCTTGCCTTATACTTTTATAAATATGATATTCAAATTATTGTTTTGATTAGATGTTTTGCCAAAACACTTTTCTCTTATTAATTAATGCTGCTTACCTAAGTGACATCCTCACAACTAAAGTGTGTAGCTTTGCAGAGAAATTTAATTGCAGTTCATTTCAATTGTGTAATGATTGTAAGCATCACGATATTTTGTAGACTCTTGGTTTCCCACTTTATTTCCCCTGTTCAGTAAGTAAATGACAACATCTAAGCTTACAATATGAAAACTGTAAATAAATTAGAGCATATAAATATACATACAAGTTCACTTTTTTTCAGTTGTATGTTCATGTGTAGTAATGGGCATTGTTAAAAACTCAAACCTATCATCAGAGAACAACATTTATTAGTTAACCATTATGGTTAACTAATATTACAGAACACAAATGGGGTAAATAAACACCTTTATTGTTGTGATCATAGATCTTGTTTTGAAGATCTAAAATATTATCAATATAAATATTTGCTTGCGAACACATTGCTCATGCTGCCAGTTGTGGGATAATCCTTGAAATTTAAAAAGTATTCTGTCATAAGATAAATTACTTACAGAATGCCTCTATAAATTTTGGTTCAGTAAAATAAAGGTAGTTGACATTTACTTAACCACAGTCATTTTATATTTATTTTATTATTTATCTAGGTAAAAATGTATATGCATGTACATGGGAAAGTCTTTATCTTAAATCCTGATATGCATGTCTGGTCTTATCTTAAGATATACATAGGCTACATATATCATATACATATACATTTCCATTCATACACCTACATTGATATTTTTAAAAAACATCCATGGACAGAATAATTTTCCATTTTTAATCACCTTTTTTCTTTTTCGGGTTGATGTTAAATGGTCCATTGGGGTGACAAATTTATTTTTTTAAGTATTAATATTCTACTGACATACTCTATTCATACTCTCAATTAAAATAAGTTCACAAAGGCTGAATGCATAACTATGAAATAGCAAAGTATTAGTTTTGGCTGCAAGACATACTTTCCAAAAGTATTCCATGTTAACTACCCATTTACTTACAGTACAAAAATGGGGGAAATAAACATTTCACTTTAATGCTGCATCTTTTCTGAATAATTAATTCAATGAATACATATCTTACGGGTTTGCTTGCCTACACATTATTCATGCTGCCATATTGTTGTACATTAAACAACACGCATGCAAAAGGTATTTTGTCTTAAGAGAACATTAGACAATATCCATTGCTGTGTATATTTATTCATGATTAAGGCCAAATAATAATAATATAATAATCTTCAGTCTGATTCCTGAATAAAACTTTGAATACATTTTAATAATTTCAATACTGCATCTTAATCTTTATAATACCCGTACTAACTTTATTGAAAGATTTCTTGTTATAGACTCCATAGAGCAGCAGCTTTCTCCAAGGATACATTCGCAAAGGAAGCCCTGAAGGCAGAGAACATAAATATACTAGTTCCACTTAGCAAATCAGAAATTAAAGTTATCATTAAAGATACTATAAATAAAATCTGGCAGGATACATAGGATCAGGAGGAGAAAGGAAGACATTTATTTCAAACAGCATTCAGAAAGAAGTAATGGTTAAAAAGAACGGTAGTCTAAGACGACCGGGGAAAACTATGCTTACAAGGTTGAGAAGAGGGCATACAAGATTAAGTAGGTGCCTAATTTTAATAGGAAAACACCAGACTGGATTATGCATTCATTGTGCAGAAGTGGAAAATGTGAAACATACTCTTGACGTGTAGAAAGTATTCTGAAAAAAGGAAAGAACTAGCGAGGGCAACGGAAAATGGATTGAGTTTAAAAAAACTTATTGTGTTTGCCTGGCACGCAATCTATAATTAAGGATGTTATGATCTTTTTGAAAGAAACTCAGCTTGCAAATAGGATTTAGGTTTTATTATTTTATTTTATTTATTTTTGTTTAGTAACATAAAAATTACCTAAAGTTCACACCTCAGTCCAGAAGATGGCGGTAATCCACCTTGTTTGCAAACTGCCAATAAAAACCACAGAAGAAGAAGAAGCTTTCTCCAATCCAGCAGAGGGCGATATTGATATTTGTTTATACGTATTGTCACTAGCCGCGGCAGCCGCCGTCGTCGTTGCAGTGCTAAAAACCGTAATAATACTTGTTATACATCTAATAAACTCGGAGCACTCACTTAATCTACACAACAAGGTTATTTAAACTATAAGGTAAGGATTGCATTTCAATTTAAAGTTTTTTTCTGTTTTATTTCTCTAATATTTAAATTAAGATATCTAAATGTAATCTTTCTAGAATCTTCAGAGCTAACGTAATTGCTAACGAGAAATCAACGTGTGAAATGTAAACAAATCAGTTTTGCGTTTTATTTTGCTAGTTTTGAACGGTTTATTGACCTGGTGTGATTTGTAAGCATATGACAACAATCTCATGTGCCTTTCTAGAAGTGTGTTGAAATTCCATCAAAATGTCGTACATGCTCCCTCATCTTCACAATGGCTGGCAAGTGGACCAGGCTATCTTATCCGAGGAGGATCGTGTGATTGTTATACGATTTGGCCACGATTGGGACCCTACATGTATGAAAATGGATGAAGTGTTGTACAGCATCGCCGAGAAGGTATTTACAGTTTCCTAATAAGAACAGTTAGTATTTGCTGAATGTGTAGTACTTGATGATGAAGATGTATTTGTGAACAATTATTTATTGTAACATTATTCTATCAGTGTGTTGTGTGCCTAATGTCAAGTGTTTCCTCAGGTGAAGAATTTTGCAGTAATTTATCTTGTGGACATCACAGAAGTGCCAGATTTTAACAAGATGTACGAGTTATATGATCCTTGCACAGTCATGTTCTTTTTCAGGTAAGTCTTCAGATTATATAAGGAATACAGTGAGTCAGGCAGCAATTTAAAGGGATATTCCAGCCAAAAATCTAAATTCTTTCATTTAGGCCTACTCCCATTTATGGCTTCTTTCTGTGGAACACGAACAGATTTTTAGAAAAAGAAAACGCATGAGATCATTTTTATTTTTGGGTGGCGTATCCCTTTAACCATATGGGAGTCCATCATTATGCAGGGTATATTACTAAGCATTTAAGTTTTAATTGTTTGTTTGTCTATTTATTTATCTTTCCTTAAATGTTTCTGGTTCTAGATAGGTTATGCTCTATGATAGCATAGAAAATCTCTTTATCTCTTCCTTTTAAAAAACATAGAAGGACTTAATGAATTTGAGTTTAAAACAAATGTGAAGGAATGGCCTTGTCTTGTGTCCTTGCTCCTGTAATGCAAATGTTACAGGGTTTATTGGCTTTACGTTCTTCTAATGATGTGTCGTAATTGGATAGACGCATATAACTTTGCACAGACATGGTTGGTAATGATTCTATCACATTAGCCTTGTGACAACAGTTCCGAAATGGTGTGTGGTTTTTAATGTCGCCCTGTGCCTGTGAACTTTCTTTGTAAGTGCCTTACTGTAACCTATATATTTTTGAGTAAAAAAAAAATAGCCTTGGCTAAATCAAAATATTCCGTGAAAATAAAGTGTTCTACTTAAAGTTGCAGTAGGGAGTTTTGAGAAAATGTTGACTTAGCCTGAAAATTTGAACAAGCACAACTTCCAGGTCCAACCCTCTTGCTCTCTGCTGCGCTACAGCCCTCCCTCCACAGCTCCTCCCCCACAGAACGCGCAGACTAGTAAGCAGGACCACCGATGACGGCAGATTATAAACAGTTATGCAACATTCACTAATAGGGACGAAACATCAACAATATGCTTTACATTGACTATGGCCTGCCCATACTTTGACTACAAACTTGGTCCTCAAATCATTATGTATTTTGCAATACATGTAACTTTATAACGTTGCACTCCTTCTATAAGTTATAAATAGCTAGTAAAATAACGTAAAAGGATTAGTTCACTTTTAAAAAAAACTTTTGCTGATAATTTACTCACCCCCATGTCATCCAAGATGTCCATGTCTTTCTTTCTTCAGTCGAAAAGAAATTAAGGTTTTTGATGAAAACATTCCAGGCTTTTTCTACATATAATGGACTTCAATAGGACACAAACGTTTCAAGGACCAAATGACAGTTTCAGTGCAGCTTCAAAGGGCTTTAAACGATACCAGACGATGAATAAGGGTCTTATCTAGCGAAACGATCGGTCATTTCAAAAATAAATAAAAAACTTTAAGTTTTATAAGCACAAATGCTCGCCTTGCTCTGTTCTGTGATGCACGTTCGTGACTCTCCTGTTTGAACTCGTTCATCAAAATGAACAAATCTTTTTCGAATCATTTCGTTCGTTGAATGAACGAAATGACTCTGAAAAAGACTCGTTCGAAATGAACGAATCTTTTTGCGAGTCATTTCGTTCGTTGAATGAACGAAATGACTCGAAAAAAGATTCGTTCATTTGGCGTACACGAGCGTGATTGACACTGCTAAGACATTCCTCCTGGCTCTGATTGGTTGTTTCTGACCGGGAGCGGTGTATTTCTGCAAATGGCAATAGGACCACAGGGAGGAGCCAGAGGAGCTTGATTTTTTCCACAGATTATCTGTCTCATATTCTACTGTCAGGACATAATGACAGTTTTAACAAATATTTGTTTACAAAAGCTACCTACTGGAGCTTTAAAGTATTCACAGAATACATATTAAATGAGATTTATTGTGCAGTGGACAGCTTCATTTATTATAGCGGAACTTTGAGAGATCACGAGGAGTAACATGTTTATAGTGATTATAAAGGGAGTGCTCTATTCCCCCTGTCTTTGCTATATATATATAATCTATTCAGTATTTGAATAAAAGTTATGGTTTTTTCATGGTTCTTAGAGGACCAACTGCAACAAACATGCTGCAAAGTTTGGGTAGTGACATCCACATAAAGGTTAAATGTGGAATTCACTCTCAATTGCAATGACTGACATAGTGAAAACTAGGGGTGCACGTTATTGGATTTTTGCCGATATTAGATATAATTCATTTAGGCCTATTACTGATATATTTTCCTTATGTTTGGAAACACCAAGTCTCTCCTGTGCAAGGATTATAAACTAATTATTTTTCATTTACTTTTGAGCAAAAACTTACTTTTTATAATGAGACTAAATTGAAAGCTTTGAAACTAGCAATAATAAAATCAAACACTGCTGTTTTTTTTCCAGACAGATGCAGTTGTACGCTTAACATTTTATATGTGGATGTTCAACAGCAAAAGAGCTGAACAAATAAAATGAAAAGTTATTTTCCTAATCCGTTAGAATAAATATATTACACGTTAATAAATAAAACCGTATATGTAAAATTATTTAATTTAAAAGTGTCAGGTTTGGTTTTATTCATCATGTAAAAACTAAATCTTTCTGACATTTAAATCAAATCTGATCTGATTTTATTATGTATTATTGTTATTTGTTTATGTTACTTTTCTTCCAGGAAGAGCACATCCATTAGACATTCTGACTAGCACGTAACTTAGTCCAAGTTAACTTGTGAATTATCGTCATTTTGTGCAGATATCATTTGTAATATTATGGTTATTTTGTATATATCTGATTAATCTCATATAGGATGCTTTTCGCTGAGTTAAATAACCCGCTAACAAAGTGCTCCAGTTCCAGAACACTATTTAAATAAATTGTTGTGAATTAATTGGGTTTAGTTGCCGTGTTTTAGCGCGTTGTTCCAGGAAGAGTGCGTCCACAACAGGAGTTACACTTTCTGACTAGCACGCATCTGATGCAACGTTGGTGACGCGCTGTATTAGTCATTATATTTGATTATTTGTAATTTAATTAAATGATCTATCACATCGACTCCTACTAGCCCTTTATTTAGACTAAAAATCCTTCTCATTCATTTGGTGAGGAACATGGCGTTTTGAGAAGCATTTGCACACCCTGTCATGCTGTTGTCTATATATGATACTCCAGTAGATGCGTATTGCAGTATTAAGGCTAACGATTAATTGATTGTTAATTGAAATGACGATTATTCATGGGAATTTGTGTAAATTGACATCCTAGTTGGCATTATGCAAATTTGTTACAAACCTATGTAGGTTTGTGCAGGAAGAAAGGCAGTTCAGAATCGATTCTTTCTTTTGGGAGACAATAAATCCATGCTTTTTGCTAAGACATTCATAAACGGCTATACCACACTACATGAAAGATAATATCTGAAAAAAGCATAATAGGGGCACTTTAAGTGTTGTCACAAGACTAATGTGATAGAATCACTTTCTGACCTTGTCAAAGTTATATGCAGTATTTATATACAGTATCTACCAAAAAATAGTTTTACAGTGCATAATGTATATTTCTGCTTTTGTTTGTCTATCTCAGGAACAAGCACATCATGATTGATCTCGGCACTGGTAACAACAACAAGATAAACTGGACCATGGAAGATAAGCAGGAGATGATAGACATTGTTGAGACTGTCTACAGGGGGGCGAGGAAAGGACGGGGTCTTGTGGTTTCCCCAAAAGACTACTCAACCAAATACAGATATTGATGTCTGTGCACTTTTTTTTTTATGCATTGCATTTTTTTTTTTTTCATCAACATTGGACAAGATCTGAGCATTCAGCAGTTTGGTCATTTGGACTGTTTAATGGCCTTGTTTAGGATTTTCAACTTTATATTTAAATGTGTTTCTCTGTTGCTGTTACGGTCACCAGTCTTTTATCATGTTGTCCATCTGAAAATGCCACTGTATATTGAATAAATATTGAATGGTGTATTTCTGATCTTTGTATTTCTAAGCTCTTATTTATCATAGCAGTGCTAATTTTTAAGTTTATTCATAAAACCATGTCAGAATTAAATATGTATTGCAGAATCAACATGAACTACCTTTATTATTAAGCTCAGGGATATTCCATGCTAGTATGGAGACAAACCGGGTACATGGATGCTTTGATAACATGTAGGTAAGACAATGTTTATATATATTTAAAGTACTTGGCCTATGTAAAGTGGTAATTGTAAATCATTTTTAAGGCTAATATTTAGACCAAGTAGATCAGGGCTGTTTGAAATGCTTTTTCATATTTTACCGTACAATCATAGCTGTTTTGTAGTCATTAGAATTGTATTTATCTCAGTGATTAGAATCTTTAGAGTCTGATCACCAGAAATATTAATCCACTGACTGTTTCAGGGTCCGTTGCTGCAGGTTACAAAGTCTGTATTTAAGTACTATTTCTTTATGCCCTTCCCTCGCTAACTTCCCTCCGTCTCTTTCACTCGGATGCACGTCATTGTTTACGTTGCACGCGTGCCCACTGGTGTAACCCTTGCAATGTGCTTAAATGAAACTAAGCCCTTGATCAATTGGATTCATATGTGGAGCTGATTTATTATTTCTAGTTTTCTTTCCTTATAAATTTGTTTACGCAACATTCTATAGGACGGTATGTATGCAGGACAGGCCCTAATGTTGTTCTTAATATTAATCTATTGGCTAATTTAAAATATAACCAACTTTAGTGAAATGTTTTATTGAAAAGTGATGAATGCCTCTTGATTCCATTTTATTATCTAATGTAATGACCTTCATAGTTCATACACAAAGTGTGACTTAAGTGTGTAGTCATTTTTTTAGGCCACTGTACACCGTGTGAAAGCCTCTGCTTTACTCAGACTTTTATTTTGAAAGCCATTGATCTTGTCGGAACCCCAATGAGTTGCTTTCTCATTGCGTTCTTCTTCACCTATGGTTCTTCACACCACTGACGCAAAAATATCTGGGGTGGAGAGCAGCTCACTTTCAGTGACATTTTCAGTTTCATTTCATTTTCAGTTCTTTTCAAGACGTTGAAGTGTTTTTTTCTCAGTAAGTATGCAGTTGTTGTTGTTGTTTTAGTTGTTTTCTATGTATAGCCATTGCAAGCTATATTTTATGAATTTCGGAGAACGACTTATTAGTTACCAATGGAAATAGTTTTAAGCGAAATAATTCATTTTTGTTCTACATATTTTTAAACAATTTGTTGTCCTGTTTTATAGTTGTAGCAGCGTCTCTCAGGCTATGTTTACACGGAAACGATCTGAAGAGAAAACGCAAAAGTGGCGTTGCGTTATCACTTTTTATTCTGCGTTTAGACGAGCGTTATGGTTGGGAAATCCGCGTGCATATGGTGACGCAAAAGTGTGTGAAATTCGATGTAGTATGCACTCCAGGCGGCTAGGTGGCAATGTGAAGCACTGCCACACAACAACACCAATATCTTAATATATTTTTTACAACTGCTGAAAAGATTCTTGTATGGCCCTGTCCCAAATGGCGCACTTCATGCGGACTTTCGGTCTCGTGGACTTAAATTGCGCGTGCTCGTCGAGTCTACGAGTCCGTAGGCCGTCCCATTTAGCATTTTAAAGCCTTGTTTATACTCGACGCGTCGGCAAGAGCGCGAAGGTGCGCGCGGCAAAATGACGTAATTGCGGTGTGGGCGGTCGTGCGCGTTGGGTGCGCGAGACCCCATTTCGCCTGGCGGTGTGCACGGCACTTTTTGTAACATCGCGCGCGGCGCCGCATCCGAAGATGAACGACTTCGAGCCGAATCTGGCCGAACTGGTACGTCTGTACCAGCATGATTATGATCCTTCTATACACATATACATTTGCATTGATGGGCGACCATAAAAGCCTCTCATTTTGTGAATAGGATCACATTTGCATTAAGGACCCAGTTTGCACTTGTCTAAAGTAACTGCTTACATTTACAAAATAAGCCTACAATAGCAGAAGTAAGCCCTCCTGATGAAATTAAGGTTCAAACACTCTTCAATAAGGCTTCAGTTGTTTAACTAGTTTGTACAAAAAAGTACAATAAACCTACTGCATTTATTACTCTTTTAATATGAATCAGCTATTAATAAACTACTAATAAACGGCTAACTACTTCTTCACTGCTGATTCCTGGTGGTTTAGAGGAGAATTACTCCGAGTCGCCCCCTGTCGTTTCACAGAATAGCACAACGGCGAGCGCGTCAAGTATAAACGCCTCGTCCGTTTGGAGAGGTGCGCGCGCAGTCAGCGGAGACTCGCGCTCGTGCGGACGCGTCGAGTATAAACAAGGCTTAAAGCCTTGTTTATACTTGACGCGTCCGCAAGAGCGCGAAGGTGCGCGCGGCAAAAATGACGTCATTGCGGTGTGGGCGGTCGTGCGCGTTGGGTGCGCAAGACCCCATTTCGCCTGGCGGTGTGCATGGCACTTTTTGTAACATCGCGCGCGGCGCCGCATCCGAAGATGAACGACTTCGAGCCGAATCTGGCCGAACTGGTACGTCTGTACCAGCATGTTTATGATCCTTCTATACACAGAGACATTTGCATTGATGGGCGACCATAAAAGCCTCTCATTTTGTGAATAGGAACAAATTTGCATTAAGCACCCAGTTTGCACTTGTCTAAAGTAACTGCTTACATTTACAAAATAAGCCTACAATAGCAGAAGTAAGCCCTGCTGATGAAATTAAGATTTAAACACTCTTCAATAAGGCTTCAGTTGTTTAACTAGTTTACATGCAGTGAAAGTACAATAAACCTACTGCATTTATTACTCTTTAAATATGAATCAGCAATTAATAAACTACTAATAAACGGGAAACTACTTCTTCACTGCTGATTCCTGGTGGTTTAGAGAAGAATTACTCCGAGTCGCCCCCTGTCGTTTCACAGAATAGCACAACGGCGAGCGCGTCAAGTATAAACGCCTCGTCCGTTTGGAGAGGTGCGCGCGCAGTCAGCGGAGACTCGCGCTTGTGCGGACGCGTCGAGTATAAACAAGGCTTAACGCTCTGAAGTGTGCTCAGCAGCGCCCCCTTTGTACCCTTGAAGACATTTCTTCAAGGGGGGGGGGGTGGTTGTAGTGTTGACGTGCGGACCGGGCGACGCCGTGTGGTGCCTGTGTGTGTGTGTGTGTGTGTGTGTGTGTATACGTGCTTGCGTGCAGGCAGGCGAGCCTGCAAAATGTTTCTGGGTCAGAGAGAGAAGCGGTAGGATGTGTGTTTGGACGAACGACTGAAAACTCTGAAATTATCGTACATTATGGGATTTTTTTCATTATTGATCGTACATCGTACAGAGGTCAAAAATATCGTACAAATACGATAATTATCGTACATCTGGCAACACTGGCCCGCATAGATGCAGGCTCCACGCACTTTAACTACCCAGAAATCCTTGCAAAATGCCAATCAGAAAACGGATGGGAGGAGATTTCGCTCACGGACTGTTAACATGGCTTTATGATATAGGCGTACATTTTACCAGTTGTTACTTACAGTTTATACAAACATTATCGACCAGTGGTTGATATCTCAAACATAATAATAGCGTGTTAAATAATACGATCGCATTATGATTCATTACATAAATAGAACCGAATGTCATGGCTTTACTGAGTCATATAAACGTAGTATGAATATTGAAACCTATACATTTTTCTTAAACTCATTTACATTTTAATTTTGTGTTAAAATTGAACATTAATGTATTATTATGTACAACTGTATTGATCATTTACATAACCATGACATCTATTCTAATGCCCAGGTGGCATATACAATTATAGAACTGTAAAAGCAGGCTGTGTAGTTCACATGGACATAAGATTTGAGAAAATAAAATAAATCCTGTTCTCGATGCTAAAGACTGTAATTTTTTTTAATGTGTGATATTTTTCTAATAAAGGGACTGATGAGATGACCTTTACGTTTATTCAGCTTCAACGTCTAAGCTGAGACCTTCTTCCTGTTTCCGGCGTGACGATCGAGTCTGTCCCAAAAATACCTCTCAATGCGCCCTCGCGGACTCGCGCTAAGGGCCCTATAGGTCTGCACTACATGACGTCACCGAAGTGTGGACTCTGAGGAAGTCCACAAGTCCGGAGTGTGCCATTTGGGACAGGGCCTATGTTTTTCAGAGCTGCTAGGGCAACTTGAAGGTCCGACGTATGGAAATAATCTGACATGTTGGTTGTTATTTTCCATTACTGGCGCATGCATGTGACATAAACGCGTACGCGACGAGAGGCACCGTGAGCAGATTTGCGTTTTTACCGTTTAGACGGGAACGCGACGGTGGAGCGTTTTTAAGATTTCCACTCTGGAGGGTGGTTTCACTTTTTTGCGTTTTTAAGCTCCCAAAACGCCGTTGCCGTGTAAACGAAAGGCACATCCGATAAAATATTTTTTACGTTTTCACCCGGAATCGTTCTCGTGTAAACGGGGCCTAAGTCCTCTGCACTGATAGTGGGATGATTTTGTCAGCAGTTACAGAGTTGGGAGGAGTTTCTTTTCCTCTCTGGATGACAAAAATCTATATTACACGTCTATCTTTCCTTCCTTTAGGTCAGTTCTTCTGTCACTGAAGGATTGGATCACTGTGCAGCAATGTCTTACCTTCCAACTCTATTCAAATACGTCGATGAGCACCAGGACCAATATGTTGAGGTATTGAGAGGTGTCTTATATTAATTACATTGCATATTATTATGTATCCAAATCTGGAAAATGTGTTTACTTTAAGCTAAAATAGTTTAGATTTAGTTTTTTTTATTTATAGTTTTTTGTTTAATTCATATAACTCCATGTGTTGTTCAAAATTTTTGATGACTACTCTTTGGACATGAAGCAAGGTATGATGTAAATTTTCTAATGGAAATGTAAACACTTTGTGTGTGTGTGTGTGTGTGTTTTTGAAGCGCCTGGCAGAATGGGTTGCTGTACAGAGTGTGTCTGCCTGGCCAGAGAAACGAGGAGAAATCAAGAAGATGATGGAGATGGCAGCCAAGGACATTGAGAGACTTGGGGGAACAGTGGAGATGGCTGACGTCGGCATGCAGAAGGTGTGTTTTCTGAACTTCACAGTTACTATAAATCTCTTGCCTTGGAGTCGGCTTTGGAATTTTTATTTTAATGTCTGGCTTTAGAATTTTTACTGATTTTAGCCTATAGCTCAAACATTACAAGTTGGTTCCTGTTTTTTCATTTTTGTGGTCAACCATCTGACTGCATGTGTCACATGCACCACAAGATTGCAATTGTGTAGTTAAGCTTTGATTGTTCCTAAACTCAGATCACGTGGTGATAGTGATAAAGTGAATGTGACATTTATTTGTTAATGAGTGAGTTTATATGGGTTCAACCCAAAATTTGGTTGTTATTTATTCACTCTCATGTTGTTCCAAAACCATATTCATTTTGAAGAAGGCCATAAAAGCACAATAAAAGTTATATATATTTATTTTAAAGGTATTTAAATAAATAAATATTTATAAATAAATAAATTATATATATATATATATATATAGAGAGAGAGAGAGAGAGAGAGAGAGAGAGAGAGAGGAAAATTAACATCTTAACCCTTTATTCAAATTAAAAAAAAAAATGATAAAGATTTTGTATATTGCATAGTTGTGCTTGGAGTCAATTGTTTATTTGTGATAATGCAATGAAACATTTTAAATTGTACCAACATTTATTTTTGGCCAGGCTGTCATACAAAGTAATTATGAACACATGCTGAAACAAGAAAGAACCGACAAAATATTAACTGATTAGGATTAGTCATTGTAAGCTTTTTCCTATGATCTTTTTGTTTCAAAATTAAAATTCTGTCGTCATTTACTCACCCTCAAGTTGTTTCAAACCTGTATGAATTTCTTTCTTCTGCTAAACACAAAAGAAGATATTTTGAAGAATGTCTGTAGCCAGACAGTTGATGGACACCATTGACTTCCATAGTAGGAAAAAAAAGACTATGTAAGTCAATGGGGTCCATCAACTGTCTGGCTACTGACATTCCTCAAAATAACTTTTTTTGTGTTCAGCAGAAGAAAGAACTTCATACAGGTTTTAATTTGAAACAACTTGTGGGTGAGTAAATTATGACAGAATTTTCATTTTGAAGTGAACTAATCCTTTAATCAAACTTGTAGGGTCATTAAAACAAATCTCCAAACCAATTCCCTTCCGGACATCACTTTTGTCCACTACTGTATATAAAATGACAAAAAAATTAAACATTTAATAAATCTTTTGAAAATCAATAAGAAAGTTTAAAAAGAATAGTAAGGTGACACTCTTACATAATTGTGATATGTAATTCTGGTTTTAATTTAGTTGCCAAGTGGTGAACAGATCCCTCTTCCTCCAATAATTCTGGGCAAACTTGGCTCAGACCCAGGCAAGAAGACTGTGTGCATTTACGGACACTTGGATGTGCAGCCAGCCAACATTGAGGATGGCTGGGACTCACCGCCCTTCACTCTGGTGGAGAAAGATGGTATGACTATGCTTGCACAAGTGGCCCTTTAAGTCTTTTTTTTTTAAGTGTACAGTAGCAGTCTCTTGGTTTTAAGGATCCAGATACTTACTTAATTTATAGTGTATTGAAGAAACCCGTTTAGACCAAATGAGGTTCTTCAATTGATTTGCTTTGTGTGCAATACTCTGCAAGCAGTGCTCCCTCCAGGTAATATTTCACATTCAATTTGGCTAAAATTAGTCACCACTATCATTTAAAAAAGAAAAAAAATCTGTCCTGCTGGCATGTGGCTGCTGACACAAAAAAGGAAGAAATCTCTCCGACTCAGCATGTTACATTTGTGTCCCTCCAGCCCGAAGAGATTTCAAGACAAATCCTATTGTCTCTTTTTGCTGAGATAGATCTGACGCTTGAGCGTAGCCATGTGACTTGTCAGCTGATTCCTGTAGATTTTAGTTTTCCAAACTGGGCTAAATGAATAGTAATCGTAAACAAAAATAAATATATATATTTTTGGATATCATTAAAAAAATTAATTAGTTGGTTGTTTTGTATAGTGCAATCAAATATTTTCTATATTTTTTTTCTGACAATTCTGAAATTTCACAACTATAGTCTTATTTTAAAATGCTCTAAAATGAAAGTCTCTCATACAGGATCAGTCAAAACATCATGCTTTTGTCTATTAATTGTCTAGTAATCTTTTACAATTGGCATAAAGTTTTTGTAAATTAATAACAAGACCACGCATCTGTGAGGGCTTTATATGCACTTTGATATGTATTGTAAAAGACTTGCTGAATTGAGATTGTAGATAGAAATGCATTGTAATCATTACACTTTATGACATTTTATTTGACTGTGGCTCATGCTTCATTTAATTGTTTTGTAGGTAAAATGTACGGACGTGGATCTACCGATGATAAAGGCCCTGTACTGGCCTGGTTCAACATCATTGAGGCCTATCAGAAGATTGGACAGGTGCTAACACTGTCTTTTTTTCAAATTATACTGTCTGCTTACTTATTAAACCTGTAACACCTGTGCAAAGTCCTCATGTATTGCAAGCAGTATGACAGTATCAGTGGATAAATATGTCAGTTGCTAGAAGTTTAGCATTGCCTGCATTGCTCGATCTTGTTAATACTTTTTTTTCCCCCCAACAAGACAGAATGTAAATTAAATTGCAGTTGCATGTACAGATAGTATGACTGGAACTGTGAAGAACAACAGAACGCTGCATATCATTGTGTTAAAGATCAGTTCACATTGCATAGAGTCCTTTGCTTATCCTTAGATTACCTCAGTTTCTCAATCATTATCACCTGAGAGAACTGTCACTGCTTTTAAAGTTCCTCGTTTACACACGCAAATTGAGAGCAGAACAGTTTAAAGGTTGTTTTGTGATCTTTGATCATTTTAAAGCCTTGTGTCAAGCTAATTTAATTAGGTCTAATTTGATTAAGTGTTAGGGGAATTGTAGTGTTATGCACTGTTTCTTTAATACATGATAGACTAAGAGTAAAACATATCCTTTTTGTTCCTATTGTTCACGTTTTAGTATAAAACAGTTTATACTATAAGTTTGTAAAGAATTATTTTCACAATTTATATTATATCCATAGATTTATATTGACTGCAGAAAGCACAATGTAAAATATTTTGAAACTTCACATTTAATGGATTTTGCACTAAAACTTAAATTTGCTTTATCACAGGAACTGCCCATCAATATAAAGTTCTGCTTCGAGGGAATGGAGGAGTCTGGATCAGAGGGATTAGATGAGCTGGTTTTCTCTCGCAAAGATACTTTTTTTAAGGATGTGGACTATGTCTGCATTTCTGATAACTACTGGCTCGGAAAGACCAAGCCCTGCATTACCTACGGCTTGAGAGGAATCTGCTACTTCTTTATTGAGGTAGGAGTTAATGGGTTACTTTAACATAAGATTTCTAGATTTCTTCAGTGATGCTTAGTTAAGGTTGAGTTCTTGAGATTGAGTGAATCAGTTATATAACTGATTTCATGTGTATATATAATACAATTATATTGTATACATGTGTTTACAATTATTATAATAAAAAAAAAGAAAGAATCCAAAATGTTTACATTTCCAAGCATTCCTTTTGCCATTAATTGTAATAATCCAGTGAGATTTTTGTATACGCAAGGAGTCTGATATCTGCCGGTATGATCCACACAGAGATCTGATCTCACCATCATCGAGTCTGTCTGTGATTACATGAAGAAACTGAAAAACTAAATCCAGAAGAACTGTGGCAACGTCAACTTGAAAAAAAACCTTACTGCAAAGCTACCTGAAAAACTATGTGCAAGTGTAACGAGGACATAAGCTGTTTTAAACACAAAGGGTGGTTACACCAAATATTGATTTGATTTAGTTAATAGAAGTTAATTGATAAATAAAATCTATTTATGACATTAACTCTGAAAGCCACCTCACTTTGCAGCATTTTTACACAAGTGCCTAAAACTTCACAATACTGTAGCTTTGCAGGTCGGTTTCTTCAAGCGTCTTGGAGATGTTCCCGTAGTTCTTCTGGATTTAGTCTCAGTTTTTTCAGGTAATCCCAGACGGACTCGATGATGGTGAGATCAGATCTCTGTGTGGAGAGATAATTAATGTTTGTAAATGTAAAATGAGATTTCCTACTGACACACTACTGCAAAATGTGTAAGTAATTGGCTTAAAACCATTTTGTTTTTTGTTAAAATACTAACGTGCCTAAAGCCGGGTGCACACTGTGCGATTTTGGCCACGATTTGTGCTGTCTGAGACAAATTTTGCAAATCCTAAAAGAATCCTCTGATCCTAGGCTAAAATCTGAAGTCTTGGATCGTTAGTTTGACATGTTCACCGACAGCCGATTAATGACCGTTGCGATTAAAGACGTAATTCTGGCAGTGTCAGAAGATTTGACTCACAGTCCTGCATTATGACTTCTCCTACGACGACAGTCAAATTGTCTTTGTTTTTCAAGACAAGCCATGATCAAAATTAACGTTAGAGATTTCTTTGTAGCCACCATTTCAGTCCCGCGTGTAATGCAGCTGATAGTCACCGAACGCGATTGATGATGTAAAACTCCGGACAAGTTTTCTTGCGTGTATCCGTTTTTAACGCGTCTTGACTACCGTACAGTCTGACATTACTGACAACTGAGATCTTACAGTGTGACATGGATTACAGCGATGATCATGTTCGTACAGTCTGACAAGCAGCAATCGTAAAGGACTATTATGGTGGTAGGCACAGTTAATTTCGATAATCACCAAATTGCCGCTTACTGCCTGAGTAATCTACCTGTTATTCATCACTATTCATAATCGTACTTAAAGAAGAGAGCAAAGGACAATATTTGAGAGTTTTCCCATGGCTGAGAAACATCTTTTACATTTTCAGGTGGATTGCTGTGATAAAGATCTTCACTCTGGTGTGTTTGGAGGATCTGTTCATGAGGCAATGACTGACCTCATAGCTCTGATGGGTGAGACTGATACCTACATATTCCTTTGGTGGAAATAGGATCAGTAGGTTGGTCATAAAACTATTCAGGATGACAGGGATTTCCTAGATTGCATTTGATTACACTGGGATATCTTTCTTGTTGACCTGCTAATGTTACCTGTCAGCTTAGAGCATGTTGGCAATGATTTCCCTCTGGATCAGCTCATCCCACAATTTAAGGAACCTTAAAAAAATGTTATTGTTGTTTGTTGATGTACCATTACTTATTATTTTTGCAATGCTGAAAGTGTATTAAGTATGTTATATTTTTAGGCACTTTGGTGGATAACAAGGGGAAAATTTTAGTACCAGGGATATACGACCATGTGGCTAAATTGACTGATGAGGAGAAGAAGCTCTATGAAAAGATTGAGTTTGACATGGAAGAATACGCCAAAGATGTTGGAGCAGGCAAACTCCTGCATGACACCAAAGTAAATCACCCCTCTCTTTCTACATTTTCAGTGTCCGCTGATGTAATATTTATGTTTCTGTTCATCTAAATCAGGGTTATTATCATTCAATAAAACTAAAAACTTTAAATATGGTCGTACTTGGAAAAATAAAGAACATTAACTGAAAAAACAAACAAACTTAAGGTTATTTTATTTTAGCTAATTGCCAAGGCAAAATTTTTCATTTTCTTTGTTTCTTTTAAATTGAAGTACTACAATAACTAAAACTAAACCAACTAAAACTATATAGACATTTAAAAAACAAAACAAAATGACAAAAACACAACAAAATTACTAAACCTTGAGCTAAAAAGAAAATCGAATTAATTTTTTTTTTTGCAAAAATTATAATAGTATATCAATGATGCTAAAATAACACGGATTCAAATTTTATTTGTTAATTGGAATATATTTTGAATATGAGATGATAGCATGTTTAAAAAATTGCCTCATTTAATCAGGCTGCCTGACCTTTCTGTAAATTCATGTTTTATGTTCAGTGATGTGCATAATAAACCAAATAATATATTGGTTTGTCTGTGCAGGAGCAAATTCTGATGCATCGTTGGAGATACCCATCCCTGTCTCTGCACGGCATAGAGGGAGCGTTCTCCGAGGCAGGGGCCAAAACTGTCATCCCCCGCAAGGTCAATGGCAAGTTCTCCATCCGCCTTGTCCCTGACATGGATCCCAAAGTAGTGGAGAAACAGGTTTGCAGGTTTTTTTATCTTATTTAATGCTCTACCACTCACATAGAGTCATCTGCGTACAAATGTGTTTATGCTGAAATGTTCTGCTTTTCTTACAGGTTATTACTCACCTGGAAAGTAAGTTTGCGGAATTGAAAAGTCCCAACAAACTGAAAGTGTACATGGGACATGGAGCCAAAGCCTGGGTGTCTGACTTTAACCACCCTCACTACATGGCTGGCAGAAAGGCCATGAAGACTGGTAAGACATGATATATGGTGTAACTGTAGATCGAAGATTGCTGATCTTATTCCAGTCTACGTTTACATAAAATACCTTAAGTTCATATGTACGGTGTGATATTCTATATGGCATTTTATTCTATTTTAATTATTTATTTTTTATTTTTTATTTTTTATTTTATATATATATATATATATTTATTGTAATTTTTTTTTAATTAATCTTTTAATCAAATTAATGAAGAGAAAAAAATGTGATTAGAAATAGCGAAAAACTATAAAAGAATGGACAATGACGTCCAGTTGCAGCACCTAAAACACACATTATCTCAAATATACATACATTTTAAACATGATTTAAAAAAAGACCATGGATATTTAAATGCATCAACAACCCATGCATGATATTTACAAAATGTTGGTTGATTTTTGCCTTGATTCTGTTTTGTCAAACCAATAGTTTACCTTTTTCTTTTTTTTTTTTTCCAAACACAATTTATTTGTGGTCTAACTTAATTCTGTATCTTTCGCTGCTGTTAGTGTTTGGTGTGGAGCCTGACCTGACCCGTGAGGGAGGAAGTATCCCGGTGACTCTAACCTTCCAGGAAGCAACCGGCCAGAATGTTATGCTGCTGCCTGTCGGTTCCTCTGACGATGGAGCTCACTCGCAGAACGAGAAACTCAACAGGTGAGGTTTACGCATACCTATGACAAACATATTGTTATCGAGATCTGTCTGAGTATGATACTGCGTATGATAGCAACTGTCATCCTCTGTAATCATCTGATTGCTCTCATAGGCCAGCTTTATTTATGCAAAACTTATCTGATCTTGGGATGCTTGAAAATGTTTTTTTTCCCAATAATTTTCCTTCTTTTTCCTTTTTTCTTTACAGATCCAACTATATTCAGGGCACCAAGATGTTGGGAGCTTACTTTTATGAAGTATCTCAGCTTAGCTAACTGAAACTTCTGATTCTATTTATCAGTATATAGTCATTTTCAGAACATCAGATGTATTTCCACCCTGCTCTTTCTTTAGTCCAGTTTTCTCCAATCTAAAGTGTTTTGAAAAAAAAAAAAAACTGGTTAGACCAAATCAGCATACATTGTTGTTTCAGTCTCGTATATCCCTAGTAGCTGCAATATTTGGGTGTCTGCCTGAAATTATTCACCCTTGTAATAACAGACTTTTCATTTTTGGGTATATTGGATATATTCTTAATTTGGTATATATGACAATCTATTATTTGGTGTAATTTGTTTACATATGGCATATGCACACCTACTGTATAACATGCTAATTAAAAATGAACTTTGATTACTTTTGATTTTTGTCATTCACTGAACGTGGACTATTTTGAGAACATTTTAAGTATTCCAAGTGCTCAAGTGTTAATAGTTTATCCTTAAAGGTACACTGTGTAACTTTTTTTTTTGGTTCAAAATTAAGAAAACTTAAAACATCGTAAATCCTTCTTCCAGAATGTGTTTTTGTCTTACCCTGATTCACTATGGCAAGCCTATTATGATTGTTTATATTTTAGACCTCACGGAATGGTTTTCGTGGCTACTTTGAAGCATGTATGGTGTGGGAGTGGCATAGGTTAGTTGTACACAACAAGCGGGAAAGGTTGACATGAGGAGCTAAAATTTTGAATTTGAAGATCAAGGTAAATTGTACTTAATTTTCCAGGAAACATGTAAGTATCTCCTGTAGCTTCCGAAGGGCAGTACTAAATGATTTTTTGTAAAATATATATTTAAGCAAAATAAGAAAAATTTGGACATCTTCATCCTGTTCAAAAGTTTTTACCAAGTTTTTAAAGTTATTGTTTAATATTTTTTTTTTATCAGGCTCCTATGTATAGGTTTCTACCGGCATTTCTGAATGGGCTGAGGCTGGGATTTAGTGAGTTTGAACTGAAAGTATTTGATGAACGTATACTATGTGCGGAGAACATTCACTCAATATTATTATCTCATTTTTGACGGTGGCTTTTAGAGGCTTTTGCATCGGAGGTCTTCATATATATATATATATATTTATATATATATATATATATATATTTATATATTTATATATATATATATATATATATATATATGGTTTATTAGAAGCATTAAGCATGAATTGAAATAAACAACATCCAACATATATATTTGGGCCAATATACGTAATTCAAAATCATTGTAAAAAGCTTTTTTATGCAACCATTTCCCTGGTAATGGAAAACAACACCTCACTTGAGTTTGAGTATATATATAAACTCATACACATTAAAGAAAACATATCTACAGACTTTTTTATTGTTGACATCTTTTTCACATTGGTGCATTTAAATTAGCATGCATAGGGTTTGATGCAGTGAACCTGCTGCTTGTTTATGTGCATTCTGATGTCTGATGCTCACAGGTGGACTGACAGCACACTGGTAGTTCTGCCCTCTATGAGCGGTAGGTCACATCTATCCTGTACCTCCTTCTTAATAGCCCCAGGAACAGTGCAACCATAGCCAGGCGAGGTAGACGAATCCAAATGGACAAACTTGTCTGGTGGCGCTATTTTCCCATGACACCCAGTCTCTAAATGTGACCAGACAGCCTATCTCTGCCCTTAAGAATTTTTTTTTTTTTTACGTCTCTCCCTCTTTTGCTAGTGTTCAGAACAGTTTCAGTCCATCTGACATTTTTTTTTTAACACACCATGTTGAAATGCACATTGGCTTTGTGAGATATATCTTGGCCTGTGGCAATGGCTGTCAGTAGGAAGATTTACAAAGCAGGAGAATTTGAATACAAAACTGTTTACCAGGCCTTGCTGTAAGGAGCAGAGCCACATTTCATCAGGTCTGACTAGTTCAAGAATGTCAGACCTCACAGCAAACACAGGTTGTCCTGTCTATGATTTAAAATTGGCCATGAAATGGAGTTGCTAGTTTCATGGGATAAGAAAAAAGGTTGGAATGGATTGTTGAGCAACAGTCATTGCAAGCTTGTTACCAATGCAATATTTGAGCCTTTTTGTTTACCTGTAGAACTACAGTTCTTCTGTATCAGCAAATACAATCTTTTTTTGCCATGTTTAAGCAGAGAAATTAAGTTAACAGTTGTAGCGTTGTCATTGTTTAAATTCACTCCCCTGGGCCCATTGGGTAGGCTATGTGGAGGTCCCTATGGGTCCTTCTAGTCTATATGGGCCGGGACAATGGAAACTTTTTTAGAAGGCTTTAAAGCAGCACTATTTGGGGGGTTGTTACAATACAGATAATTATACTTTATGCCAGGAGTAGCTTTTTTCTCATTTTTGCCACTAGATGGCGACAAATGCTTGTTATTGTCAGATTGCAACCAGGACACTTGATTTGCGTGCATTTAATTTTTGAAGCACTTCTTAAACCGTATTCTTTTTTTTATTAAATGGCATGGTAACAGATTCTTCCAAAATAACACGATTTTAATACTGAAAAACTGCAATGAATGAATATCGAAATTATATCAAAACGGGCAAGAAGCTTTTCAAGTAATTTTGAAAACCTTTTGTTTATGACAGTTGTGGTGAATATCAAGATATCACACTAGCAATTTATTAGGACTGTAACCGTTTATAGTAGCTTTTTTTCAATAACTGTAGGGACTATAGTATTATGGATTAAAATATGGTTAACAGGGAAAATATTTAGCTTTGAGGTTGTTCCAAACTTTTAAGCGATAATTTCTGCTGACGTCACCGTAAATGCTCCAGGTCAGAGCCGTTAGGTACGGTAGCCTACGCTAGAACACATTTGAGGTAAGAAGACATATTGCTCTTCAAGATAACGTTATGACACTTAAACATGACAAATATTCTATTAATTTAATTGTAGTCTATTCAGAATTGAACTGTGAATGCCTTTTAAATTACAATTCAATTCTTAAATTTGAACTGAGGTAAAAACAATACAAAAAAGGATGCAGAGTTACAGTTCGAATTTGACTCTGTGTAAGTTACGGAAGTCGAATTAAAATGAGATGAAAATCAAAAAACTACATATAACTGTAATTATATATTTATTGCCAAGACAAACACTGAATTTATGTTAGCAAAAAGTTTAATAGACCTTTAAGGTTTTGAGTCATCGATAGATTTAGAGATAGATACAGATAGATAGATAGATATGTTTAAAATGGCACCTATAGAAATGACGATAATAATGTTCAATATAATAAATGGTTACACAACTACATGTACTTAACAGTAAATTATGCATGAGTACAAAGTAGCCTAACAACCCTAAACCAAACCCTAACCGGAACTCTATAGTACGTTAAGTATATGTAGTTAATTGATATTACTCAGTACTTATTTGAGTAAGTACAATGTAACTAGATCACCTTAAAATAAAGTGTTACCTAATAAATGAAAACTTTTTGGACCAGGGTGGCTATAAACACTTCATTTCCCAGAATGCTTTACTATCTCGAATTTCCTAAAAATGCAATTCAGTAATTTCCTCTTCCTGATATTCTAAATCAGATTTTAGTTCAACTTCCTGTCATGAGTTGAAAGGGAGCCAGTTCCTTAATTGTGAATTTTGCACAATCTATGCACATGTTTATGTATCACATTATTGTTCATGTTGTTCATTATGATTACATTGCTCATTTCAAACCTCAAACGTATAGACACCCGCTTCACCATGTTTTTGTCTGTCTAAAATGAGATGTGCTGTAACGTTACAGAATAGACAGTAAATCAGGATCAGTCTCACCTGCAGCCAGCCTCCATAAAACTGAAGGAGCAAGTTGAGCTCCACTAGTTTTATGAGGTCTGGCTCATTACCAGATTACATTAGCTTGTCTCTCTTACACATTAATAAAAAAAAAAAATCTGAATTTTAAAAAGTTTTCAGCAGTGTTTGCCCTTTTCTTTTCAGGGAAGTCAAACATTTCCAGCTTATAAGGACTTGTCTTGCTGCTGGAGAGATGCCAGGGCATGTGTCTGGGTCGCACCTCCTTTCATGTTGATGTCAGATTGGCACAACACATGGTAGGCACTTAAGTCAATCACCTCACTCTTGAGCTACTTCTTTTCACTGTATAAAAAGTTTGTGGACATAACTGTTCGGATTTCCTTGATGTCTCTCTCTCATGCGTTGTCAGTTGCAGCGTGCCTCGTTGCGCGACTCATTTCAGATATTATTCAGTTCTCTAAAGCTGTTGATCAGCATACTAAATGATGATTTCTGAACAGCCTAACACTCCCTTAACACTCTAATACAATTAGGCCAAGACGGCTCGCCTGGTTATGTTTAATGGGGATGACATCAGAGGAGATAGCAGAGAATGAATAAGTCATTCTTGGTCTCATTTCAAATGTGAAAGATTCATACCAGTAATTTAGATGACAGTATTAATTTAACATGACACTGCATTAATGGTCGATTTTAGATTCACAGAACTCGTTTAAGTGGAATGGACTTCCTTAATTTGATGAGATGTGATGGCAGCGCGATGCCACGTCTCTCTCCATCTCTCTCTCCCTGCGGCATGGGAAGCACACACACACACACACACACATACACAGATATACGGCACGTTTTAGCTGGTGTCCTCAACACGCTTGGTAACCGAGTGAGCGTGTGTTTCTGCATGTGTTTTGGAAACAAGCACACTGATGGTTGCTGGTTGTTGAGTGAATATTTCTGTTCAGAGGTTAAGGCACTAGAATGTGATGAATTTAGATGGTGTCTGTGAATAAAATGCACATCTAGCCTACATCATCATAATTTGCAAAGATCATCCTGATCCTAATTAAAAAAAAACACAGAAACAGTTACTCCAGTCTTCTTCAGTCACATGATCCTTCAGAAATCATTCTAATATGCTGATTGGGTTATTTTTGTGGAAGCCGGTACATTTGTTCAGGATTCTCTGAAAAAACAAAAAAACAGCATTTATTTGAAATATATGTTTGGTCACAATATAAATAAATGTCTTTAATACCAATCAATTTACTGATTAATTTAATGCGTTCGTAAATAACATTATTTGAACATTTTCTAATACATTTTGACATTCTTGACATTGATAAAGTTATTAAAATGTAAATAGATTTCAAATTTGGTATCAGTTCACTGAGACCACTAGTGAAAATGCTTTTATTGTGCATTCTTTTTAAATACAAAAAATATATATCATTTCGATTTGAAATTTCCCATGATATCCAGCGTGATTTTTTTGTTGAATTGAAATTGAAAAAATGTAATTGATGCTTCTGTTTGTGTTTAAACAGTTTCAAAATACCATAACTTTACTTCTTTCCTAAGAATTTTTTTTCAATGTGTTCTTAGACTTTTGGGTGTCTCTATGTAATGTACATAGACAGTTGCTTCGCAAAATCCCACAGCGCCCTGCTTTCTGCAACATTCGTTCTTTTATTTTTTAACTCCTTTGTACGTGACTGATGATTTTTCCGGGATCCTCGTCTCCTGGTTGGTTGCTAAAGCCACAGGTTGATGAAAAAGTTAGGCGTATTATTGTCTGAGCTGCCGAGTCCCCAATGCGGCCGTGTGTCTCAAAGGTTTCTTAATGACTGGACTCTCCTGCACTCTGCCTCTCTGATGGATGGCAAGCAGGGACGGCCTCTCTTTCATTCCGACAGCCTGACTCGTCTGATTTATTAATGACAATAATTAGGAGTAAACCTCTCTGCAACCAAACCCAGAGTGATTAGCACAGTAACGATGGCGGGGAGGGGTTGTGGATATGGCGATCTGATTAATGTCGGCCATTTTGACCTTTCTGAGCAGGGCTTCTCTGCAGTCTGGGGAGAGATGAAGAGAGAGAGGGCGGCTATCTGTGGTGTCCACTCACAATTAGGTGCTGAATGAATTAGAATGCAAAATGTACCACTCAGGTCATTAGCTGTGCTGTTCACGACATGCTTATTCTATTGGAACGAATCCGTTGGTGAGCTTCTGTGTTATTTATATATGACAAAATGGCACTGGTAACTTTATCCGAGACTTGTTTTGCAGATTCTCATTTCAGCTGTGTGGACTATAATTAGATTCAATCTTCCTTTTCTCTTAATGATCTGAATAAATCTCATCTCACCTGCATCTTGTTCTCAGAATCAGCCCAAAGCAGCAAACACAGCTGAATTTTCTCCTCAATTATCCTTTAGCCATTTCCTCGCACACGTCGCGGTAGCAGACCCTTCTATTTACCTGTTTGAAAACACAAATCATCTCTGGAGATAGACACGGACTCGCTGATAAAACGCAGACTCTGTGTGACATTTGATTAACGAATTTAAATGAAGGTCAAGAGTCATTTTGTGTGGCCATCTTCCCTTTGCCGGGCTGTGACAATGAAATCTTTGCAGACACTGGCTCCAGTAATGGCCACATTTAAACAGCAGTCGTTTAAGAGCTTGTACCCAGTACAGCTGCATGTAATGGAGTTGGTCGGAAAGGTCAGAGTCTTTATCTGGGTCAGATTGGAGTCAGTGAAGTCGGCAGCCAATGAATCGGAGACAGGGGAGATCAAAGTAAAAGCTATGTCAAGTAGTGCCGGTGAACGATCCCGCTTTGGGATCGGTTTCAGCTTTCGGTTCACTGCGGTTATGAGGTGGGCGACTGATTTCGGATCTGTGATTTGTCAAAGCATGGATGATGTTGTATGAGTATGTTTAGCCTTAGCTTTGACACAGAAGAATGACTTACTTTCTTCTGTAAAACACAAAAAGATTATATTTGAAAAATGTCTCAGTGTGTCCACACAATGAGGGTCCAGTGTTGTTTTGGACCCCATTGACTTTTATTGAATGGACATAAAGATACTGAGACAGTTTTCAAAATATCTTTTTGTGCGGAAAAAACGAAAGTTAAAGACAAAATGACCATTTAAAATGTATAATTGTCTTGGCATTATATAAGAAGGTATAAAACCAAGAGGTATTAATTTTATTGAAAGACAACACAAAAACACTTTCCAAACAAAACATTTAATATTTTTTCTGGTTGTTTTTGTGGAACATGTCCATAGTAAAGGTGATGGACACTTGTTGAAAAGTAAATGTGATGGACTAGATGGAATGAAACTAACACATTTTAAGTGTCCAAAAGTTTTGTGCCCACTGAATGACATCGTCAAGTGGCTGAAACACTTTTCATTAGTACTTTCTCTCAGTTTCGACAGAAAGTGAAGTTGAAATCAAGGCCGATCTTCCTGTCAATGAGTTTGAAAAACGTTCTCTCCATGTAGGTCATGTAATGAAACTTCTCGTCCCTCGCAGCTCTTTGCTGCCCAAGTCTAATTTGTCCTCATTAAAAGTCCCCCTGCCTCGTGTTATTATTTTCCTGCCCCATCTTCTAAAACACAAGGAACTGATTGAACACGGGGTAAAGTCGGTCATCATGACATGACCTGCAGAAACAGCAGAAAGAGTGCGACGACTGACCCCGGCAAACTGCCTGCCTGCACATATTGCACAATCCTTCATATTTAATGGGGAAACACGAGCCTGTGATTTTGTCTGCATTCTCTCTAGTGTCTGCTGCTCGGGGTGGAGTGAAGCCACTTAATGAGAATCCCCTGTTCTCCTCCATCATTTTTAAACAGGCAGTGCACTCAGCAGCCTTGCCTTCCCTCTAAGGACCCCCCACCCCATCCCCAACATGCTGTGCTCGTTTTTGTAAGCGCTAAATTATGTATCAGCTCCTTAAATGCTGTGAAACATTGGTTTAATATGGAGTAAACTTGTTTTCCATAATTCCACACTCAAATTAGGGCAGGATACTTAACTTTGTTGGAAGCCGTCGATTTGCTTATTTTGCCTTTTAGAAACATTTACATCAGACTGCAACATAGGGAAGCGCAATTATTGCATACTTTTTTTCGTACGTTATCCTTTATCATTTATATGGTAATAAAGTCTTACGGAGGATGGATGGGGAAACAGAGTCTGTTGCTTGATCTTCCACTTGGCGTTTCCTCATTTAGATTAAACTCCGACATCAGTAACGCTTTACCCCCAACAATAATGTCCCTCCGTTAGCATGTGAGGCCTGTCCCTGACAGCAAACCGACATCTTGACTCGCCTCATCCCGCCGCAGCCAGCTTTTAACACAACTGCTATTGTTAAATGTCCTCCGCAGCTGTAATATCTTCTAATCCTCAAATAGAGTGGAGTTAAAACTACAAGCTCCAAACTATTTTTACTTGCCTCACTAGTTGTGGCAGATGAGAAGGGATCTCTGTGTAGATGATTATATTGTCATCCCCTGATCTTTACTGCTGGAGTAATTGTAAATCATTGCTTCATGGCACGTCAGAGGTTGTCGGTAGCAGGCAATTAAATGGCACAATATAATAGAGCAAATTATTGCCTGTCAGATTTTGAACAACACAGTTGGTATTTGAATTACACTTAATCATTACATGCATTAGAAAGCTCATTGGAATCCTGCTTAGGACTGAACATGAGCCATTGCATTATTTAAACCTCTAATTGTGAAAGCCATTTATTTGTGGTTACTGTACAACAAAAAGAGTCTCACCAAAGCGGGTCGGCTTTAAAAGCTCGATATATTCAAATCAACGTCTTCAGACGCATGAACTAAATTGGCCAAAATGGGCAATTTCGCCGGGGTGGAGAAACATTTAGCCATGCAAAGTGTTTTGTAATTTCAGACTGCGAGGATGAATATTAAATATTTACTTTTAGCCAAGCCCAAGCCAGGTCCCCTTTTTGCATAATTCATTAGGCAAAACAGATGAGGTTATAATTTGTCTAGACGCCACATATCTGTTTCTCAGGGTTTTCTCGGCCCTCCCCGCTCACACCCTGGACTCGACAACCCGATTCTTCAGTTGGGTAGCAGCCGGTGACAAACCGTCAAAAATTGCCTAACTTAAATGATTTAAATTACACCGAAGTTTGCGATGACTTTTAAAAAGGAAATATTTGATCTTTCGCAACCTGAGCACAGATAATCCGTATATGATGCCTAAACTAATAATCAGTTTTAGTTTAGGTTTCCTGACGACGCTAATTATTAGTAGCTCATTATTCATATTATTTCACAACATAGGAGGAAGTTACTTCACACAATCTGCCACAAGGGCCAGAACAGACACCCTATATTAACAAGACTTAAGTACTGTTGTCATGGCCATGCCGCCAGCTCATAGATTGTAATTATTGGTTAGCACTATTCTGTGATGCGTATGGGTTGAATAACAATATTAAGAAGCGCCGTGATTTTGAAAAATATATCAATTTTACAGGTCGGTGTCTGTGTAAATATGCCACGGGGTTTCTGTTATGTTTCTATTATGATATTTCAAGTTGCCACAGTCATTAAAAGTTCATTTGTTGCTTTGTCGCAGGGGTCTTCAATCGCCCCAGCGTGGCGTACTAAGATCTTTTTCGGAGCCCTTCCTGCTGTTGTCAAGCCATCTCGGCCCTGTCTGTCATATCATATCAGCGCGCCACTCCCACCCCGTTTAAAGTACCGCTTTGGCTCATGTTAATCCAGAAGTCAGTTCCTCCAGAAACATCTGTTTCTTTTCAGAGGGAGGAGAGACAAATAGGCCCATTGTCGCCCCTGTATCTGTACTCATATCGAGTCCTTTGGCTTTTTCGGACAGGTTGGAATTATCGAGGGAGGGTGAAAGGCAAATAGCCCTATAGCTCAATCACCATTGTTTGGAATCAGTCAGTGGTAATATTAGTGTTGCCCAGAACACAATTACTCAATAGCGGCGTCTTTAACGTCGTCTTGAATTTATCCTCTTGACAGATCCGGAGACTGATAATTTAATGCAAGTTATGATTAAAATCCCCTTACTGTCAAGCCCTTTGGAACAAATAACAAATACCTCTGTTTGGAAAAATGACAGTTTTAAAAATAAATGAAATTACACGTTAGAGTCGGCGCGGGGAGGGGCGCGCGGGAATTTATTGAGACGTTGCGCGGGAGATTTAGGATTTGGGCTCGGGAGGGGGGCGGGAGAAGTTAATGACTGATTAACAACAGCAATTAAAAGATGAGGAAAAGGTATATAATTAAAATGGAAGTTCTTGCTTGTCAAGTGCGCGCGTGTCATCCATTGTGAGGCTTGTTGAAAAGCCGGAGGAAAAAGAAACCGGCACTTAATTCCAGGCTTTGGCATCAAGGAAGGGCGTTGATCGCGTGCCCGCGGACGCTTTTCTGAAGGCTGTAACTCAGCTGAAAGTGAGGCCGTGTCATTAGAAGTTCAAAGCCGTGCATCTTGTGTTGACAGTCATCGGCAGCGAATATTTGGCAGTCGGGAGTAATTTCACTTAATTAATGGGATGCATATTTGATGGGGGGAATGAAATATTCAAGCTCAGCAAAGTGGAAAAAAGGAAAGATTTAGTGCAGAGTAAAAAGGTAGAGGGATGTAATTTGTGCATTCACTTCAGAGGCTACCGGGGAATAGATATAGAAAGATGCAAGGAGGTGAGGAGGAAATATGTGAGGGAATTCACAAGATAAACAGCGTAAAAGATAAAACGCAGAAGAAATGGGTACGGTAGAGGAGAATGGAAAAAGAAAAATGGAAAGAGTGGGTATTGCTGTGAATATGAACTCAGAAACATGCAGATTTTATAACACTGCCACAGCGTTAACTCTGCTCTTCTTCTGGTAACCGTGCAAGACTTTGATTTGATTACAAACAATAAGAACATGGCATGTTAGCAGCTGAAGCTGACATATCCCCGTTATTTGAACCATTTATACACTTGACTTCTAATACATGACGATATCTCTCATTGCATTTACAAAAGTAGCAGGCGCACCACTACAATGGAATAAATAGACTGCATTTATAAATATACTTTCATTTTTATGCATTTATTTCTTTGGACTTTTGTTAAACACACACATCGAATATGTAGCCAGAAATTCTGCCTCTTTTGAGTGTTGTTTTTGTTCCAGGACATATTCCATATATAGTCTTAGAAGGAAAAGTTCTATTTAGAACCTTAAAGGGTTCTGTCATGTGCTTCATATTTTTAGGTTTTCATATCATGGGATCATTTTATGGATTTAGTTTAGTAATTAATTAATTTTGTTTTAATATTTTTTTTTATTTTTCATTAAATTTTGTGAATTAAACGGCTCATAAACTTTATCAATAAAAAATTGAAATAACCTGTTAAGATTATTACTACTACTAATAATAATGTATTTTAATAACGTGTTTACATTTATTTTATATAGCCTATATTTTCAATTATCAATTAACTTGTTAATACAATGACTGATTTAACTATACTACATATTTTCTATTCCTCATTAGGCCACCCAGTACTGAAAAGAAATTCTAAAGTCTTTTATTCATAATTTTTTTTTAAAGAAACATTTAATTGCCACAATCCTCTGTGTGTTCGGTTTCAAATGCTGCCCGCCACATTTAGAGTAACAGCGAAGAAGGCTTTAGAGGGAAATGGAGAGCTCCCTACTAATGACTTGAGGGCTTTCTGCTTATTGTGTGTTCAAAAGCCAATGAGCTAATGTGTAGCACTCAGCCAGTAGAGTTCCACTGCTCTCTCAACCCAAGAGACTCCGCGGGCCGGGATAATTGGCCAAGGCTTGTCTTCCCTTTTTTTAATTGAGACTCGTTATTTACATGAATTTAAGTTCTTTGCTCGAAACATTAAGGCGAAGAACATCTTTCAAGAATGCAGCTAATTGAAGTTTTCCCCCTTTCTTTCTGTGTGTCAGGGCAGAACAAGAAACTGAAATAAATGATAAGGCAAGGAGATGAAATTGTCCCCTTTAAAATTTGCAATTATTTCCCAATTAAGGCCGGCTTGGATAGAGATGTTGCTGCTGTGGGGTTGTTTGGATGCTTTTGGGCAGTAGATGGCGTTAGCTTTCTTTTCCATGCAAAAGGAAGAGCTGGATCTTTGAATGGATTTAACAGTGTATGGCGTCATCGTCAAAGTACACTAATTTGATTTGAATGTCAGAGCAAGAATTTCACCCGGACGGTTCAGAAAAAATTAAAAAAGGATGTTTGACCAACTTCAATTAATATGCTCAATAAGGAAAAAAATAAATGAAGTGTTTATGGTGCAGAGCTCGGGAGAAATCATTTACACACACTATAGAGTCACACAGGGGTGTTTTCGCGTTGGATCCTTTGGGCCACACGGAGGCTAGACGATGGTGAGGTCCCTGGGGGTGGGGGCCCGTGGCACTTTGTCCAGGGAGCTTGTATGTTAAAGTGAGAGGAGAAAAAAAAAGAAAGGCAGTGGAGAATGGGGTGTCGGGAGGGCAATTACGGCAAGGACAAAGCACATGTAATAGGAACTCCCCTTATAGAGCACCTTAATTAAAAGAAGACTTACACTGTGAGAGTGTAAGTCTTCAAGCACTGATGATAATGAGGGTGTAAGATCTGTGAGGTGTGTTTGTGTGTGATGTGTGAAGTTTGAATCTTGGCCACTTTTTGCCAGGTGTTCTTTTTCTTTCGTAAATACTGTTCAGGTGATCTTGGAATAGACTGACATTTGGTCGCTATCTGGTGTTGTAACATCTGTTTTTCTGCAGTGCACTTGTGTTCATATTTGTGTGTTTGTTGTGGAAAGCACGTTGAAAGGGTGTGGAAACAGGTCAAAGAATGGAGACACACGCTGTTGTTTATTACAGATTCTAAAATAGTTAAAATAGAAATAAATAGTCAAATAAACTGGATTAGATTATGGATTGAAACAGTGATTTTTGTGTATTATAAAAAGGAACAAAAGAGTTAAAATAGCTTTAAATACATTTTAATCTCGTAAATCACATCACTTTTTTTTTTACATTTCCATACTTCGTAAATAAAATGCTCTTTTTTCGAGCTTGTTAAATAATTGTGAAAATTAATTTTGATCTCAATTTCTAGATTTTTTTAATACTATATCTGTTTTTCATTAACAAAGGTCTGCTATTATTTTACCCCGAGGAGGCATTTGATAGCATCCCACAACACACACACACACACACACACACACACACACACACACACACACACACACACACACACACACACACACACACACACACACACACACACACACACACACACACACACACACACACACACACAGACAGATCTGATAAGAAACACACAAGGGCCTATTCAAATCATTATGTATTGGGGAAGAATAGAAGCAAGTAAACATCAGGTCTGATAACTCTACAGATGGTAGGGGCAGCGAATAAACTGCCCTGGAAAACATACTTAAAATTGGATTATTATTTAAAAAGGAGAAAAAAAAAATATTCTGGGACTATTGTAGTCAAATTAGTTAAAAAAATCTCTTCTGTTTTTACATTTTATAATATAGACTTTAATAATAGTCTACATTAGTAAAGGTATATTAATGGTATGTTTTTAAGGAATACATAATTATTTGTTAATATTCTAGTCAGTTTTGTTCAGTCTGATTATTCCCTTTTATTAGACAAAATATTCAAAAATATTCTGTTTTGATTGGGGTGTGAGTTTTAATGAAATGTAAAATCTGTGGTGTGAATTGGCCACAGTGACATTATAAGGACTATGACTGATTCTTGCCCCACCCACTGTGCGGATCTATTAAAATGAATTAGTGTAATGAGCGAACACCTAGCCAATGAATGACATTTTGTGTAGATAACATTAATTATGCATACGTTTCTGAAATTAGCATACATCTAATTGCATTTTATTACATGTATCAGATACATTAAATTGCCAAATATTATTTAATATTACAACCAGGGAATTGCAAAATGTGAAACATATTTTGACAAAGTGATTGAAAACTTTGATGAAGAGTAAATATCACATGATTTATTATTTTGTTCTGTAGCTGTAAGAAAATTTGTGCGTGATAAAATAATCAAATGAATTAGCTTCTTGTATGGTTAATGACAAAATGACATGGTGATCTCTTCAGAGAGTCTATTCAATATGGCACATTTCTCCGTCGCTTGATGCAGCCAACTGGCCGAATGCTAGTCAATGTCATTGTGTGTGTGTGTGCGTGTGTACGTGTGTTTTCGAACGTCTCCTCCCGTTGGGGAACCTATAAATAGTGACACCTTGTATAAAGGGATGTGGCAGAGAAAGTTTCCCCGTTGGAGAGGAGAGGGCCAGGTTCTGCCTCTCTCTCAAAGTGATTGAATTTGTCGTGAAGGAGTGTCACACTTAATCACATGTTTATGTACAAAGGTTAGCAGGCTTTCTATCTCCGTTTCTCTCTCCGTCTCTCCCTACGTTCTTTCATCTCAAAGCTTTATTGCTATAAATTATTTCCGTTTTTGACCTTAATTTTTCGTGGTTAGGAGCTTGTGGCCGCAGAGCAATTACAGCCATCTCGCCTTTTCTATCTGCTCTCTTTCCTCTCGATGGAGTTGAGGCGGGCGACGGGAACGGCTGTTTTTCAGGGATTCGTATTTCTGATAACTTCTCCCTCTTTGCTTCAGTTCTCCCTTCTTCGTCATCCGCCAGCCAAAGTGATGATGCTTTGAGGACATAATTAAACATATCGTTCAAAACATATACTCTGTGCATCCTTGAATTATCACCGTCATTAAAATCGTACAAATATGGAAATATGATTGCCAGCGGCGGATAAATCAATGATCAGCCAGGCTTCCAAATCCAATAAATATGCGGAGTTAAATACTTAAATATGCAAATTGCATGCGCACGATTTGCATATGGTAGTATTTAAGGGGAATGTCTGGGGCTGTAAAAAATGGTAGAGGTATAGTGAACGAGAACTGAAGAGAGGGAAAGGGAGAAGGATTGTGCTGACACTATTTATTTATTTATTTATTTATTTATTTATAATCAAACTTAGTCAGCCTGATGTGATTTTTAAGATTCTAAGAAGAATGTTATCATCATCGATATGCTTTTGTATGGAAGAGCTTGTGCTTTAGGATGTCTGAAAAATGCCTTGGAGAAACGTGAATAATTAAAGCATAATTATTCCTCCTCATTCATCTCTTAATCCAGAGACAGATTTAGGGGAAGGAATTTTTAATTGTTCCTTTTATTTTTCATCTGGTGTCCTGTGTTGTCACGGTAGAATAAAGCAAGGTCACATTGAAGTCACACGACCGACCTTACAATGTTTCATAAAACAATCCATTATTGACAAAAAAAAAACAAAAAAAAAACAATACTAATAAAAAAACAACAACCTGTAATATAGAGATGATCTAAAACCGTGTCTGTTATTATATATTTAATCTTCGTATTCATTGTTGGAGAATAGAGTGAAGTTGCAATATACACAACAGCAGAGGGTGCAGTTTTTATCTGGGTTCTGTCACAAATCTGGACTCGAGGGGACGGCCGGCTGTGATTCTGCAGGGATAGTTTTCTTAATGCAATTTTTCAGTTTTGTACATTTTAGATTTTTTCCATGACATCACACCACATAAAACGTATTTAATTTTGTCGAATAATAAATCCTCTCAAGAGCAAATGCTCATTGATTGATGTGTGATATGAGAATTTACATTAGTTAATTTGATTTTCATTTTCCAAACACACACTTGGCTCAAAGCATAAATAATATGTGTGATTTAACAAGCAGGGAAATGTATTAAAGTCTCTCGAGAGATGAATTTGGAAATTCATCCGACAGTCCCAGACGAGTGATTTGGCCAGCGGTGACGCGCTTGAAGCCAGCACACGAGAGACATCCAAATGTAAAAGGCCCACCCAAACAAAATGTAACTCCTAAATGCTGAGGAGTCAGAGAGCAGGAATCAATGGCAGTGGTGGTGTGGATATGTTCAGGGGCAAGTTGACATGGTCGGGTTAAACAGAGACGAGATCCTCATCAGGAAAATCAATGTTGTTGTAGGATGTGACCCACACGGACCTGGAGTGAGCGAGTCACATTACTCTACCTTGACCGAGTGTGTGTGTGTGTGGCGCCCGCAATATTGACCAAGCCGAGAAGAGAATGACACTATCACTGTGCATACTGATGACAATTGGTGTTTCACAGAGACCAATGAATCTTGTTAAAGTACTTCTCTGTTTATCACTGGAGCTGTAATTATTAAAAGTGCTTTGTGTATTAGTCTCATTTTGACTATTTTACTATTTTTTCCCCGACAATATCACAAGCAAACCTTATTCATTCAAAATTAATAAAACAAATTAAAAACGTCCGGCACAACAAAATATCACCAACTTCAGCTCCGTTGTTGTGTGTGTTTGTGAGTGTGTGTATATATATATATATATATATATATATATATATAATATATAAAAATATTACATTAACGTTCAAAAGTTTGGGCTGGTAAGATTTTTTAAAATGTTTTTTTGCGTTTATTTGCAGCATGTATTTGATTTGAATGCATTTATTTGATTGAAGATACAGTAAAAACAATAATATTGTGAAATATTTAAATAGAGGACAATTATTATTTTTATTTCATTTAAAAAGTGTGAAAAGTTTTGTTCTAGGAATGGGTTCATGTTTATAGCACTGTTTCCCTCACCTAAATCATGTTAGCAAGAAACGTCTTTCTACTTAATTGTCTTCATGGGCTGTACTGTATGCATAAATAACATACTGTTTAACGTGTCCAGTCTAGTTCGACTCATGAACAAATTTCATACTTTTTTATGAGCTGGTTCTTTTCAGCAAATGAAAACACCGAGGTCTGATTCCCTAACAAATGAGTCGTATGAGCCGGTTCTTTTAACGAATCATTCATAAAGACAAGTTAACGGTAGGGGTGTCACGATTCTCCAAATCCTCGATTCGATTAAATTTTCGATTCTAAGGTCACGGTTCGATTCGATTCTCGATTTTTACATTTATTTTTTTAAAGCCGAAACCGGCCAATCAGGATGCTCTCTGTCTTACATGCGCTTCATGAGGCACATACGCAAGATCTCTCGCTCTCTCCCGTGCGCGCGCTATACGGTTTGGAGCACAGTTTTTTCTGTCTCGTATGCGCGATTGCACTCTCTTGCTCGCTCGCTCACTCTAGATTCCGGGAGATTAACTAATTTGCGGGCATCAGGGAGCCGCTATCAATATGCAGGAGCCTCCAGGAACTTCCGCGAGACTTGGGATGTCTGCAAAGTAAACTGTGGCTTTTTTGAAGCGCGAACGTTGTCAACATAACTCACTGGAAATCCAAAAAGCTGACACACCTGCGACTTCGATGAAAGAGGAGGGGGTTCAAGTTCTGTCGATGGGTCTCCTGCATCTGCAGTTGCCATGCTATCTTTTGAATGGCTGTAGCTAAGTTAGAGGAGGTTGACCATAGACTCGCAGCTTTTCAACACGCGTGTTTTTTTCCTGCTTGGCACGCCGACCGGACGTGGCATGGGGGCGTGGCAGTATCGACGATTCCATTTTTTAATTCGATCGATTCGAATTTTTTTTAATTTCGATCGATTTCGATTTAAGATCGAAATCGTGACACCCTTAGTTAACGGTTTGAATCAGTCTTGAGAATACTTTTCTGAATCCACCACACAGTTATAGGCTGACTCACTGAACAGAAATATATTTTTTTCAGTGACATTATATATATATATATATATATATATATATGCACATATATAGTAAAGGAGAAGGGGTGTTAATTGTAATTTTTATCACTTTTCTTATTGGCTTCATATATATATATAAAAGGCCTACGGTTATCATTTAGCCAAAGTGTGTGTTTGTGTGTGAATGAAGAAGCAGGTTATGTGTGAAAGTGTATCTGGTATATTTCTCTATACCTGCCATTGCTCTTCCTCCTCAAATTTCAAAATGTTCACAATGATATAATGAAATGTAATGATAATTGTATATCTGTGCAGTGTTACACCACGGTACCACGCAAGTTGAAGAGAAAGAGTGTGGGAAACATGGACTCTGGAAGATGTTTTCCCCCGGTTTTTACAGCCCTTGGCCCTCTTTCACATCCCCTGCACTCATATATTCCCTTTTCCTCGGCTTGAAAACGTCAAGGATAAAAGAGAGTGTGACATCACTGTTTTGATAATTGGCGTCTAATATTTCTGGGCGAACAGGCGGACAGCTATTGGTGGACGAACTCTTAAAAGTGGGGGAAAATATGTGCCAATGTTACACTGGCATCTGATTCTGATTTGGTTTTTGATTCCCATACCTATTGTGCGTGCTTAGGTTGTGAACCGTTAGGCTACGAAGTATAAATAAAAGTATATGAATATTAATAAGAGGCCAGAAAAACAAGACGGCTGCGTTCTTAAAAGTTCATGTTGTTCTTATCGTACATCAACATTCGCATATATTACATTAACAGACCAAAATGAAATCAAATACAACAGCAGTACACTTTTTGTCACCAATCTAACTTGTACATTCTTGTTACTTGTGTTTTTTTTTTTCTCGGGAAACAGTATATAAATCAGTATGCCACTTACCTGAGGACAAGGAGAACATAAAACGGAATATTTGCATTCAGAAGTGTAACTTTCCCCAAATAATTTCAATGGGGATAATTTGAATTTATGGAGAAACACTCAGCACTGAATTTCAAAGTTGCTCATAATGAAATCATCCAGCGGTAGAGACGGCGGGAGCCGCTCCTGCACACAGTAGGTGGGGGGTAGTTATAGAGGTGCAGGTGGGGGATGGAGGTACTCATAGTGCCCCGTGGAGGCATTAGTGTGGACGGGTCATTACATCAGGGATGGGAGAGGAGAACACACACCACTGAGCAGCCCATGTCATTTACTGAGGCCATCAGGGCCCATAGCACACTATAACATTCACTGCTTCATTTCCCTCAAGCTATCGCTCTTTTTTTTTTTCTTTTTTCTTTTTAAATGAAGGGATGTAGATGTTCAGAGAGAAAGAGCGAGAGAGAGAGAGAGAGAGAGAGAGAGAGGGTCTGCAAGTCACACAGGGAACATTTTCAGTTTAGTTCGATCTTTTTTGGAAAATACGTAATTCAGTTTGTTTACGTCCAGCGCAAATATATTTCCCGTATAATTGTGTAGACGGCATGAACTAATGGTTTTGTTCAAGAAAAACTGGGTTTGTTTTGTTTTGTATTAGACTGTGAGGGCAGTTCCTCAAAAAGTTTTTGAAGAAATGATTCACATTCCATTACGTCGCTAGTTGGTTTCCTTTACCTTTTTTTTCTATTTAAATCTATTTCTGAGAGTATGTCTAAAAAAGTACAAATGTGCAACTTCAAGACAGTCGACAGTGACCCTTTTTGTCAAAGAAATAGAGGACGGCCATCACATCCATGAATATTTGTGCATCCAAATATAAAAACCCTCAGCTACGCACGTCCCCTTAATCAAGTACTTATTTTAATTCATTTCCTCGCAGGGTTTTATTAGTATGCTAGCTGTTGGCTAAATGATTATGACAAGGATGCGTTTTCACCAGTTTCTGCCAGGATAAAAATACACAGGAAAGCCCAGCAACCCAGCTTAAAAACCTGTCTCCGGTATTCTTACAGGGAGATGACCTTGGTCATTAAGGACATTCACAGTTTTGTTTAGAAATGAAATGACAGAAAACAGAAAAATATGAAGTGCCTCCTTGAGAAGAATCGTTTGTTGTTGGCAAAATTATGCAGCACATCATTATTTGGTGGCATTAGTATTATGATGTCTCTGACCTTAATTTTCACACTGCTTTGGTGTAATGTAAGCAATTCTCTCTCTCGCTCCGGCCTAGACTGCAAAAGCAGCCTCTTTTGCATTAAAGTATGATGGTTTGATTGTTTTAAAGTATAATACAGTTGCAACAGCAATCCTAAATCAATAAACTCCTCACAATAACCAGTGCAGGACGAATGTGCGGCACTGTAAAGTTTATAAAAAATGTAAAACAACATTTCCCAGTATATGATATGTATTTTCATGCACTAAATATAGATGCTGCTGGTGGGTACGGCCCCGCTCAACCCTTAATATCTCTTCACTCAGGTTCTGAATGGCTCCGGGACCGGTGAGCCTGCAGAGATGCAGCCAAGCGCATGGCCGGCTGAATTTGTTTGACTCAGGTAATTGAAAGTGTTTTAAACTATTATAGCAACTTGAGGGCTTGTTTAAGTGTCGAGCTGTCCGTCAAATGTACACGGGTGGAAAGCATTGGCCTGTCACCCTGTCAGTCACGGGAAACGAGAAGTGTCGGCCTAATGGATTTCTTCAGGCGGACGTCGGCGCGGCGGCAGAAGTAAAATCAATGTGTTGTCATGTGTGAGAGCGGAGCATCAAACAGGCAGGTGAATTGGAACTGTAGTTTAGTTGTAACGTCTACATTTGCGGGGAGGCGGCCGGAGACAGACAGATGCTGAGAGACCGTGGAGGGCCTCTTGTTATGATTGCCAGTGTGAGAGGGGTTCCTGACCTGTTTTTTTGTTTTTTTTTGCTCTGCGTCCTGTGGCTCTTTCCCCCGCTGTTTGATGGTTCGGGCCGACTACCGTGTGTGTTTATGTCATCACACTTCATGCCTCAAGTGATAACGTAAGTGAGTGTGTTTACAGACAGAAAACAGAGAACTGAGCGACGCTGCGGTTCTGCTAATTAATTGTAGAGATGATCTCAACTCACTGATTCAAATCTGGTTTGTCTGTTGTGTTTAAGTTTTGGCAGCAGTAGTGTGGCCATATTCAAGAGCTTTAGTGCCTCTATAGTAAAGTCATAGTCATTGAATTCGAGACATTAAAAATATTACACACTACATTTATACCTGGATAGCTGCTCACAGACTTTTTGACAGGGGTTTTCAAGTTTTTTGATACCTACTGCATGTCCCCCAAATATGACGATGCCCTTGTGAAGGCCCCTCTTCTTGAAATATAAAGTCAGCATATATTTTAAGACTTTTTAAATGCTGATTTACAAATAGTAAGTGTGATATTATGAAGGCATGTTGTTTATGAAGTTTGAGGTCAGTAAGATATTGAGGTCTGTCAGTCTGACATATTCCGATTTTATGCCGGTCAAATGCACTCAAATGCACTTTTGATGGACAACATAAATATGATTTTTTACCCAAAAAGTGCCCAAAATGCACTTTTATAAAATATCTTTATACTGCAAGGCTATATATTTTCTTTTATTTGTTATTTATATATTAGTTTATTGCAATTACCTGTTTTCATACAGAAGTTTAGTTTGCTAAATATATCAAATTTTTTTAGTTGGATATTGAATGTGAAAAGGAAATGGTTCTTCCATTAGGGTTGGGCCGATGGACGATATCATCGTCCATCGTGATGGCTGACAGACATCACGATGTTTAGCCGGCATCACGATCCCCCCCCACCCCCCACGTTTCCATGGTGACGCTTCATGCTTGGTACGTGATTCACCACAGCCAAAATAGCGTTGTATGAAAGATGAAGCGCTTTTATTTATAAATATTAACAAACTTGCTTACCATCATCAACTATCTTCTATTCCAATTCTCAAATATGTGTAAGTGAGTTTGTTTTGTTGTTTAAAAAAACTTTTATAAATGATCTTGATCTGTAACGTGAGATGGGCGTCGTCATGTTTGTTTGTGCCGCAGTTCAGAGATTCCTGTCTGTTGGATTTATTACAGCACGTGAATTCATCAGTTTCTCCCGAAATACATGAAAGTGGCCGGTGAACTGGGAGAAAAATAGAGTTGACTTTATAGTTATTTACACTGTGTGTCTGATATGAATAAAAACCGTCGGCAAATATATTTGAATGGTTTGTTATTGCTGCTTCCATAGACACCATTGTGTATTTTACAAACTATAAATGTATTGTTTTGCTATAAATTATATGTATTTAAATGTCTGAAACCTAAAATAAACATTATGTGGTTAAAAACACTGAACAGTTGTGATAGCCTATGACAAGCACTGAGCGCGTCCGTCTTTGGCTCAGCGCCAGCCATAGCGCGAAAGCACAGTTTGAATCTGGCAGTTGTCACGTCACTGCACATTCTCTCCTTAGTGGTCAGCTGCTGCAGATTTAGCTGAAATCGAAATTGCTGATGAGATATAGAGGAAAATATCTAGTGGAAAATGAGAATGTTACTCCTCCCTCCCGATATCATCGTCCATCGCGATGTTTCACTGTAGACATCGTCTGATACCAAATTGGTAGACATCGCCCAACCCTATCTTCCATAACACTGCACTTTAGATGTGTGTGAATTTCCCACACCAGGAGAATTTTATATAGTTCTAATTTATAGCAATTATTTGTTCAAAAAATGTTCTATGTTCTATGCAAAATGTAAAATGTTCTATTAAAGAAAAGATAGAAAATAAATATTTGTGTGTGTGTGTGCTGTAAAGTGGTTAGAAAAATTAAATCGGAATCGGCTAAAATCGGTATCGGCAGCTCAAACTCAATGAAAAATCGGAATCGGCCTAGAAAATTGTAATCGGTGCATCCCTAATATTAGAGCCCGACCGATATGGATTTTTGGGGGCCGATACCGATAAAAAAAAGCCTGATACCAATATATCGGCCGATATTATTTATGTGTACAGTAGCAATATTAATTATGTGTATTATAGTACAGTACCAGTCAAAAGTTTGGACACACTTTCCTATTGGTGTGTACAAACGTTTGATGGGTACTGTATATAGAATACACAGTATTTAAACAGAATAAATATAAACGTTTTGCAATGATCACTCAAATGTGGTGATCAAACACTTGTGTAACAAAGATATGTAATGAAGGCAGGGGGAATGATAGAATGAGAATGATACATTTGAGCTGTAACCAAACAAGTTTGCATTGCATGCTATATTATATTATATTCTAAATACTGTTGCATAATCTTCACTAACGACTTTGTCTTTTAATTTAGTCACGTTATATAAAACAACTTGTATCAATAAATATATCATAAGTGTCACTGACATTATCTTCTATTTTTAGTCTTAATTCCTCTAATCTCTACCAGTGGAGGAAGAACTCAGATCTTTTTACTGAAGTAAAATTTATAATATCATAATGAAAACGTTTTTAATTACATATTACAGACTTTTATACTATTTTAAATAAGTAGTAAGCTAAATGTATCTACTAAACGTGAAACTAGGCTACTCTTAATGCAAAATGGCCCTATATAAAGTGTTATAATTAGGGATGTCCCGATACCACTTTTTCACTTCCGATACCGATGCCGCAGCTTTGGCTATTTGTGATACCGATATTAATCCGATATTGTTTTTTATTCTATTTTATTCTTGAACTAATACTATTTATAATACTATAAATAAGTTATTTTCTGCATGACCAGAAATGATAGAGTATTTTAAGTTGTTTCCACTGTTGAAAGAAAAACGGAAGTGTTCGCGCCCGCGCTCCGTGCCATGCAGTGCGCGCTCCACACTTTGCACAAACCCTTGCTTGGATATGCGTCAAAATCCTGTGTAGCATACAGTTTACAGCATACGGTTTATAAACTGAGGAGACAGATTGCAAAACCGTGTTTATAGTACACCGAAGGTAGTGGGATGGAGTGTCTGTTGTGAGTTTAGGGGGCACGTCAGCCAGAGATGTGTGTGTGTGCGTGCGTGAGTGAGTGAGACAGACTGCCTGCTGAACAAAGGGTCGCCGAAAGAAGGATCTGAAGTGCCAGTGTTTCGGCTACAAAAACCCGCCGAACTGATCCGAAACCAGCCCAATTTTTATCCACCCGCCCAAACCCATTTTTTGCCTGCAAAATAGATTGCAAAACCGCCCAATATGCGCCGCTTAATTGGATGTCGCAGCAAGGGAAATGCCATATTCAAGCATTGTTGGATAGGTATCGGATCATATTTTTTCTCCCCTCCAATCTAGCGTTCTGGGCCAGTATCGGCACGATACCGATGCTGTGGATCGGATCGGGACATCCCTAGTTATAATTATATCAATTATTGGAATATTGCTTGATGTTGTAACGTAGCGTTATAGGCAGAATGAGCTTTAACACTGTGTCTACACACCGAACGCGGCCGTTATTGCTCGCGTGAGTCGCAACAGCTGTTTACCCGAGACGCGGAAGAGCACCCGTTACAGAGCAGAATGGGCCATCCGTTTACTGTCGGAGATTTGTCGCTCGCGCCACGCATTTTAATCAATGTTTAATAAATCAATTGCCTGGATTTAATAAGAAGTAAATATAGCAGACAATATAATCAGGACTTCTCAGCTGCGGGCTTGCAATAGTCACAAGCTCACACAATACGTGACAGAGGCTGGCAGCAGAGAAATCAATTCAGTGAATTACACTGCGCAAATCAAAAGTAATAGTCTACGACCCACTGGATGAAGAAGGGTTGGCTCAACCCCTCAACAGAACATATAATATTCATTTTATTTTATTTTTCGTGTTCGCATTTATGATGAAAAAACGGAAGTGACAAGCTCCGAAAGCGGCACTAAAGTGCTTTAAAACTTTCACATAGACCTCGAACAGAAAGCACAAAGCCTTTCATTAAAGTCAATTTCGTTTTGTATTAATTATATCTTAATTTTAATTAATGTTTCATCAACCAAATGCCTGGATTTAATAAATAGGAAATAAATATAACAGACAATAGATAATCTCGAAACGGAGGCGCCGGCGAGTGAACTGCAACTCGTCTCATAAATGAACCGAAACTCAGCGTATAGACCTGAGAAATATATCTATTGAAATGTCTACTTTTAAACAGAACAAATCAAAAGGAAAGACAAACTGCTCTCTGCTTCTGTAATCCTTCTGAAATGTACATTTCTCTCTGGCGCGTTCAATGATCGCGAGTCCGCATCCTCAACTTCATCTTTGCAGCCCACAATGACTGAAAACACTTGTTATTAATAAACAATTAAAATGTCTCCTTGCTATATTTGATGTATTCATATCATTGCTTTTGCCAGTTCATTGTGACAGCTTTTAGGTGCTTTATTGGCAGTGCCACCCTTACATGAATCACGCACGCCGCATTTTTTTTAATATTCATTTATCGGCCATTATAAATGCCGATACCGATAGTTATGAAAATGCCTAATATTGGCCGATAATATCGGCTCGCCGATATATTGGTCGGGCTCTACCTAATATATATATATATATATATATATATATATATATATATATATATATATATATATGTATGTATATATATGTGTGTATATATATATGTGTGTGTATATATATATATATATATATATATATGTATATACAGGTCCTTCTCAAAAAATTAGCATATTGTGATAAAGTTAATTATTTTACATAATGTAATGATAAAAATTAAACTTTCATATAATTTAGATTCATTGCACACCAACTGAAATATTTCAGGTATTTTATTGTTTTAATACTGATGATTTTGGCATACAGCTCATGAAAACCCAAAATTCCTGTCTCAAAAAATTTGCATATCATGAAAAGGGTCTCTAAACGAGCTATTAACCTAATCATCTGAATCAACTAACTAACTCTAAACACCTGCAAAAGATTCCTTTTAAAAACTCCCAGCCTGTTTCATTACTCAAAACAACAATCATGGGTAAGACTGCCGACCTGACTGCTGTCCAGAAGGCCATCATTGACACCCTCAAGCAAGAGGGTAAGACACAGAAAGAAATTTCTGAACAAATAGGCTGTTCCCAGAGTGCTGTATCAAGGCACCTCAGTGGGAAGTCTGTGGGAAGGAAAAAGTGTGGCAAAAAACGCTGCACAACGAGAAGAGAATGAGCTTAAGGCCGCTATCGAAGCATCCTGGGCCTCCATAACACCTCAGCAGTGCCACAGGCTGATTGCCTCCATGCCACGCCACATTGAAGCAGTCATTTCTGCAAAAGGATTCCCGACCAAGTGACTGACTGAAAACTACGCGAGTTGGACAGTTGGAGCCGCAACACACCCATTATACACCAGCAGCGGGAATGTAGTAATTTAAAGCCTACCTTTTGTTGAACCCTGGTTAAAATCCATGTCAAACAACCGACGAGAAAGCAAATCCATTACAATGCGGAACTACTAACTGTTAGATAACGTTACAGTTCTTTAGGGACACCTAATCTGTAGCCCTGCCTTAGCTCTGAAGCTCTGTGACTATTATGAACTGTCTGCGACGTCAAGATTGCAATGCTGGAATATGTTGTGTGTGTGTGTGTGTGGCGCTCGCGTGTGTGAGAGAGAGAGAGAGAGAGGCGCGGGCGCGATCGAACAGTGGAAACAAAAACATACTCCGTCATTTTGTTCATACAGGACATTCTAACTATACTTCAACTTCTTGTTTATACATGTGAAGCCATTTTTATCATAGTGAGTCTAATAGGGTTAATATTGATTACATTTAAAGTGTTATCATAACATTGTGCTATAAAATAGAAGTTAAGGTCTTTTGCCTTAGTAGGACAGTACTGTACTTTAAAGTTTTGAACTGTTGTACAATGTTCACAGAATACAGTGACTTGGTCTCAAGTGAGTTAGATGTTTATTGAGAATACTCAGGGTTGGCTTATTCATAGTGTGAATTCAGGACACACTTGTATCCTTTATAAAAATGTATTTTTATATAAATATTTATTTTTTCTTCTGAAAATCTGATGACATATTTTGCACACAGGTAAAGGTGCCCAATATCAGTTATTTCTGAAAATAAATTACAAAAGTAAAAAAAAAAAGTGTTTTGGAAAATAGCTCTTTATTTGCTTATCATAAAAATTTGTTTTCTATACAGAGATATCGACATCGGTAAATATCGGTATCGGCCATAAACAGCAATATTAATATCGGTTATCGGTATCGGCCACAATTTTCACATCGGTGCATCACTAATATATATATATATATATATATATATATATATATATATATATATATATATATATATATATATAATTAATATGAATTAATAATAACAATAAACAATATCATTTATAAATTAACCTAGATTAATAAATGCTGTAAAAAATATTGTTTAATAATCCTAATATGGTTAGTGCCCGTTTAGCTGCTTTTCATCTAACCGAATGAGCAAATGTCACTTTAGCTAATGAATATTCACGATTTTTTCCTCACACCGAACTGTTTGAAACGGCGTTTTGCTAATTATTTTATAACTGTTGTTTAAACGGTTTTTTCACTTTTCACAGAGACTTTTCACTGTTTTAATCACTCTGCTTTTTTATTTTAAAAATACATCTATAAAGAGTTATATTTCAACTTTCTAGTTATTTTGAACTTTCTATTCATCAAAGAATCATAAAAAATATATATCATGGTTTCTACAAAAGTAGGCAGCACAACTGTTTTCAACATTGATAATAAGAAGTTTCTTGAGCACCAAATCAACACATTAGCGGGATTTCTGAAGGATCATGTGACACGTGATTTATTAGTACTGTGTATATATATATATATACATTTTTTTTTTATGACTTTTACGTCTGGCACCCTCTTACGGACCCCAACCCTTGATATTGCACACAGGTGCGATTTTTTTTTTTTTTTTTTTATAATCAGTTCAGGAAATAAATTTGTGTTTACAAGGTACTGATTAGACATAATGAGCACTTTGTTTTTCTGTCTAAATTAGGAATTGTTGGTCAAAAATGTATCAGGCTTTTTACGTAGTCTAAAATCTGACTGCGTGAGACTAATACCTCAATGAAAGGCAATTGCACTTAAATGCAAATGTACTTTTTTTTAATTTTTATGTCCCTGTTGCTGCCATTATTATGAAATACATTCCCATATTTAATAACATAAGATGCGGGATAATAACCAGATTATGCAAATAAATTAACATGTTATACATTTTCTAATGGCTTAATCAAATCCATTATCATTATCATGTGATTAAAATGGTTCACTGTGTGTCACAAACATAGTGTGTCATATACCTGAGATTATTCCCAGATGGCTGTGACTTTAACCAGACACCCACACACATTCTCAGAGGTCCAATCGGCCCAATCTGGACCAGTTGCCCTTGTCATACCCTATAATGGCTGACCTGACAGCACAAAAAAACTGTGGTTTCTTTTGTCAGGTGGATGAGAATGTGGCGAATGTCAAACTGTAGAGTAAATTTTGATTGTCAGGGTCTTTCTAGATCCTATGTTTCTCCAGAAAACAGTCCATGTTTGTTTAATTGATCATATTATACCTTTGTATTGCAATCGCAAGATATTTTTTGCAAAGCTTTTCACGTGACTGGCCACTCTGTCCATTTGAATCAGTCTTACGCCAGACAGTATGTAACATGCTTGTGCTGAGAGTGGTAGTCATGATTTTAAGTTATCTCTCTAATGTGGGTCACACCGAATGGTTGTTTTCCCCGCCATATTGTCATTTATTCCCAATATGACGGTATCGTGATTTATGACCAACAGCTCCGATTCCGTCACTGAGAGGCATCCGGCGCTGTCGTACGCCATGCTAGCTGGCTGCAGACGTGCTTCTCTTTTGAGCTAGACCAGACCTGTCTGAAAAGCAATCAACTTGTTTCATCATGTTGGAAATGAAAAGACGTAATTATTCATAATTGGCCTTTATATTTTGCACTTCGTGATTTTTGCTGCGTTTTAGGTGATGTTCATTCAGTGCTTCGGGAAAAAGATGAGAACAATTTTGTGTTCTGTTTGAAAATGATTACACGTGACGCGTGACAGTTTTTTCTCTCTCTTTTTGCTTAGATTGTTTTTGTGGGATTGTGCTTTGATAATGCTGTTACACTTTCGTTTAGAGTTTTGTAGCCTAGTTTTCTCCTTCTGTCTCCAACAATGTTATTATCTCTGAAGCTAAAGAAAGAGAGAGAGAGAGAGTTTGTGAAAGAATTAAAGTAGCTCATTTCAGCTGCTTGTGCCACTTCTGCAAGTCACGGTAATAATGGAAGCCAGTGATCCAATACGCTTTCAAGCATTTCCAAGCGTAGTTTTCTGTTTTAACACACTTTATGCCACGTGCCCTAAAATGTGCTGAAGAGAGTATTTTTTCATGCCGTCAGTGATGAATCTGTGTTGGTTGCAGGCTGCACAACATTTTTACACTCACTTTATAGAATGTGACAATTTGCTTATTTTTTTTTTCTGCATTCACCTGTTCTTTGCTCTGTGGGGTTTTAAAACGTTGAAACCAAATGTTTTGTTTTGTGTTGTTTTACATGAGTTGGTGCTTGAACCCTTGTGTCAAAGAATGCATTAAATAACACAGAAGCAACTCACAAATGGCACATTATGGGAAACTGCTGCCTTGTCTAGATTGATAAATTGTTTTTAAAGTACATTTCTGTGTATTGTTTCAGACTGATTTCACTAAAGTGTTAATAAATTCATTGTGCCACATGAGGCTAAATTAATTCATTTGAAAATATTTTGGATATAATTAGGGCTTTAGAAAAGTAACAGAGTTGACAGTTTTACAGTTTAATTTGATATTGCAAGCTAGTTTATTTTTTTAGATAATAGGCCTAACATTAAGCTTTTAATATTTAAATATACATAATAATCACGCCAGCTAGTTTAAACCATTGTAATGAGGTCAACATTCAGATTCTATTGTTTAATATTATTTATAAAGAAATATAAAGCTAAATATTTAATGAATGAATGAATGAATATTTATATAGGCTAATATTTGATAAATTACTAAATTTAAATTACTAAATTTGTAATTATTTTTGTAATAATTGTTACAATTTATATATATATGTATATATATATATATATATATATATATATATATATATATATATATGTGTGTGTGTGTATATATATATAATCACTTAAATAATTAGTTATACATATACTGTATATGTTTTCAGTGTTTTATTTATATTTTCTATTTGTCATTTATGATAGATAAAGCTATATAGATTTTTTTTATTTTTATGTGGGGTTTTTAAATGTCTATATTCACACACAGTAGTAGCTGACACAATCTATTCTTTGTTAAATTTGCATATGCATGTAAGGTTCTCAAATGGCATCCGTTTTGTAGAATGACCCAAATGTCTTTGAATGACAACACTTTAAACATTAAAGCAACATCTTTTAGACCAGCATAGTTACACTCCACTTACTTCAGTCATTGTTCACTGGCGGCTCGATCAATACAATAAAACCTGAAGCAAAAGCAGAACTAGTTGACCCCAGAAGCCTGAGTGAAGGGAAAAGGAAAAAGAGAAAACAACGAGTAGAGAAGGAGAGCAGACAGAGGGACAGAAGGCGTCATATCGCTCTAGTTGAACACATGAGGCTGGGAGAAGTGACAGTGTGCTAGGGGTGTTTTCAGGGCCTTTTTCTGTGGCTGTCTGTCCACATCAGGGACTGACAGAGCTGCCTGGTGGCTGGTGTGTCATAGCAGGGGGGTGAGCGGATGCTGTGCGCTCCTCTCGTGGAAAAATGATGGATTTGGTTTGATCTAAAGCGCAGGAACAGGTTTTCCAACTCAAGGGCTGGTGCTGTCATTCTCTGTGACTGCGGCTTCCTCTTCGCATTTAACTTCACACTTGCTGCCTCGATGCTGTCTTTTTTCTGTTCATATACTATACCTCTTTGGCATAAGTTGTCTGGAAATTATTTTAAAAAAGAGTCTGAAACAAGGGTGTGTCGAAATGTGTTCAAAAGATCCCCAATTTAAGGGTAAGCTGTGTCATGTCAAGAGGGTAAATTGGGTCATTATGTGAACAATATACATTGTAAACAAAAATATGAGGGAAAATGATTTATTCCTGCACAGTTCCGTTGTAAAGTCTTATTTTGATCCACATTACTTGCATTTTCATGAATTAGTGTAATATTCAGAATATATGAATTGACCCAACTTACCCCACTCTCGTATAAGTTTAGAGTATGCAGTTGGTTTGATGGACTGGCAGTGGCATGTCAGGCTTGTAATATGCTTGAGGTTGATTTTAGCACACATTCAAAAACCGTTGTTAATTCTGGCACAATGATAAACCCATAAACCAGTAAGAGGTCTAAAATAACTGATTTTATTAGTAATACTATCCCTTAGTTTTGAATCTGTCCATGAGAGGGTATGAAAGAAAGCAGTTCATGGTTTGTAGCACAGGGAACTGTACAAGTGCAAGTTCTGATTCATTATTACCGAAAAAACAACAGTGTGTACAAATTAGTTACCATGGGATTTAAGACCTCATCACAACAAACAAGACATCAGCTTCATGGACTGAATGACCAAAGACTGAACGTGTCAAAGCAATTCGGCAGATTTGGGGCATTTGTTACATTGTTTATGGTTATTGAAAACACTGTTTATGCTATGTTTTGTATCCCAGAAGTCTCACAATACATTTCACATTAGCTACAGAGTTTGTTTGCTACCAGTGATTAGCATTGTTTGGAGCTGTTAATGAAAAAAGAGCAACAACAGCCAAATAATTTACATTTAGTCATTTAGCAAATGTAATTAATTTACTTTCTTTTCCTTTTTCTTTTTAAAATTCCACTTAAATCTGGAAATAAACTTTCAAAAAAGTTTTAGGATTTTTAAACATTTTAAACAAAATGTATGTAATATTAAGATAAAATATTTAATATTTTTTAATATATATATATATATATACATATATATATATTTAACAAATATTTCAAATGACAAATTATATAAGTTATAAAACATTTGTAGTATACTAATTAAATGTAAGCACATTTGTGATACTGAGCATTTGAGTTTTGCTGTAAAACAATATACTAAGATTTTTGGAAATTCATGTCAATTCTTCAGTTCAAAATTTCATTTTAATTATTGTGCTGATAATATAATTTGTTATGAAAAATTATTAAATGAGACTTTTTTTTGCATAAGTCTGAAATGTTGAAGCAGAAATTCAGTCAGTTTTTTTGAATGGTTGTGTATTTTTATTCTGATTCACAAATCATAGTAGGAGACATCCCTTTATATCAATAGGGGTGTAAAAATATATCATGTCACACTATATCGCAATACAAAATGCAACAATATGTATCCTGGATAGTGACGATCTATATTGTGTATAGTTCACTCAAAATGAAATTACGGTGTGGGAAAAAATTCAAGTTCACAGATTTTTAGTGTCAGTAGTACATTACATTATATTCAACATTATACATAGTAGTTTAATGCATAATAATGCAATGGGGGAATATTTGTGGGTCCTGATAATGCCAAATGTCTTATTTTACCAGTAAAAAGTGGCCTGCATTATTTTAAATATATCTAGTCAGTGACAGAGTGCAAGCATATTTGTCTTAAATAATTCTGTATTTTCAGCTGCAGAATCATGTGCATTGGGTTACCAGCACCAAGTCCAAGCCTATTTATTTACACCCACAATGTAATACAAAATTTTAATCATTTCATCAACAGTACATTTTTTTGTCTTGAAGTATCGCAATAATATCGTATTGTGAGTTCAGTATCGTGATATGTATCGAATCGTGACATGAGGGTATTGTTACACCCCTATTCACTACCATTAAAAAGTTTGGGGTCTGTAAGAGTTTTGTTCAAAATTTTTTTTGAAAGAAGTTTCATATGGTCTCCAAGACTGCCTTTATTTGATTAAAAATCATTTTAACATATTTTAAAATGTATTTCCCCCCCTGTGATTTTCCTGTGGCAAAGCTGAATTTTCAGCAGCTATTACTCCAGTCTTCAGTGTCACATGATGATTTGGTGCTCAAGAATCATTTTTTATTATTATCAATGTTGAAAAGGGTTTAATTAAGAGCAAAAACAATTTTGTGGAAAATTTGATACTTTTTTCAGGATTCTTTGATGAATAGAAAGTTTGAAAAGAACAGCATTTATTTAAAATGTATTTTTTTAACAACGTGAAAAGTCGCTTTTATTTAGTTTGTGTTCTTGCTGAATAAAATACAATTTATTTTTTATTTTTATTAAAATCTTACTGACTCCTAACTTTTGAATGGTAGGAACATTATTTTAAATATAAAAACAAATGTCAAGCATCTGTTCAGAAGTGCTTTCCGCTCCTCTCCCGCGCACGCACGCACGCACGCACGCACGCACGCACGCACGCACGCACGCACGCACGCACGCACGCACGCACGCACGCACGCACACACACACACACACACACACACCAAAGCATTCAGAGGGGCTTAAGCCTCCAGAGAGTTGACATGTGGCACATAAGTTCTGTGTGAGGAGTGAAGGTGTGGTAAGATGCGTTGAGACAACGTTTCTTCAACTTACCATGACTTGGCCAGCTGTGTTTCCACCCAACAGTGGTTGATGTGCAATCGGGCTGATGGGTGTGTTCTGTTCTTCTCTCTTTTTATGCATTCATCTGTTTATCCCTCCTGCCCCAGTGTCTGCCGAGAGGACGTGCCCTGTCACTTCAGGTGTGTCACGCTTCCCATATGCCATGGATATCTGAATCTCGGCCAATCAGACGCCACCCCACTGACCTTCTCCGGAGCAATGAGCATGATGGGAGCTGAAGGCTGGAGCTGGTGGCACACTGAATGTGAGAGACTCTTTGGAGGGAGGAGAACGGGAAGAGGCGGGGGGCCGTAGGGTCGAGGTCTCGCCCCGAATACAAACGCAGGTTAGGATTATATGGCGTTTTGGTTGGGGCGGCACCCTGCCCCCATGCCTCGACCTCTCCTGCACCCCTCCTGCGCGGGCTGTCGGTGTGCACTCGGACGGGCGGGGTGTGGATTTACATGGCTGTTAATTAGAGTGGAAGAAGTGATTGGCTGCTGGATGCATTGTGGTAAAGAGTGCACAGATGCAGGCACACTGGCGAGAGTAACGCAGGCAGGCATGGTGCATCAGCCCACGTCACAGTGCTGCAGCTCAGCCGAGCCCTGCCCTGTCTAACACGATTTGCAGAGTGTCACTACCGTCACACCGCTCCTGTACCGCAATACCCCTCCCTCTATTCTCTTTTACCCCTTCCTCTGATCCTTATTTCCTCCGTCTACCCCTCTTCTCTGTTCAACCATTTCCGCTCTGTAAGCCAAACTACCCCTTTTCCCGCTCTGTGTACTCCTTCTTCGGGGATTAAGTTGAGTGGAAATATAAGGGGCTTTAGAGAAGGATACAAAAATTGTAGACATATTTAGAAATTTTAAAGTAAAATGTGTTCTTTTTGTGCCACTAGTGGCATCAAACGAGTTTTCAAAATTAATGATTGTTTTCAAACAAGTTTACCTATCTGCTATTGGTCAGAAAGCCAGATAACCCCGCCCCCACCTCGTGTCAAAGCGCGTCAATCCAAGTTTACAGCATCGATGAGAAAATTAAGCGGAACTATCCTTTTGGTCACGAAAAGAGAGAAAAAAATCACCATGAGATCATGAGTTTGATGTCAGCAAAGAACAGTAAAGTTAAGTTGATGTGCATCTCTCTCTAGTCTGTCTGTCTAACCCAGCTGGGCAGTGCATCTTTTGGTTTGTCTGTGTCTTGATTGCTAATGCCAGCCACTTCCAGGGCTGTGTTCTGTGACTTTGTGCCTGACAAAAAAAAAGTGAGAGTGAAATACAACTATTTATTACGTTTGATAAACGACAAAGGGGAACAGTGTTTGTTTATAAACTGCAGCTCGAAAAAGATAACCGCGTTGTGCGTTCATATGCGCATGCATGAAATGAAACGCGCACTTTCCTGCAAAACATCTGTGGGGACCAGTACAATATGGGCGTGATGACACTCCTCATTAGGCGCACATACTTTTAAAACAAGACAATGATTATCTAGTCTCCAAGTCAGTTTAGTTACAACTCTGCAATAAAGCAAGATGGAAAGCAATGTATTGACATTGACTATAAGTTTATAGGCTAAATTGCATTTAAAATGTTGATTGGCTGGACATACTGGTCAATATGGATGCACATCCCTCAGTAAATAATAACTATCAAGTATTGCTTTTATCATTTAAAACACAGTGACATGCTATGGCAAGCCATTTTAGCTTTTATTCATTCACAGGATGCATTTTTGATGTCAATAATTAAATTTGTTCCATTTAAAATGTGAATTCTTGATATTAAGAATGTACTTTTTCTAGTAACAATGTCTATTTCTGATATCAGGAATTACATTTTCATTAGTACTAGTTAAAGTAGGGAGGATTGTTGTGGGAGCACTGGGGTGTCAGGTGTGACTGTGTGGCAATAGCAAATGGTTTACATGGCTCATAGGTCAGGTGGGAGGGCCCCTTAACAGAAATTTGCTTTGGGCCACAGGGAGGTCAGGATCGGCTCTGGTTATTAACATCATAAGTCAAGTTCTTTTTTTTTCTAGGTTTTTTATTTAGATTTGATCTAGATTTTGGAGATTGGTGTAAAATCTTTTTATTGTTCTGACCACTGTAATAAAGCTATCAGTATTTTTATCCTCCTTTCCTGGAATGTTAGAAACACTGTGTAGATTTAATATTTTGATATTGGATCAAATTGGAATGCAAAAATAAGTTTGTGCTAGTTTCCATTTACCACTAAATAAGTTTACCCAACTGTGAGAACTTCTGCTTCTGAGAACCTTGGAAATGTGAAAAGTTACTGTCAATGTTATGTCAGTTTTTACACTCTTGGGAATACACTCACTTATTGTTAGTTTTACAATTAAAAAATTATGCACTGCTTCTTTAAGAATGTTTTTATGACTGACTTCAGTTTCATGACCAAACAAACTGCATTGACATGAAGAACTCAGACAAAATAGCCGTAATTCTAAAAATGGCTATTGCTTGACGAATATTACATGAGGTTCTTAAAATTTATGAGCCTGACTGATAAGGTTCTTCTTGTTCTTATGCCTCTGTCTATCTATAACTATTTGAAACGCCATTCATTTATAAATATCATGCATGCAGTTTTCATTTATCATTGCTGTTGATTGTGTTATTTGCAGCCAGCCATTCTTAATTTCTTAAGCAGGGTTAATAAAATAAATTAAGTAGTATTCAGCTGGTCATATTTTTAACTATGAAAAAGGATGCTCTGCACCTTTAAAAGTGTTTTATGGCCAAATGACATGATGAACTCATGAAAAAATAGATGTGTTTGGACAAAGTAGCCACTATCTGGCTTGTTTTATGTATGGGGACACTAGTCCCATTGGTGTCACTGCTATTTGTGTGATGTCATAATCAGCATCTGTTGGCATGGCGATGGTGGCATGGTGGTTAGTCTCATGACAGGGGTGGCAAATTGATGGTCCCTTCTCATTTAGTGCAGAAGAATAAGGAAGGACCAAGGTCTCATGGTTCTTTCAGTTTAAATGCATGGTGACATTATATGAAAGCACCGGGGGGGTCAGAGACACAGACCTCCACCCAGGCTGGCCCATAATAACCGGGGTCTTAAATCAACACCAGGCTTGTAATAACATTTCAGCCAGTGTTATTCCTCTGGCAATTAAGGCCTTCACAAGGCTCCGGTTTTGTGTCTGATGCCTGCTTTGATTTTTCAGTCCAGCCTGGTAGAGGGCTTTTTCCCTTGTTTCTTTTTTCTTTTTCCACTGAACGTTTGCTTCTCTCCTTACACTGAGCAGTAGATGTGGCAAAGAGTACAGAATTGCACTCATGCCCAAAGCGTCTACATTTCACCTCTGATTCCCCCAGGGTTTTGTAACTACACACACAAACATGCATGTTCAGAGAGAGGTGTTAAGTTAGTGTCAGAGAATAGGTGTTTTTATTTACTGGTCTGTGCATGAACTGTATGACAGAATATTCC